>VZRE01009605.1:834713-1110152 GCA_013396775.1 Cephalopterus ornatus
AAAAAAAAAAAAGATATTTAAAGACTTGGTGAATGCTGGACAGTTCATTGGAGGCAGCAGTGACCTGGGCTCACAGCAGCACAGGGACAGAGGGGAGCAGAAATGCTCTTTAGAGAGTGGAGAGCTTGCCCAGGGAGCGTGTGATGAGCTCAGGCAGGAATTTGTGGTGAATAAAGAGCCATTCTTGAGGGACAGCTCTGTGGATTAGAGCCCTGGCCAAATCCAGAGCTATGGGTAAGTGGCTGCAGTGCTGAGAACATCAGTTGTGTCTCACACCAGCTCTGAATCCAGCTGCTCTCCTTCACATGGTAGAAGGGTAAAATGCCTTGTGTTAGGGGAGCTACAGTGTCATCTGGAGTCAGGTTTAATAAAGTCCTACTGACAAACACCCACAAAGTCCATCTTATTTGTCCCAGAGTAGTCCAAGATGCCTGAGGACACAGTATGAACTATCCCTTCTCCCACAGTTACCTTGAGAGCTCCCAGTTTTAATTAGGCAGTAGATACACAGCCTCTCTATGGGAAAAGAAGAGGAGCAGAGACATTAAGAGATCCCCAAATCCAGCCCTAATCCCTCCAGCCCCACAGTGAGCTCAGATGCTCTCTGGGCACAGCTCCAGGGGCAGTGATATGGGAAGGGCAGGCAAGACACTGGGTGCAGTGAGTCAGTAAAATGTCTTTAAGGTACAACATTTCCAAGGTAACATTGTAAGGTAGCAGTATTTTTTAGAATTCACATTTTGCTCGCTTCCATTAGCTCTTATTCCCAGCGGCTTCATTTTATAACAGTTATCTCCACTGGCACCAGCAGTCCCACGTCCCATGTTTGTTCTGGCTCTCCGTTTATTTTACTAATCATTTTGTTCCCCTTCTTCCCCATTACTTTCTTAAGTAATATCCCAGAGAGGTAGAGATGAGCTGGCCATATGAAACCTGACCTCTTTCAACCCAATTCTGTTCCTTCATTTTAAAATTAAAACAGAAAACTGAGAAATGGGATGACTGGATTTATTTCTCTGTCTTGCCCCTGGCTGGCTTGCGTTAGCCTGGTCAAAACTCCGTATCCATCCCCAGTGAATTTGTGATTCTAAACAACCTACTGTTTCAATACCACAGTAACCAGGAAAAAAACCCAATAAACAGGACTGAAATGTTTGCATGTACCCAACCGAGATTGGGGGCCAGTCCTCACACACCCTGTGAGGAAGCTCATGCACATACTTTGCTTTCAACCTTGAACCTTGGCCACTGCTGTTCCCTCCCAGGCTTTGCCCACTTTGCAGTTCTCTGTATTCCTTAAATGACTCTAAATCACACATCATGAGGTGAAAAAGATCATAAAGGAACAACAAAGGATCAGCAAACATAAAATAGAAGAATGGCAGCCTCCCCACCTTACACTGCAAAAATGAAAGGGAGTTTTCAAACAGCCCCATTTCCAGTCAGCTGGAGATTTAATTCACACAGTAATTTACTGTGTCTGCACTTTTTCTGCCCCCCCACTTCCTCCTGCTCTTCTTTTTCTCAATAGTTACTTTTTTCTTGGCCTATAATAAGAGGATCCTAATGCCCGAGCCTGCCATGCAAATAAGCTTTCCCCTCCAATGTGTGCTGGGCAGAGGGGGAATGATAGGGGAGATTCATGGGGGAAAAAAAGCCATTTATTGCAAAGAGCTTTTGTATTGTAAAGTAATTCTAGTATTTCAAGGAAAGGGGACAAGTTCACATAGAAAATTATGCCAACTGAGACTGTTTGAGTCTGCAATTTTCTTTGCATGCTGTTGGGGCCAGTGATCGCTGTGAATTTGTGGGTGTCTGTATCCAGCCCAGCATTTCTGTGTTCAGGGCACTTCAGCAGCAGCTCTGGCTTGTTAACTGTTTCCTCTTCTGGGGAGGGAGGTGTTTTCCTGGGGATTTTTATTAGATAATGGCTCAGTGGGAAACTGAGCAGAAGAAACATTTTCATAATTGATGGCTCAATTTCAGTCCTGAAAACACTCAATGGCTTTTTCAGCCTCACTAACACTGGAAATTATTAGAAATTATAAACTGAGATGTGGCTGGAGCATATCAAAATGGACAAGTACCAAAACGACAGGCTTGATAGGTTTCCACTTGGAGGGGACGAGGAGATGTGTTCACTTTCTTACAGAAATTTCACAGAATTAAGCGTGAGAATAACATTTTTCTTGGGAAAAAAAATAGTTACAGGAGTGCCAAGGTGCAGGGCTGCACCACAAGTGGTTATGAAGTTGATCCATAAGGAAAAATGAAGAGATCCTTAGAATAAGGGTTATCATCACAATTTTCAGGAGAGTTTTTCCAAGGGACTTTGATACCCTGAGACAGACGAGGATTGACTTCTTCTCTTCCCCTCACTGTGAGGGCTGCTGGACTCTGGGCTCAGCTCCCAGAAGAAGAGCTGTGATGTTCTTTATCTGTTCACAAGCACAGGGGAGGACAGTCAGAGAGGGGAACCTGCAATTTTGCTCTTGCCCAGGTCATTCTTGTAGTTCATTTAATTCCATTAATCCATTTTACCATCCTGGACATGCCTATCATCACGTTACTGAAGGAATGTGGAGATCAAGCACTAAAAGTTGTCAAGGTGTGTCTTAGTTATGCTGCTGCTGAAGAGAAAAGGTGGTTACAGGTTAGATCCCTGGAAAGAGCTGTCTTCATGTCTGGTTTCCAGGGGCTTGCCCTGCTGCATCCTGCTCACTGGAGGCAGAGACAGGCTCTCCAAGGAACATGTCATGCTGGATGCCACTGATTCCATCCTCCAGAGCCATGGAGCAAACATGATGGGTCATACGAAGACCTGTATCAAACCCTGATGCAGCCAACCCAGAGCTAATTCAGAGTCTTTATTAATAGGAGCAAAAATGTATAGTGTAGTCTTCCTATATAGGCATCAACCTGAGGGGTCATTGATTAATTTAAATGCTCGAATTTTTTGCCCTTTTTTTTCCTTTAAAGTAGATGGCTGCAAGCTTGGCTTTCTTTTAATGCAAATGATCTTATTTGGATCTGCTGACATTAGAAAGCATTGCATGCATTCTGAACCTGGCATGGAGGCAGAGAAAGTAGAATATTCTATCAGCTCATTTTATGACTTCTATTTAAATTGGGAAGAAAAGGGAAAAAATAGAAATAAATAAAAGGGAAGGAAAACACAGTCATAAGAGAGGATTTGCTGGTCCTCTGTCCCCTGGCATCCTCCCCCTCCTCCTTTTATCCCTCCTCCTATTTCCATCGCTTCAGGGACTTGCTACAGCCACGGGATTAATGGACACCTAATGCCATCTCTGCTTTACAGCCTGGAAAGTCTCTTGTCTAGTTTACATTGATTTTTCTTTTCTGATGCATTTGCAGAATCTGAGATACCGATGGCGGGAAACACAGATAAAGAGGGGAGACGTGAGAAAGAGATACATCCTCTGCCTCATGCTCCCGGTGCTGAAAATGCTTCCAGACCTCGGAGCCTGCAGATGCTTCCAGCAACAAATACCCACTTACTTTTTCCTGCCATCTTAGAGGACATAGGAAGGGCAGCAGTGATAATCTTGCTCTCTGGTGGGCTGGTGTTATCCATCACTCAGGAGCAGAGAGGGAATGCATTGCCTTACGACAATTCCCAGCGCAGCCAGGTCTCTCTTGTGTGATTTGGCACTGTGCTCCTTCTTATTGTAGTTCTATTTTTACTATAATTGCTATTAGCAGGGCTAAGGTAATTTCCCGGGATCTCCTCCATAAAGGAATGGTCACAATAGTCATACCCTGGAGGAGGTTAATGCCTGCCTTCCTGGCTGTGCAGAAACCACCATGGTAAATGCACAACAGCAATGGGCAAATCTCTGAAGTCTGTTATCACAAAAACTAGGGGAGGCTTAGGACTAGGGATTTTGAGAAATTAGGCTTTTGCAGAGACATCGACCTCCTCAGCATCACGTCATCCCCTTGTTTCTGCTCCAGGCAGGGAAGGGAGCTGCTCTCTACCAAACTTTACCTCTGTGCAAAGGGAAGAGGCAGGAGGTGGGAGCACAGCCATTTAGGGGTATCACTCTTTCTCCTAACAAAGTCCTGAGGTAAAGGAATGCTGCTGCACTGTGCACCAATGGGGTGAAATGACCACGTCAGCAGATTAGATCAGAGCAGCTTTGGCCAGATTAGTGGGATAGAAAGATCTCCATGAGCTACTGACAGCCCCCAAATCCTCTCCAATAATTTTGCAGTACCTGACAGCTCTTCACTATTCTGTTTATTAGTATCATGCACAAGTGTCACCCATCAGCAATCCAGAAAAGATGGATAATCTCTTAGTTAAGATGCTAAATGCTGCCTGAAGCCAGGCTGGTTCTCAGCAACAGTGACAAAAACATAGTGTCAGAAAGAACAGAAGGAAAATGACACCCTGTGACCACGTCTCTCTCTCCTCTTCAGCATCTTTGGTGTCAGCTTTGTAAAGCTGTTGGAACAGAAGATGGAGGAAAGGCTGGGAATGACGCTTAAAGCAACCCAACACCACCTGGGGTCCATCTTCTGCTGGCTCAGTGTGTGGGTGAACCCTCTGAAGAGAGAGTTCTCAGTCTGCTTTAGATACCTGTGGTATCTGTGAGTATATCAGAGGTGTCTTAGCAGCCAGTTTGGGCTCTCTGTAAGGCTCCAGTTTAAGTGTGCACGGATAGAAAGGGAGGAAGATTGATGCCATCCCACATCATCCCCTCCCTGCCATGTGTGAGTGACCGACATTCTGTGTTTTGGAAGCTGCAGGACCACTCAGCTGTGAGTGGTGGTGCTGCTCAGGGGGTTCCAAAGGCATCTCATTTCCCTTCAGCTATCCCCTAATGCAGTCTCATTACCACAATACCCCGTCAGATCGCGTCCCCATCTCCAGACAAGTGGGTCACAAGGCTTTTTTTCCCACCCTGAGCTCCCAGTTCCAAGCAGTTCTTCTCACTCTGCCATGAAAGGGAGTAAATTGTAGTTCAAACGAGTGTGACCCTGTGCTTTGCTGTCATCAGGACAGCTTTTTAGAAGACATTTAATGCTTAATATGGAGCTCTTGACAGAAATGAGCTATTCCTTGCTGGGCTCCTGACAGACTGCTGGAGAGTCTCAGGAGGAAAAAAAGAGATTTATAGGAAAGAAAGTTTTCTATTACAGGCAGGGGAAAAAATAGGAATGTAGTTGTTAAAAGAGTAAAAAAAACCAGGAAAATTAAAGGAACCCTGGTGATAGGTCCTGCTTCCCATCTAGCCGAATAAAGAGACTTGCAAATATTTGGATTAATCTTGGGAAATAACTGGAACCGTAAGTTTTCATTGCAAGAAATTACATGTTGTCATCATGATTATTTATTTATTTTTACTCCAGTTAATAACCACATTCAGGAAATTAAAAGGAAAAATAGCACGCAGTTCTGTCAGGAAGACTGAAGAAACAGACCAGCAATTGAGGAGAAATAGGATACATATCTCAGCAGCATTGCTTCCTTCCCCATGCATATTTTCACATTTAAGGGAACCTGTTTTCGTTTGCTGTATTTTGCAAGGCTGAGTTTCATCCTTTTTTTCAGCTGTTTGAGGTGGATCCTGCGGAACTGTAGAGTTTCTTTTCTTCTGTTTCCGAAATTCTGAAAATTTATGGGTTTATTTATTATTCACCTCTCCCATTGTTTCACTGTGAGCAAGAAGAATTAGTCAGTGCCTTAACTGACTGACTGCACAGTACGAAGAGTGAAGAGAGAGTTTTCTAACAGTCCAAAGTCTAAAATCTTTATCATCTTGTGGAGTGAATCCTGAAGGATAAACCAGCGTGAAGAAATCTTTTAAAGTACTTGGTTTCCTTAATACTATTCACTTCTATTGAAGTCTGACCTCTAAACTCTTCAGGTGGACTTTGCACCCTACATCCATGCGGTACTGGGTTCAGGAATAATGAAAGAAGGGACATTTTAATGAAGATTATTTACTGCAATGTGCTCAGCAGCTGACCTGCAAAAGCTATGTGGTGATCCAAACTCTGCACCCTGGGACACCGCCACGGGAAAGGCTGGGTGCTGTAGAGACTCTGAGGTGGATGGGCCAAAAATGTGGTGCAAACTGCTATCCCTTCCCTGAAGTCGAGGGAACCATGCTGAATTTCATCTCTTGGGAATCTGTCCTGGAATCACCACAACTTTATGGAAAGCTCTTAAAGAAACCCCAGATTTTCTCCACTGGAGGGTAGAGATGTTCAGAGATTAAAACGTCTGACAAGGGTTGGATGTTCACAGTCCCATGCAGGGAGAGAAGATGAGTCTCAGAGGGCTCCATAAAGCTGACTTAATGTAGGAAAGGTGGGACCATCCATCACAAGTGAAAAAGGGAGAGAGAAAGAGAAGGGGAATCTCTCTCAGAGTAATCGATTGCACACAGTGCTGATCTGCTCTGAACTGCCCACTGCAGATCCAGACCAGAGGGATGGACCCCAAGGATGCTCCCTCAGAAAAGTTCAATGAAGACCAGAAAAGCCAGCAGCCTAAGCAGTGAATGCTTCTCCCAAGGACCAGAGTTTTGTCCTGCTGCAGCCTGAGCCCCCCATTGCAGCTCACACTGCAGTTCTCAGCACAGCCAGGTCCAGATAGAACGCTCTCCTTATTGTTTTATTTTTACCACAAGAGCACCTCAGAGAAATAACCAAGGATCAACACTCTGTCACATTAAAGAACTTAAGGAAACGAGTAGAAAGGCTCGACTGTGCCCCAGAGATCGTGCGATTTAATTGAAATTCCAGGAACACACCCAGATTTGAGGAAGGGCTCAGTTTATTGGATTATTCTGCAAACTGGTTTGCTCATGTTCACCAAGAGAGAAAGTTTCCTCCTCAACTCAATTTTCTAAGTAATACCCTGCTTGCTTCCTTCCTTTTTTTCCCCTCTCCAAGCACAAGAGGAAAAGAGAATGAAAGGTGAGAGCTGATTGAGTGAGCAACAGCAGGGGTAACAAATGAGTATTTGTCAGTGTTCCTCTCCTTTTAAAGCACATCAATTCTGAAGCTGCTGACAGAGGTCTTGCTGTAACTGCTGGAAGAACCTCCAGGAGCTAATAATTTTATGTTCAGGCTTACGTAAAACCAGTTTTGATTAATTATTGATGCAAAGTTAGGAAAATGAACATTCACTCTGCCTTGGCACAGCCCTATCCAACAAAGGCCGCTGCTGTCGTTCCACCTCCGTTCCCGAGAGCAGCTCTTTGTTAGTGAGGGCAGCCTGGGCTCCTCATGGGGTCAGCGTGTCCCCTCCTACGGCAATGCCCTTTGGAGAGCTTGTTGTCAGGCTCCTGAAATCTAGGATCAACCATGCCAGGCAATGCCAGCTTTCCTTATCCTCCTCAGGCAGAAGCGAACCACGTTCCCTTATGTGTGATCACTGAGTTGGGCAAATATCCCTCTTTTTTTTAACTTTTGACTCAAGATTAGTGCCTGAGGTCTTTTGCCATTGCTTTGTGGAGCTGGCTGGGGTTCAGCTGAAGGCACAATGTTCCCATGTCCAGCATAACACTCCTGTGGGCTCCCGAGCAGTGTATGCGTGCACAGAAAGCAGTCCCAACAATAACTGCTTAGCAGCTTCAATTCAATTCCCTCTAATTAAATAGGTTCAGCAGCACAAAGACTGCAGAAATGGCTGCAATCTCATGCTGGACACGCAGCTGCAGAGCTGCAACTTGCTTGTGAAAGGTGCACAAAGTACATTTAACCTTCTTTTAGTGGAAGTTGCCCCTTGCAGCATAAGAATCTCTACAGTGCACATACATCAAAGGGCAACACAAATGTCTTGATGCCAACAGTAAGTCAGACCCAGAGACAGGTGCACGCTTCTGTTTTGTACACATCTGTATTCCTGTCCCACGGCAGACACTCACAGACCTCCTTTTCCATCCCACAATGTTATTTTTTGCCTGGCTCCGTCTCCCCTGCTTTGTGAGGGGCTGTGCTGGTCACAGTGGGAGCCATATGAGGTGGAGAGGAGAGATTTATCAAGTGCTTCCAGGTAACCAAACAGCCCAAGTCATCTTGCCCATTAATGAGCCTGTCATACAGCCCTGCTCTTCACTCCAGCGCTTTCGTGTCCTTTCCAGAGTGATGCCATTTTACATCCCGCCGCCTTTTATAATCTCCTGATGTCCAATACAGATAGTTTCTTATCATCTTTCTCTTTTCAGCACTCCTGGCTTCCCAGAACCATTTTCCAGGGCCGGCTCTTTTATAATGGTTTCAATTCTTAGCTCTTCACTCTCCCAATTGTTCTTTACAGGTGTGGAGGGTGGGTGACTTAAAAGCGCCCTGGCTTAATTCAGCTCCCCTTGAACTCACCAGTAGAGAAAAAGTGAACTGAACGTTTCCATTGATTTCGACAGGGGAAGAGGCAAGTGCATTGGGCTTTAGAAATTCCCCCCCTTGATGTTTTCCCATCACCCTGTTCCCTGTCATTAGCACACTTTGTACCACTGCTCCCGGGTCTGCTGTGAAGTGTGCTCCTGTTTTCATTCCCTTCCCCACCTGCCCATCACCATGTTTTAATGTGTTTGAATTTCTCTTTATGGATTTTGTAGGACTGTAGCCCTGTCTTGTGGCACAATCACTGCTCTAATGGAGTTTACACTGAGTTATTCTCCACTAGAGCTTCATTTGCCTGGGAATATATTACACAGCCCTATTATGGAGACATCATCTGCAGCCTCTCAGCTAAGCAGCAAGGTTTCTTCCCTTGGACAGTCAACCCTATTACCCTCAGAACCAGGAGCAAATTTTTAATGAGAAATCTTCAAATAAAAGTTTGCTTGGCATTATAATTAACACGAACTCCATGTATGCACTGTTCTGTTAGAGGAAACTAAATTGAGGCAAGTTATAACTGAACTCGTTGCTTCTCTTTCTCTTTCCTAACTTCCAATTTCACAGAGAAGTAGTGGGAATGTGTCTTTAACTGAGCTGTGGGTGGCACCAGAAGCTTTGTCCCCTTCCCTAAGAGCAGTGATAGCCAGTTCATCCTCATCCCTGCAAAGTTAGTTCTGTACTCCCAAAGGCCATCCCGCCGACTTTCCATGTGGGATTCATCCTAAGAGGGACATGGTTCTGCAGCCACATGGAGAAGAGGGCAAAGAGCTGAAGACAAACCCTTAGTGGGGTCCCACCACTTAAGTGTTTTAATCCCCTTCAATACCCTCCCAGGCAGCAAACGATGTCCAACCTCTGCTGAATGTTGGGTGGAAACCTTGGGTGTGGAGGCCTGAAGCTGCACCAAGGAAAAGCCATGCCTGGTGCCTTTCCCACTTGCTATTCTCTTGGAATATAACCCAGACAGCACATCCTTTGTCTGAATTTAGGTGCAAACTTTAAAAATGGCTTGTGAAGTCTTATTGATCACTCCTCTCCAGGCGGTTGTGCAAGACTTTCTTCCCAATGCCCAAAATTATGTCTGAAATCAGTTTAGGGAATGAGCGAGTCTTTTAATTAAAACAGTCTGTTATGATGAATCTGTTATTACAAAGTCTTACCTATGTAAAACATTAATAATACAAATTTCATTTGTTTATGTCAGCACCAAACATTAATTTTTAATGGCGAAACGTATGAGTTATGAAAGGCATTAATGCAAAACAAATCACCAACTGAGAAGGGAAAGGAAATCCATTTTTTAGGGTAAGCAGTGGGAATGAAATATTATTTTGGTTCTAACCAGGGAAAAAATATTTCTTAGGGCTCCGAGAGCAATTAAAAAACCCAGTGAAGCTTTGGGTTTTATCATCATGCTTAATATTAGTTCTATATCCAGCAAAGTTTGTATCCATTTCATCCAGCCTGTGCCTTGATGCCATCTCTGAGGAAGCCTTTTACACAAAATTACTCTAATTGCCATGCAGCTGCCATGAAAGCACATTGGGTATGTTCTGCATAATAAACATCTCTCTGCTGCCAACAAGTGGGATCGCAGAGAGCCCAGAAGTCAGTCGTGCTCACTTGGTGGGCCAGGTTTGTCATGGATGTAAATGGGACATGTTCTGTGTGAGTTAGGAGTCATTCCTGCTTACACCAGTGATAAATTTATTCCAGCTGTTAATTGCCAACTCGTTCTTAACAGCTTATGGTTAAAATTCTGCAGAATAACTCGATACCGGGTCGGTTTTAAAACGGACTGTCAGGGGTTGGTGGTGCTGGGCTGGTCCTGGGTCCAGGCAGAGCTGCTGAGAAATTGTAATTTTTGATAGGACTTTCCCTGGTATCCATGTGTTTAATCCTTACTTTCACAACAGGTAAATGCTATCAAGCTGTGGGCAGACGGAACATGGAAAATCCTCAAGTGCTCAGGGACCAAGTCTCACTGTTACTGGACCAGCTCTTTAGGCAGGCTTAGAATGGTGGGTTAAAAGGGGTTGTGGGCAACCTAACCAGTAGTGTCCCTGTCCAAACAGCCAAGAGCATCCTTCACCACACCAGGAAGCTCCTTGCTTTTCAGTGGAACCATCCAGATGTGGAGAGTGAGGCCATGTGCTCTTCTCTTCACATGCCCTTCTCTCACCAGTGTGCTGTGGGAACGCTGGCTGAAGGGGTTTGCAGAATGTCCACGAATCCTAGAGATAGCATCTGTGCACAGAACAGACACATCTGGACCCAAATGGCTGTGATAACAACAGCCAGTGAGCTGAAGGTTGTGTTCTGCAAAAATGAGGCAACAAACGGATTCCAGCGGTGGGACAGCGTGAGAGGGGCAAAGCAGGACTCAGACACCACTTGGCTCCTGCTCAAAGGGCTTTCAAGAGCCACTTGGGACACTACCCTGGCACTGTATAATTAATTTATTTTCACTACAAATCTAGCTGTGGATGTCAAAGGACTGGTATAGAGCTAGAGAATGGGGACATCACCTCTTTTAAGCTTTATGGAACCGGGCTTTGTCTTTTTTCCCTAGTTAAGACTTCAGCAAAAAAAGCAACACATCTTGTAGCTTGTGTCACTCTCCCACACTCTTCCTTTCTCTCTTTCTCTCTTTTTTTCCTCTCTCAGTCTGAAAAAGTTGCTGATATTAGCAATAAAGCAAGAATTTAATATCATCCTACAGGGTGCTACAACAAACTGCCCCTTGCTTCCATCGATTCAACAGGCCTGAAATATAGGAAGGCATCTAAGGGGGAAGGATACAAGATGAATTTTGCAGATATAAATTCTGTATTATTGGATTTCTCAGAGCACATTTCAGGGCTGTGTTGTGTCTCTCCCTCTGATGCCACAGGATCTCTTTTAGCTCAGCAATAGGTTCTTGGTGAAGCATTTAGAGGAGGCCACTGTATTTCATTGCAACAATAGCCCTGATATTACAATGTGTGACACATCCACTGCTTCACGTCTCCAATAGAGACACAGCACCCAGCCTGAGGGAGCCAAAAACCTGGCTGGAAGCAGTGTAAGGTTGTTGTCTTCCTCCCAGCACCAATGTGGGACATCAATATAGGCAACGTTGTGGCTGGAGGGGAGAACTTGCTGAACCAGACATCAAACACTTGATAGGAGAAGCAATTGCAAATATTTGGGATACGTGATGCCACAACCCATTATTTCTTCACACACACACACACATTTCCCCTCCAATTTGTAAGTATCCATTTGGTAAGGTTATAAAATAATCAAGTCTTAGTCTTTTTCTCCTCTTTGATGCTTAGAAAGTTCATTTACGAAGTTCATGACTTGAGAAATGAGATTTGTTTTACCACCCAACATTCAAAAAACTATCAATTTCCCTTTCCCTTCCTCTTGAGGGGGAGAGACGAGATCACACTGAAAAACTTTCTTACAGGTTCTCAGTCTGGCACTTTTTATGACATTGCATTCATATTAAAAATGAAGTAGGGAACTGCCTCCATCCCATCCTCTTACCCCTTGAATTTAAATCCAGATGAGCCAAACATCTCATTTCATTGTTCTACCACTTCAGGAGTTGGATTTGACCTTCAACATCCTTTCATTTGAGATTGTGGCTAATTTAAAATTATCTAAAAGAGGATAGGGATAATGCCTGCATGTGGTGCACAATACAGCAGGATATGCAATAAAAGGTATTTGCATTCTCTCTATCAAGAATAATCTGCTTATTAACCATTAGTTCTGTAGTTGAAGTCAAGATGATGGGCTTGTTTGTTGCAGGAACAGTGTCATAAAATGCTGTTCCACATGATGCATCTCATGTTAAAACGAGATCAAAAGCCCCGTGGTGAACCAGCAAATTGAAAAGACAAAAACATGCATTTTTTGTGCCATTTTTCCCAGAATTCCAAATGTTAGGGGGTTTTTATTATTATTATCATTTCTTAGAAATGACAATGGAGTGTGGAGGGAAATGAGCAGGTTCTGGCCTGGGTTGCTCAAGCCACAGACTTCCTGGAAAGGCAGCACAGACTGGTCTGTATGTGATAAAGTTTGCGTATAATCAATGAAAAGAACTGGAAATCTACTTGAAAGAGGGAAAGGGTCAGTGTTGATAACCCTCACAATTCTTTTTATTTATTATTAATACCTGCTTGCTGGAACTCCAGCACCAAGAAATACAGAATACTGGGCAAAGCAGAGGCTCCTCTCTCCACTCCCACCATCCGCTCTCTACCCAGTTGTTTTATTTTCCCTCTGACTCCAACTCTTGCAGTCCATTGTTATTGACCCCTTCTGAGTCTGTGCCTAAAGAGCTTTCCAAAACAAGTTGTATTCAAGAGTTTTTTCCTATAACTGCCAAGGGGAATAATTGTGATAAAGGCAGACAGGGTCTTTAAAATTTTCTCGTCTCCCAGAGAGGAGAATAAACCCATTCTACTGCCACAGGGCAAAGGGCAGGATATGTCCATTGCCACAGGGTCTGGTGACAATATTTGTCCCAGGTCTGGATGTTTGTGATGTAACAGGACCATGTTTTGAGAGGGAATGTAGGATATAAATGTCTGATATGTGTTTTTAAGAAAACACGTTGAACCTGCGGTAGGTGATGTCCATCTATACTAAAAACATTCCTTACAGTAAAAATTGGCTTTCTGAGGTTCTTTGTCAACCAGGAATGTCCCTAAGCACCACAGAACTAAACAAATACCTTTAAAAATTATATACTTCTCCAAATTAAAAAGATGAATCAGAGCCTATAAACACTGTGGTGGCTGGTCTTGATGGGGGTAGGAAGAGAGAGTCTCCCGATTTGGGGGGGAGCTTTTACCCTGCAAACTCTTAAGAAGCAGAAACCAGTCAGGAGTACTGACAACTTCTGTCTGAAAACCCCCCTGCAGCTTTACTGCTGGTACCAAGAAATTTATTTCAAATTTTGCAGCAGCTTTACAAAATATTCATGGGTGGGAATTTGAAAAAGGCAAGTTTCCTCCTCTTTTATCCTGGATCGGTGCTCCTGTGGTCATCCTCTGGCTGCGGCAGGGAAATTGCCTCCAGCTTCACATCCTCTACTTTCACTGGTGTCAACTACCAGATTCAGGTTTTCCCCCATCAGCTCTTTCACACAGAAAAATGCTCCCCATGGAAAGTGTTTGCCAATAGTTGTCTTCAGATTTTCTTCATCCAGTTATAGCCCAGAATGATTTATTATAGTTATTTCAACTGTCCCAAACCTTTGGCTCACAAATTATTCTCTTCATTCTTCAATATTATTATTTGTATTACTGTAACTTCTAGTTGCAGACCAGAACAAGGATCTGCTTTGCATTTTTCCCTGCCCAGATTCCTGCGTGGGTTTTCTCTTTGTTATTTCACTGAGGGGCAATGTATGCATAAGCCACAGTTTTCCTGTGTAGCACAGCTGTAGTTACCTGTGTAGATACACCTGAATTCACAGCCACAGTCAATACTTCTCCACGTGGATGCTTCATAATATTAATGTGAGCTTGAAGGGGTTGATTCGGGGCATCCACGTTCTGAACTGCGAGGGCTCAGATTTCTTCCCACCGCCCACTTTGCGATGCTTTTAACATCCCCCTCGGGATTCCTTCTGTCTGACACCTGTTCCTACATCACACTAAGGAGTCCTGGGTGGGTTTTTCTGTGAAGAAAGTAGGACAGCTTGGCCAGGAGACCAAACCAGCTCCTTGGACTTAATATTCTGTAAGAGACTGGTTGCTACAGACTTGATGTTTGTCTAACTGCACCCACACATGTTTTGATGTGGGTTTGAAGTCAATTCATATCTCTGTGACAACCCCCCCTTGCCCTCACTGGGCTGTAGAACAGACCCCAACCGGCACTTAAAATTTTCAGCACATCAGTGAAAAGCTGTTTAGCCAATGAGGGAAACACTGAGATATCAGATGCCATTTGCCACTTGAAAACATGAAAAGCACCCTCCCTTTGAAATGTGATCTGCCCATAATGTGATTTCAACGCTGCTGTCTATTATTTAGTGCTTACTTTTAACTTGAATTTTTACCCGCAATTTAAAAAAAAAAAAATTATTCAGTTTTAATCTCATGGAAAGTTTAAAGCAATTTTTTATTAGTGCATAACTTTAAAATACCACTTTGGAATGAAGAATTATCTCTCAAGCACTTACTAGATAGGCTTTACTTTACTGTTAGTTAATCTGACAGTGTTTTATTAATAATCAGCCCTTTTTGTATTGCTATTATGCATTTTTTTCTATTAACTCAGTTTATATCTCCAGCATCACCATTATAAAGAGGACTGTGAAATATCTCTCAGATATGCTGTGTAGGAACAAAGTGGATAAATATTGCTAACAGGTCGCAGGCACTATTTATTGTTGAACTTCCTTGCTGTTAATAAACAATGAAATATTTAATACACATTCCAATAAATATTTGTATAGGTGAAAATCTGATTATGGTATGGCCTACATCCACCAGAAGGCAAGAAGGAGGAAGTGGGTATTCTTGTTTTACGATTTTTTCATCCTTGTTTATGATTCATTGTTCGAAACCACCTACAGCTCTACCGTCTGTGCTTGCCTTTATTTGAGTACAATTCCATAGCAGGAATAAAACAGGCAGAAGCTTGAATTGGGTCTTCTTCGTCTGTTTTAGATTATTCATCCATAATACAGCGCACTGTTTTCATTCTTCATTCATTTAAACCCAGTCCAGAAATTAATGATAAGTAACTTAATTATCATGTTGAATTTAATAGGTTTATGCAGGTCTGTGGCAAGCCTGTTAGTCGGACAGAACACAGCTCAATTCACAGCTCAATTCACTTCTCGTGATTCACGCCGGCATAAGTGAAAGAAAAACAGGTTACAGAAGGAAACCCAGCCTGAACACGGAGCTTTCAGCTCCTCAGTAACCCCTATTTCTGAGCACTTGAGTACGTTTGGGTTATTTCATTGTCTGCAGTGTTTGCAATCACTCCCCTGGAGTATAATTTGCAACCGGAATTAACACCTTATTTACACCTTTCGCCCAGTCATTTAGATTGATGTGGAGTAAAAACGGTGCTAATATTGATCTCTTGGCATTCTGCTGGGCAGTGTTTCCAACCCCGCTGGCTGTGCCACGGAGTTCTCACCCTTCCTCTGCTGCCTGGCAACTTTCCATCCCTCTCAACACTCACCATCCATCGGAGAATTAACCGGGAGGTTCATCTCACAGAAACCTGAATATCTGCTGTCTCCTCCCATGCCCGTGTTCAGCAGATCTTGCCCCTGATCTCACATTGCTTGGACCCACCTCCTGAGCAACCAAAACACACCGAAATATCCGATGGGAGGTCATTTGCCTGCAATCACATGTGAGGCCAGGGGAGAGCTGAGACTCAGGCAGTTTCCCTGCCCGTCCATGGAAACAGAAATTACTCAGAAGTAACTGTCAGTCTCTCTCGTTTTCTCTTTTTAAGGACAGTACCACCCATGCGACCTTCTTTGGATCTCACAGTTTAAAGTCAGAAGTGAAAAAGTTACAAACCATCCAGCCAAAAAAAAACAGTTTCCCAGGTTCTCTGATAACATTTTAGTGATTTTCCATGTTTTAGGAAAGTCAATAAGTGATATCTCCTTTGAGGCACAAGCTCACCCTGATGCTCTGTTGAGCCCATAAAGGGTGAACTCTGTCATAAATATTTGTTTTAAGGGTTGGTTCTGCAGAGGCTAAACTACTTGCTACTACCTTCGGTGCAAACCCCCCCATTGACTTCAGTGGGTGATGATTATTAAGACTGAATTCTTCCCACATGAGACCCATGAAACCGTAAGCTTTCCAAGTCAGACGTATGTGTAAAACCAGAATCTGCATTTTGGGAGAACGAGGTGAGTTCTGCAGGGCATTTTAATGCCAAGATAGATAAGTGAAATCATAAATGGCTCAAGCCAATACTTGGTTAAACTGGCTCAGAGATTTACGGGCCCTCAAGAGCACAAGGGTTTTTCCACTGTTGAAAACATCAAAGAAAATCAGAGAAATAACTTTTCAGTCTAATCCTCCTGACCAAAAACCCCGCTGAGCAGTCTAAGCAAGATGCAAACATATCAACACAAATGGGAGCTGGCTTCTGAAGGGAAGGTTTGATCCTGAGAGCTGGATGAGCACTGGGAGGAGTGATCAGTAAAAAGGAATTCCACTCTATTCAGTTTGAGTATCCGTTTTATCTGTTCCTTATCAACAACTCTATTGACAAGGTTTTCGTTGCTTCCTAATTGTTTGTCCCAGGTTTTCTGTGCTTTTCTGTGAAGGGGTAGTTTGAAAAGAGGAGTTCAGTGGCTGCTGTGTTATTTGTAACTCAGCCATCATTGATTTTATTCTTTTTCTGGTTTATTAAAGGGCCTGCTTTATCTCTGTTAGAACTCCCTCCACTCCCCAACATTTACTGTGTTCTTTAAAGTTCCTTCTTATTCAAAACTGTCATTAATCTGTTCCACACACTTTGATCTTCCTTATATCTTCCACTCCTTCACTTCTAGCCCTCAGCAGCGTGAAGAGTGCTGGTAGAGTAAACAGCACAGCGATGGACCCTTCCTGCTGGTGAAAGCACTGCTGCAAGGAACTTTCACATTTGTTCAGCAGAAACTGGACCAAGGTGTTCTTCTGGCACTCAGAAGCCTCATGGACTCTTCATGGTGTTTGTCTGGTCTGTCTCATGAAGAACCAGAATGTCTTTTGGGTATCGCCGGGCACGGCGTGGATGTCAAACTGAGTCTTTGCTGACAAACACAGCACTCATGAAAATTTGTACCAAATTTCGTTGCAGAGAGGCTCCAGTACTTGGATGTGGAGCAGGTCTTTGAGCTCTCAGGTGAGTAACACCTCACCACCGTGAGGATCAGAGATGGGGCCGAACATTAAGGGCAATTCAAGAGCAGCTGCCAACATCCTGCCTCTGCCCTGGCCAGCAGCCCTGCTCACAGTGATACAACACCCAGGGTAAGGCCTCAGCTCTTTCTTCCAAACCATTATGAACAAACAACCCAGGAAACAAAGCCCTGGAAGATGACGAAGAAGCATTTCTGCAGACATTCAGGTATAAACCCTCCTGAGTCCCACGAATTGAACTGATGATGCAAACTCTGGAGCACTGCGTGGAGTACAGGTGAGAAAGGACACCGCAAACCTGGAGTTCCTTGAAGGGATCTGAGGAAATTCCCACGTGCAGAAAACACTGTTCCACACAGGGACAAATGCAAAAGGAATATGGGAAGGTTGTATGAAATGATGGACAGGCTGGAGCGGGTGGGCTGGGAGCTCTGCTCTCCAGGCCCCATAACAGGAGAACAAAGAGGCAGTGGACGGGATATTCAGAAGCAGAAAATTCAAAACTGATAAAAGGGACTATTCCTTTATTGCCAGGGGAAACCTCTGAGAATAAGAATTTAAGACGTTTGCCTGGGAAGTAGACACTTCCTTGGATAAGGAGAATACCCAGAATTAGAGCAGTAAATGCTACAAACCCTTGGAAGAGGCTTCACACAGCTCCCCTAGAAAACGGTGTGAATCAGAGAATAAGTGGGAGGGAGGGAGAGATGGATTATCCTGCATCTGTTTGCTTTGTTGTGCTCATATCTTCTTTAGAAGCAGCTGGCATTAGCCACAGCCACAGGCTGGTAGCCACAGTCACAGTCTGATCCAGGCTGACAATTGTATTGCCATGTTCTGGTGTCCCTTAGTTGTTTCTCTTCCCTCCTCCACCTGGTTAAAGCTGATTAAAAATCCTGAAATTAATTTCACACAACAATTCCAAACTGTTTTCATCCTGAAAGGTTAAAAATAAGCTCATTTTTTCTTTTCTTTTTTTTTTTTCCCTCAGAAACTTACGGTGAAATGTTTTAATGAAAACATTTACTGCAAACACAGGTGTTAATAAACCAACTAAGTCAGAATGCATTTGGAAAATGTTTACGATTCGAGGCTTTTGGGGAGAGACTGAATATTTTTATAAAACACTTGTTTTTAATGAAAAACACACTTCTATAGTATTTTTAATAAAAAGGATGCATTTCTTATTATGTTTTAAAATAGCCCAAAAAATCTTGACCAGCTCAAGTCCCAAAGCCGAGTTTAAATGGCCCTGGCAGGGATTAGCCCAGCCAGGGAGGAGCAGCAGGGTTTATCCCGGAGCAGGCACGACCAGGTGAGTAGGACTCACAGACTGAAAGATTCATCACAGGGTGAGGAGCGGAGGAGAGCTGAGGAAGCCAAGTCCAGCTCCTGCTGCCAGCAGCATCCACAGAAAATCCTTCCTTGAGATGGGCAGGAGCAGGACACGCTGTCTGCTCCTCCGGGGTGGCTGGCAGGTCTCCCAGGGATATCCCTCATCCCTCCCCATCGCTCCCTGTGCAGGCACCGCAGCGGGAGCCCTCTCGGGTGTGTTCTTGATTAAATTGATGAGATGGGGCTGCTGGCAGCAAATGCATCTCTCTCTCTCTCCGTCCCCCGGCACTTTGAAATGAGCCGCTCCTCCCTTCGTTTCTGCCGCGCTCGGGAGAGAGGGATGAGGGAACAGGACTCTAATTACTCAGGAACGGGGAGTACATCCCTGCGGTGTGTGGAGCGGGCTGGAACAATTCAGCCTTTCTGGAACAAGCTGAGTTACTTCAGGTTCCCTCTGTCTGCTGTTGTCTTTGTCCCTTTGCTACTTGTTAATTGATCCTCCTTTTTTCCCCGGCTTTGGTTCAAACATCTGCTTTTAGCGCTCACAAACAATAAATCTTTTCTGTTTTCCCTGCTCACACGGGATGTAAATCCACACAGAAGGGGAAATGGGGAGGGGGAGGAAAGGGCTGCATGCCGTATTCCCAGAATTAGCATAATAACAGTGATGATGGCTCAGTGCAGCCCTGGGTTGGCAGCAGGGCTGACCCACCTCGGCTGGGTTAACCCAACCAAAGAGCCTTTTGCCTGGAGCACTGGGGCCTCCAAAATGTGCCGGTGGGCTCACAGGGGTGCTGAGAGTTGGCTGTCAGTATGGCTCACAGGTTTCTTGAGAAGCAGCTAGCAGGAACAGTGAGAATGTCTAACACCTTCCCTCTGCTTTAGAAAAGTCAAATAAAATAAAGCCCTCGTATGTAAAATTGGCCGCGAGCCTTATCTCACGTGCACACCTGCCTGTGTGGCAGCAAGGCTGTCTCCTGAGAGTGTAAACTCAGGAAATCCAGGCATCCAGTCATCCAGTGTAGGCTGCATCTATCCTTCTCCAAAAATAAGCCTCTTGGGGGGGTCTGTACTCACGGCTCCCTCCCATCCATTTGCTTCCCCGCTGCCAGGAGCAGGCGAGCCCAGCCTCCAGCAGGGCTTGGAGAGCATCACTTTATCCTTGTGGGATGTTGACACGTGTCATGGAGCGTTCACGATGTGCCGCCTCCAGGAAAGCAGCTCTGCCTCGAACCTCAGGCCATTACTTGCACAAGGCATTTCTGATTTTGAGGGGAGAGGTGGGCACAGGCACAGATTCCTACCTCTGCACATTCCTGCAGGGCTCTTGTCTCTCCAAGGTACAAGTGCCACCCCCTTTAGTCAAAATCTGCCTCTGGCAAAGTCTGGAAAAGAGGTCCTACTTGAGATGGGAGCACAAAGGACCAAACACAGGAGCTTGGCTGGGATCTGCTGAGCAGCTGTGCAGGTGAGAAGTGGGGAGATGAGCTGACACTTCCATCTCCAGTTTGTAAAGTGTGGGGAGAAGGTCCCACGTGCTTTCAGAGGTGTGTGGCTGCCTTGCTCCTGTATGTGCTCCTGAAGAAACCCATTCTTTACCTCCACATCTGCACATTCCTGTGGCATTTCCTGAAGCTAGGAATTTTGCAGCAGAAGGACTTCAATTTTTCCCTAAACGTGTTGTTGTCACAATTATTATTTCGTAATTAAAACCATTTCTGTGCTGTTTGGCTTTACTGCTTTGCTCCCCATTAAACAGCTCAGCACATCCAGCCCCCACTGTGAGCCAGCAGCAGGACTGAAGGTCCCCCATAAGTTTACCTGTGGCAATACATAAGTTTACTCTCTGTCAATATTGCAAAATCCTTGTAACAGCAGCAGAGCAAGTTATCTGTGCCAAAGAAGCACCCCAGGACTGCTGACAGAGTCTGTTGTCAACAGTGGGTCTGTTATTCCCACCTGCATTCATTCAGACGTGCCACCCTGTCAAGGTATGAATCAACAGCCCCCCACCAGCCTCAGACTGTGTGTGAAGGAAAAGAGATAAAGGTATTATTGTTAAAGAATACAAGCCCACCTTCCAGAGCCACGTGCAACTGAGCTGCCTGTATTCGCCTCTGGGAGTCTGATGCTTAAGACTAAAAAGTTGTTTTCAACTAAATTTTCCCATTTCCCAAAAAAAAAAAAAAAAAAGAAAAAAATAATATAAAGTGTTACAACTACAAGCTGTTCCAGCAAAGCCTCCTCGACAGATAATCGGATTTACATAATTGGGTGCTGGTGGGACTTCAATAAATCATCAACGTGGCAGCATGTTTATTATAGACACACAGAGCCACCGCTCTTCACAAATAGCTCCTGGTGCCCAAAATACACCACACACAACCCAGAAGGAGACAGATATGTGGTTAGTTCTCGTGGACAGGAGAAATACAGAGAGGCTGGGGCTAATCACCACTGGGGATTTGTTGCATATCAAGGGCTGTGAGCTCAGTGGTTTGATAATGGGCTGAGGCTCCTTTGGCTTGGCCACAGAGTCAGATCTAGCCTAGGCCATTTATAAGACAAGCTTCTAGGAGACAGATGTTTGTGGGGCAGCTTAAAATCAGTTGCTTTTTTTTTTTCTTTTTTTTCCATCAATAACCCTTGTTGTGGTCCTTCTGTCTGATTACCTCCATGAAAATTCCAGAGAGGGAGGAAGAACTTCGCTCCTACTCGCAGGCAGCACTTCCACCTCCATACAGCAAGAGGGGGAATGCTCTGCCCTGGGGATGGAGGTCCATCTGGATGCAGTATCGTGTTGATCACCCACCTTTCACCAGCCCTATGTGCACCCAAAATGAGCTGTGATCCAGCTGCTTCTTCTACACATCTCAAAGTTGGGATAAATCCCTCTCCAGGATGGTAGTGGGAGCAGGGCAGAGGCTGCCAGTGGGATCTGTGTACGGATAACGCCACATGCCAGGGACAGGCAGGGAACAAAGGCGATTTGTGAGCTGGGAAATGGGATTGCCAAAAGAGATGGAACAGAAATGAGGTTTTAATCCCCCAGCCCAATCTTGCCCGGTCTGTGAGAGCAGGATTTTATCACTGATATCCGCAGGGAACTTTTCTGACCTTCAGTTTGCTGGAGCCTGGCAGAGCATTGCACTTCTCTGAGATGTGCGAAGACAAGTTTTCAAAACACACAGATGCTCCTGTGAGCTCGACATAGCAGAGCCCAGCCCACACCAGAACAGGCTGTGCAGGCTGAACTCCACTGAGGAATTCTCTGCATAGCTTACAGGTCCTGCAAATTCACTTAAACAGGTATATCAACATGTTCTGCACTCTCCACTGCCACTGAGCTTTCCAAGTCAAACACCTCGGGACCTGCATATTTTCCAGGCTAGGTGAAAACAATCTCCCCTATTTGTGTTTGTAGTGCTCTCCAGGTTAAAAAGGAAGAGAAAAGTGGGTATAAGGCCCACAGCTATGCTACACAGGAGGTTGACTTGAGTGTTTGCTTCAAAATTTAGATTTCCTTCTATTGTACGGCCTCCTGCAAGTGTTTTCCAAACCCAATTCCCCCACCAGCTCATCCCCTCTGCCTGCCTGTCTGCCAGATAGACCATGCCAGCAGTAGCATTTCTCAGCTGCCAAAGCATGTTGGCCTGGGACTTCATTTCTCTGTATCACAAGCTACCAGCAGAAACCTTGTCATTGCAATTTTTCACATATTTTCTTCTGCTCTGTTTTTTTATCTTTGTAAAATCTCAGCTCCCTGGCTTGTGGCTGTAGACTATTACTGGACTGGAACAGAACCTATTCTCAGCCCTAAACAAAAATGAATAAGGCAAAAGAAAACAGTCACAACAAAAGAAAAACTTAACGCTTGGAGTAATAAGCATCAGAGTTTCCATCTGCACTGGGTCAGGAGGATCAGGAGAGGGAGAAGGGACACAGGAGGGGATCACAGAGCTGCTGTTTGCTCTCTGAGCTGTTTGACTGGTGGCTTTGTCTGATGAACTGGCAGGTGACAGGGCCACCAGGTTGCTGTGTCCACAGTATTTCTGTCTCATATCATGGCAAGTTTCGCTTAGAGAGGTTGAGTCCCAGCTGTGGGCTTGGAATTAGGGTCCCCAAATCCACTGTGTGTGCAGACAGGGGGCTGTGAGCAATGAGTGACCCGAGCTGGGATGCTGAAGAGATGCTCCTGGGGCACAGGGCTGTGTTTCACTAATATAAGGCCCCTTTCTTCCGCTCCATGTGCTATCCAACAAGCAGCAAAGCAAACTGAGCCAATCTTTCATCCTTTCTTTCCTTCCCTCCTCTTTCCTTCCCTGCTTTCCTCCCCTCATTTTTTTTTTCTTCTATTCGTCTCTCTCCTTTTAACATTTCAGCCCAAGAAATGAGGTTTGTTGTTTCACCAGCTGAGTAAACTTTGAGGGCTTTAAGAAAAATAAATAGTCTTTCTCTCCAGGTGGGTTCTTCCCCACTTCTCAGCTCCAGTCACAAGCCTAATTTAGAATCTGCAGCCGGTTAACGAGCTCAGAGGAGACATAGGCTTGGTGCAGAGGATCTCTCCATAAGCACAAACACACACATACTTCCAGATGTTTCATCTTTTTAATAAAGATTGGAGCTCCGCGGAAAGCAAGGCTTCAGACATGAAAATAACAAAGCAGCCCCTGAGATGGGTATTTGGGTACCTGCTCAGAGCTCTGGTGTGGGGTTGGGGGCTTTTGTTTGTTTGTTTGCATAATCCTGGAATATTATGCAGAATCCAGCCCTGGAAAATTTCTTGTTTCCTTGCACCAAAAGTTGTCTCTAAAGGATTGAAAAAAACCTGTGCATTAAATCAAATATATTTTCCTGCCCACACCTCCCCACTGCAGCCTCTCTCCACACACTTGCACAGACACAACTGCTTTTCAGAGCAAGGCTATAATTTAATAGCTAATGCCTTGCATGAGCACCACTCCTTCCCAAATTCTCCTGCTTTTTCAGTTTCTATTCAAATTCAAAGACAGATTATTTTAGCTCTGGGGGAAAAAAAAAAAAAAAAGGAATCTACAACATTTGAAGAAGCTGCTGGTGTTTCTTTCTCCCTTTTCTGTTCACATCCAAGTGATGTCAACAAGTCTATTCTTTCTGCCTCTGTAGACACAGAGACAGTTGGGAGCCCCAGAAATATGAATCTGGAATTTGATCTTCCCGTTTTAGGCATGGGATGGGTTTTGATTCTTAGGTGAGCACCCAGAATTCTGACTGAAATAAATAAATAAATAAACAAAAAAACACATAGACACTGCATTTATAACCAATAGAACTGGTCCAGATCATGGCTTGGGACTTACCCATTGTGGCTGAGGTACATCAAGGCCTAATTAGCAGCCTGTGAGGTAATTAATTGTAGGAAAAGAGAGGGCTGCAGTTCAGGAAGGTTCAGCCTTGATGCCTTAGTCCAGCAGCTGTGCCAGGCCTTTGCCCACCACGGTCACCAGCCATGGGCAGCAATGACGGACAGGGTTTGTTTTCACTTCAATATTGTTGTGCATCCACTAGTGAGTGAAGGGAAGTGGTTAGAAAATATAGCTTTGGATGCAGCCCCTCTCAGAGCCAGATCAAAATTTTCCAACTGGGATGAACAGTTCACCCTTTGCTTTTTTTACACTTAATTACATCAAGGTGGGGAGACTTGGACATAATTTTTCCAGCACTCCTTATGCTTTGCACTGGGCATGCCAAACCCAAGCTGCGGGGTACAGCAGCAAAGCTGATCAAAATGAGATACAGTGAAGGGAGTTAGGAAGTAAAAAAAACCAGAAGCATCATAATCAACACCAGGTGTAGGCCAATTAAACAGCCATTCCCATGTGCTCACGGGAGGGCACTCACTCACAATTTACCCAAACAAATCCGTGCTTAAAAACTCTCAGGAGTTTCACAGAAAAATCACATTTCTCTTCAGGGCTCTTTAAAAAATATTTGAAAGCGCTCTTGTCTGTACACACCAGCTTTGCACACCAGAAACTGCTCCCTCTCAGCCCCAAAGAACTGATCAGCCTGGATTAATGTGCTGGCAGATGCTTCTTCCTTACAAAGAAGGGAGAGTCCTTCTTCCCCCAGCTCACTTCCTTCAGCTGCCCCCTCTAATCCTCCTCTGACTTTCTTCAAGGGGGTGTTGGCTTTTGGCTCGTACTTTCAAAAGGCATCTTAGGGGCAGCTGGGTTTTCAAGCCTGATTTATTTATAGGACTCAGGAACCCAGCTTCGGGCTCCTTTGAAGCATTCCTAGGATCAGTGCTATATTTATTCCAAGCACAGTTTTCCTTTGCTGCCTCATTGTTTGATGTGTAAGGAGGTGCATGCCAAAGTAGACAGAGTTTCACCATGTCCTGTCAGGACCCACTGCCCACTCTGCCTCCACCCTGTCCCTGGCAGCTTATCCCCATCTCAGCCCCTTTCCCTGGGACAAGCACAGTAACCCCAACCACCCATTCCAGGTATTGAGTCAACCTCCACCCCCAGGAAGGAGCATCCCACATCCTGCCAGGGTGGATGTGCACCCCAGGACAAGTTACAACCCTGTTTGTGCCCCAAATCCCTTTCCTTCGGCATTCTGAAGCTAACTAACTTAACATGGCTGGCGGAAACATGGGATAAATGTTGAGCTCACCCATGTTACTGTCCACTGTAGCAATCACTGGTGTTGATACAAGATGCTTCCAGTCCTCCAGTGACTTCTCAGGATTCCCCCCATCCTCATTGCAAGAGGGCTCTCTTGCAATCCACAGGGAAATACTACATGGAACAGATCAGTAACACGGAGCACAGGGTTTCCTAGGTTTTTGTTTGCCTCTCCTCACCCCAGTGCCCAACACAGGCCTTAGTGCTACATGCAAAGGACTGTGGAGCAGCAGGAGCACAAAACCCCACATACCACCCCGGTGTAGGCAAGGACAGGACAAAACCAGCTGTTTTAGACTCAGAAGGCACCCCTGTGGGAGCTAGACTTAGGGATGTGATTTCCTTCATCCATGATCCTGTTTATCAGCTGACAAAATCCTCCTGTGTGGTCTTCTGTCAACTGCAGTTGAACCCTCTTCCCCTTACACTTCTACAGCAATAAATCCCGTCATCACATGCTGACAATCGATTTTGCATGTGTAACTAACAGGCGTGGTAGGAAAAGGGTGAAGTGTCATCCTCTGGGTCTAGACGTGGATTTTAAGGCTGCCTTCAGCTCTAAACAGTTATTGATTATTCACTTGGGAAGTCAAAGGCGGGGGGGATGATGCTGGCTGTAGAAACCTTGGCAGGACGTGGCTGTAGATGCCGCACTGCCTTCATCACATTATCCTGAGGCATCTGAGTATGTGCTGATCTTTGACCTTGACCTCGTGCCAAATGAAGAGAGGTCCTGGACCCATGACAACAAAGCAGCAGCTTTTCCTGAGTGCTGGAGGAGATGCTCACACCCACCCCTGCTTGGATTCCTCCTGTTTGTGGTCCTCAACCAAATTACAAAAGACAATCATCTGGCTGTTGTACTTCTTAATGCTGGTCGTCAGCCCGGTTTGAGGTTGTTGATTGTCATCAGGAGGGCTGCTGCTGCCTCTGCCACTTAACATTAGGATTTATCACATCAAATGTCATCATCTTTTTAGTTTTTATTTTCAAGGGATTTCGGCTCTAACGATGTCATCAGGGGGGAAAAAGAAAGTGCGTTCAGCATGAATGAAACTGCCTGGAAGCCCTCCTAAGGGCTTTAAATTGTAGAAACAATGCCAGATTAAAGAAGCAGCTCCCTGAGCAGCAGAACCAAGGAAGCTGGATAATTGAAGGATTTATGTCTCAGGACTCAATGCCCCTTTAAAATTTTTGGTATCTAATAAGGGCTGAGCTAAACAGTGCAGCCTGGGGTAATTATTAGACCTCCTCCTCTCCTCCATCAATCTGTTTTCATGAAATCCACGGGAATTTAAATTTTTTGAGACCTTGACCCATTTGCCAAGTTTGCTTGACCCAAGTCAACAAATTTGGAGGTTGTTATGTAGGGTCTGGACTATCATGGACATCTCAATTCCCTAGGAAACCAAGCTAAAACTTTTGGGTGAGGCTCTACCACCTCCTATTGTGCCTGGTCTTTTACAATCATGCACAGAGAGCATGTTCTGCTCCTGCAAAACACCATCACGTTCGGGCTGTGCCAGGGCTGAGCAGCTGCCCCTGCCTGCCAGCACAGCTCCCTGCGAGCACCGTGCCCTGTTCATGGAGAAAAACATCCTGATGGGGCTTGGAAAAGACCATCCTGACGAGTGGAATCTGCAGGGAATGCTCAGCAGGGCTGTCTGTCACTGGGGACGAGCAGGATGACAGATGTTATATGAGGCCGTGGCTGAAGGAGGAGAGAAGCAATATATATGTATATCTATCACACAGCCTGGCTTGTGCAACTAATAACACCAGAGATTAGATCAGTTTTACTAACGCTCATTTCTGCCGTTTCCTCGGGTTTTTTGTGTTCCCTTTGGCCTGGAGTATGTAAATAGACTGATTACCTGCTTCTTCATTCTGCTTCCAAAACACCACCTCTGCATCACTTTCGCCAGGGAAGAAAATAACTCACGGTATAAAACCAGCTATATATCTTTTTATTATTATTTGCTGGCAGCATTTCCATCATTGTTGTGATTGATCAAGCCTTTAAATCCTGTTCAAAACCTACATCTTTCCTCAGTTTCTGCCACTGTCCATGTAAGTACCAGGAGTTCATATCCAGCAATTCTTTTCTCCTTCTTCCTGACTATTCCTTTGACAGGGGCTGTCAGAAGAGGTTTCCATCTGCCTTCCAGAACTGAGTAACTAGTTCATTATAAAGTCAACATGACAGGCTGTGGAAAACGGAATGAACACCTTTCCATAACCACTGTATTTATGCAAACAGAGATCAGTCTGCAGTGGGACTGCTTATTTTTGCAGATGTCCCTGAGCTGGGAAAACAGCATGGACCAGAGACAGCAAAAGGATTTTTGTTGTCAGTGGCGTAGAAGATTGCAGCTCCAGGGAAATAAAAAAAAAAAAAGAAAAATAAAAAAAACTTGGACATTAAAAAATAAAGTGCATGTTAGAAAAATTTGAAAAGATTAGAGAGAAAGTGTCTGATCTAAATGGGCAAGAGCAGTCGTGTCCTCAGACAGATGTCTCAGTTTGCCTAGCTTTGAGTTTAACATAATTGAGGTTTCATCAGTCTAAGGGCCTTGGGAAAAAAAATTAAAAAATAGGCAAGGGAGAGACAAGTTCTGAGACTCAGAAGTTTCCACTTGCTGGGACAAGGTTGTGGCGAGGTCAGGTGGATTTTGGATCCCCTACCAGGCATTTTAATTACAGTTCCATCTCTATCAGGAAGCACTTTCCCTTTGTAATGTGGCTGCAGTGTCCCGAGCCAATATTTGCCTTGAAAAGGGTGGCAAAGCAAACACACATCTATGGGCAGGCTGTTGAAAAACAGGCAAATGAGAGAGATTTCATCTTCCTCTTATCTCTGTAGGTTCTTGATGGCATCACTCTGGGGCAACGCTGCAGTGACCACTGTGCAGCAGAGCCCACAGGCAGCTCGAAGCCTCTAAGCCAGAGATGGCAAAGATTAATAAAAGTCATTCTGAAATCAGAGATTTTTGGTCTGATTTTGGGAGGCGTTTCCCCGTCAGCAGGCTTTGCTCATATGCGAATGGCAGGGAGAGTAAAGAGAGGTTTTCTTGCTTGCTTTGAAGCAAGGCCAGGTTGGATGGGGCTTTGAGCAACCTGGTCTAGTGGAAGGTGTCCCTGCCCATGGCGGGGGGATGGAATGAGATGATCTTTAAGGTCCCTTCCAACCCAAACCATTCTGTGATTCTGTGATCCCTCCACACTCAGTGGGCAGATAGGATGGAGCGACGAGAGCTGCTCACATTTTTCAGAAGTAGAGAAGTGCCTCGTGTGTCACAGGATTGGTGCCCCAAACGTGCTGAGCACAGACTCCAGCTGAAGATCCACCTGCCTGCAGAGCACCACGGGAACAGCACCCTGGTTATTCAGAGGGCGTGAAGTTCAACATGCAGTGAAATCTCGATTTCACAGGAATTTCACAGCTGAAAACATTCTGCCACTACAAATGAATATAGAAGAGTTAAATCCATGCATGGAGCACAACAGACACTTAAAGAATGATTCACCCAAACTGGAGGGAGGGTCTGTGCACCCACCACAGAGTGAACTTGAGAGGGGAGAAATGTGGCTCAGCAGGACAGCCCACATTGCAATAATGTTATCACATTTTTTCTCAGGTTGTTTATATCTAAAATTGACACATTTTATTGGGTCTAAGTAGTATCATAAAAACAATAAAAAGCAGCCCTGACATTTTTCTCCTCCCCTGCTGTCTCAGCCGCTGCAGCACTGACCTTCTCCTCTCTGTATCCAGTCCATATTTCAAAGGCAAAGAAACTCAAAAAACCTTTTTTCCTTGTCTACAAAGTTTGCCAGTGGTTGAAATATTGGAAGACCTTTTTTGGGGGTAAAATGACCATAAAAAAGTGCTACTTCCTCAGCAACTCCAGCATTTTACTTGATTTTAAAAAGAAGTAACAGGAGATCTTACGGAAAAAAAGGAAGATGGGGAGATGTGTCTGGTAGGAACATTATCTATCTCAAGAAAACCAGTGTGGATGGCCCGTGAAATTAGGCTTTTATCACTCCAGAACATGACTATCTTTATCACATAGACTTGATCACACACAAGAGATTTTAGCTAGTGCATAATAACTTTTGAGTCCTAAATCCCTTAGGAATGGAGAAATCAGCTCTACCTGACCATATCCACGTGCTTTAAAATCCATCCAGTACCACCAAGGTCTCTGATCACATCACATAATATGTCAGGCAGGGTTAGTGTTGGTAGCAGGGACCACCTGCCCCCGGCGTGATCTGAGGGACAGTGACTGTGGTTGTGCCCAGCAAGTGTCCACTGGGTCTGTGACCCTGCAAAACAACCAAAAAAAGAGCTTGGTATGTGGAGAGCAGTGAGGGGGATTGAAAACACAGGTCATTTTTGTAACACAACCCTCCAGAGCTGCCACACAGTACTGCACTCTCAGGAGGTCACAGACACAGAATCACAGGATGGTTTGGGTTGGGTGGACCTTAAAGCTCATTCACCTTCCACTAGACCAGCTCTCTCTCCAAGCCCCGTCCAACCTGGCCTTGAACACTTTCAGGGATGTGTTCTTCTGGGCGTTATTCTCCCCTCTTGGCACCTTAAAACAGTTACAACACACCTGAGATCTTCTGGCCAGCAGGATCCTGCGCTTGGAAAGCGTGAGGTTATCCCATTGTGCTGTGCCTGGTGGCCTGAACCAAATAAAAACATCAGCATCCTGCATCCCTGAAATCATTCACAGTGCCTCCACTGGACACAGTTTTCTCCTTTCCTCCATCTCCTAAATATACTACAAGTGCAAGAAATTGAGTTTGCTGTACCCCAAATTCACAAACAGCTGCATTTCAGCAGTGGATGAAGCAAGGCTTCTCATATCCAACCCGTAGGTCTGCTGGTAGCACCTGTAAAACATTCTGAATATACTAAGTTCTGCAGACACAGGATATCATTGTTTAATCCTTTTAAAGCCGTTTCTCTGCACCAGGTTTGCACCAGTCCCTGACAGTCACCTGCGAAGGGTTAAATCAATAAAGCAAAGAGGATGCCTACAGGCAGCCAGTTCACTTCCCAGTATCAAAGATATTTATACTTTCTCTATGTCTGAGTTATTGTGATAAATATGTTGAGGTTGTTTTATTAGTAAGATAGTTGCAATCTCATGGAACTACTTGCTGTAATACAGAATTCATGAGCTCCTGGCAACAGACTGCATTAAACCACTTAACAGAGGTCACTTCTCCAAAGTTTAGACATTTACATTCTAACCAGCAGCCTGGCTGCAAGCAGAGATTTAGCCTCAGCTGTTCAGCCCCCAGTTGGATGTTACTAGGGTGCTGGAGACAGGGGCTGTGTATCTGGAACACCTCATGATGACCTGCAGGACAGGGCTGAGAGGGAGAGTTAGTTTACACAGACCTGAAAAAGACATTTTATTCCCCTTCTTCAGCAAAATAATAAGCTGTATCCACAAGGTTAGAATAGCTACTTAACATGGCCTCCAAAAATAGCAGCAGAGCAAAGTGAAGATGCTGTAAAGAAGCCACAGGTACCGAGAGTTGTAAAGAGGGGCTTTGTTTTTTCTTAAACTGGTGTCTTCAGGGAGAGCAGCCATAGCCAAGGCACCAGAAACAAAGCTGATAGTGCCACCTCCACCTCAGCAGGCTGGGAGTCAGTCCTGAACCAGCTTCCTGAAACAAAGGCTGCCTTGGAAACCCACCTACAGCCTGTTGGAGTGGGAAAGGGAGCTATGAAAGCAAGGCATAAACAGAGGGAGGCTCCATTTTGCTCACGGATCCACCAGGAAGATTCAGACAGAGACTCAAACACACGCAAACCCGTCAGTGGCCGAAGAAACCAAGACTGCAGCTCGAGAGCGGCTTTGATGACTTTGGAGGAGTTTGCATTTCTCTCTGCCAGCACTTTTCACTCCCTGGTCCCCTGCTGCCCATGTCCCAGCTGGGACAGGCTGTTCAGTGGATGAGTTTCCCCTGAAGAGAGTTGCCAGATGTGTCCCCTCCGGGTACAACTGCTCACAATCTGCATCCTGAGCATCCTTCCCACACAGCCTCTGGCTGCAAGGGCTGAGCCTCCTCCAAAGTTGGAGGGGAAAAAAAAAAAAAAAAGAAAAAAAAAAGATATTTTAATTTTTTTTTAAGAAAAGATCTATTTATCAGGGAAAGAAGAATTATGGGGAAGGTGATAGTAATAAACCACCATTCTAAGGTCTGGGCATTATTTTTAAAGAAAATTATTAGTTCATAAAAATGCAACTGGGTAAATAATAGGTTAGTCCATCACATAAACATGTTCTAAAAATAACTTTATTGGATCTAAAACATCTATAGTGGCTTGGCTTATTTATCATTTTAACATATATCCATAGTCACAATGAATTTATTAAAATGTTATATCCCATAATCTGCCTGATCAAACTCAGATAAATCGTTGTGCTTTGAGCATCTTGCTAACAAGCAATTAATCACAGCCCCTGAGTGCAGCAAAGGAGCTAATTTTGATATTTACCTTTCTTGGTGGCATACGTAATGTGTTCTCCAGAGCTCTTGAGTCCTTCTTGATATCAGTAGAAGTCAGGTGTGATATGTAGAGATGTCTCCCTTCACACAAACAAAGAATTCTCATACAAATACCTTTGATAAATATCAGCACAAAACCCCCAAAAAAGCCAATTGCCCTTGCACATTCTGACCTCCACGATCCGTATCCAACTACTTTATTGCCATTATCCCTCAGCATCGCTTTGTTTTGAGTATGTCTGAGTTAAGGGGTGATCTGTGCATTCCTGAGTCAGTCTACTCCAAGAGATGTATATACCAAAAATACCAAGCTGGATAAAATACAGAAAATCAATTTATTTCTGGGATCAAATGATACTGCAACATGCCAGGCAAATCTCCATTGTCTTAATCCCCCCATATCACTACCGGGTTAAATACTGGCTTGATGCAACCATGTTAAGTTTTCCTTTCCCTTTATTTATTTATATTTTTTTTAAATGAAAACCTCTCAGCAATCTCCCCTCTCTGTTCTGACGCTGTAAATAATTGATCATACTGATAAAACATTTCAGCTGGACCAAAGCTAACATTTGCCCTCAGTATCTTCCAAATCAATCCCAGGAACACTGAGGGGCTCAGCATGGAGCCAGTTTCACTGAGGCCATTAAACTATCATTGTGGTCTGCGTATTTGTGGGAATAAATTGTTTGTGTTTGTTATCATTTCTTAGTAAAACTAATTAAGGAACTAATTGATTGTTTTGTTGTTCTACTAATTAACTCCATATGGTGCACATCTCCATGGAGATACTGTATGAGTTATTGAAACTTCAGTGATTTAATGCGTCACTATTGGATATGGGGACAATTGTTTAAATCTAAGCCTCCTTTCTATTTAAATCTCCTTTTGAGATGTGCTTTCCGTCTTTTCCGCCTCTCTCTTTGGTTATAGACATTTTATGAACCCGACTATACAAAAAAAAAGTAATTTGAAAGGCAAGGCAGCCAAAGAAGCTGGAGATGTGGTTAATTGCCATGAGAGGGCTTTATTCTGTGAATAAATGAGAAAGATGTTGGCAACTTTGCCTCTTTGCTCTAGGCTAGCGAGAGCAAAATCTTTAGGTTCACTCAGTAGTCAACAGAGCAAGGTAGGTTCCTTAAATCAGTAATTCCACAGCAACCCACCTCCTTCTGCAGCTTCTGGATCAGCCATCCTCTGCACAGAAATCTGAGAAAGATTAGCACAGAAATAAGTCCCCCAAGAAATCTTCAGAGTGCCCTCAACCATCACTAAAATCAGGACTACTGCAAACAATTCCCAGAAAAGCAATTAGTGGGGCTATTTGAGTTATTCCACAGTCAGCACCTTCTCCTGGGATTTGGATGAAACAGGTTCAAATCCCACCTTTGCTACAGTCTCTTCCTGCTTTATATTTTGTTTGTACAGATCAACCATATGGTATCTAAAGATCCCAAGCAATCTGTGTAGCACAAGTAATTCGTGTTCCTGCGACAGGGAATCTGATCCTACATGTTCCTGGCTATTTTTACCCATTGTAAGTCACAGTATGATGCCTGCTTTTGGGTCACAGTGGTAAAAATTGAATCGAGGACCTCTGATTTTAAAAAACAGAAGGTTTGTCTCTCAATCATCTCTGAAGTTTGATGGCAGAGCCATCATTCTATCAGAATAAATTAGTGTAATTACCCCTTCTATTGAGGCCAAGGCAGCAGTTGCTAAGACAGCCCCGTGGTCAGCGCACACAGAGGCAGGTTCTACCCACCCAACAAAGCACACGCGGAAAATTAGGTTCAAAAACTAATTTGTACTCCAAAGAAATTCTTTGGTGAATAAATAAACACAGCATGGGGTAAATATTCAGAGCTCTCTTTAGAGGCTGGCTTTGATGAGAGTGACTGGATAAATCCCTTCAAATTTCATCTGTAGCTGAGCTTAACGCTGATGAGAGACTGGACTGGACATAGAAGGATTGCTGTCGTATTTCAAGGTTTCAAGCTGTCTGGCTCAGATATAAGGGCTGGATGCAAAAGCACCATGTTAAAATTACTTCCCTGGGGTATGCACCTGATGAGGCAAGAAAGCTTTCGAGTTCCAGTGATCCCAAAAGCCACACTGGCAGACATTTTAACTTCCAATAAGAATATCTGCGCCTGAAAGGAGGCAGATGAAAAGGCATCTCCTAGTGTAGCACCTGGGCAAAACCGAGGTTTGTGTGCTTACTCATGTCCTCAGCAAGAAAAGGAATTAGGAGGACAAGGAGTTAGTCCAGAATGCTAAAAGCCACGGTTAGACTTCTCTGCAGCATCAGTTTTTCCTAGAGTCCAATTGTTTAAGGAGTTCCCAGAAAACCTCAGCTCTTACGACCAAGTGAGAGCTTGATTACCCAGCCAGGACAACAACAAACCCAAACCACCCCACTTCCTCCTCAATTCCATCTTCATCTACTCTGCTTAGTTAAAGAAAAGTCCAGAACCACCAGGACACTGCCTGGAGACTGACACAGAGACAGAGAGAAAAAGAAAAACAGGGAATAGGGGAATACTTTTTTCCTCCTTGTACTCTTTAGTAGTCAGCCCTGACCTATTTTAGCCTTAAGCATTGTGTCGTGACTGATGATTACTCTCCTCTGGCCTTTGTTTTCAGCTTTCAGATTGTTGATGTATTACAGAAATGATGTTGTCTGAAGCACCTCTGCTGATCACCGAGGCAGCAATCAGCTCACCCTTCGATGAGCCATTGAGACAGTCAGGCGGGCAGCAGCATTAGCCTGTCAATTCTGGCTCTTCCAACAGTTAGAACAATTTTGGTGAATTACAAGCAATAGAAAATCACTTTAGCTGCTCATTAGCTGGGAGACAGGAACGATGATAAATGCTCAGAGACTTTGAAATGGCTTATGCACACACAGCGTCCCTCCACAGCAAGGTCCAGTTAACCCTTGGGCTGGCCAGAAAGTAGTGGTAGTTACAAGGCAGAGACCTGCTGGGCTCTGCTCATAGATTGGCAAAAAACCCAACCTCTAGCAGAAGCCACAGCTTCCAAAACGAAGCACTGGCGGGATTTGAACCTCCAGATCTTATCAATACATTGGAGTGAGTCCAGAGGAGGCACCAAGATGATCAGAGGGATGGAGCAGCTCTGCTGGGAGGAAAGGCTGGGAGGGTTGGGATTGTTCAGCCTGGGGAAGAGGAGACTTCAGGGAGACCTCATTGTGGCCTTCCAGTGCCTGAAGGGAATCTACAAGAAAGATGGAGGGAGCCTATTTATGTGTGCATGGAGTGACAGGACAAAGGGGAATGGCTTCAAACTGACAGAAAGTAGGTTTAGGTTGAATATTAGAATGAAATTCTTCCCTGTGAGTGTGGGGAGGCCCTGGCACAGGTTGCCCAGAGAAGCTGTGGCTGCCTCATCCCTGGAAGTGTCCAAGGCCAGGTTGGAAAGGGCTTGGAGCAACGTGGGCTAGTGGAAGGTGTCCCTGCCCATGGCAGGGGATTGAAACAAGATTATCCTTATGGTCCTTTTCAACTCAGGCCATTCTATGATCTTCCACTGGACCGAAAAAGTAAATTTTTTTCATTTTTTGCAGGAATGTGGCACAAAGATGTTTTTTTCCATGGTCTGCTCTATCCCTCTGAAACACAGTGACTTCAGCAGCCTGATTTCATTCTGTTCACACACACCTGAACTATGCTTTAGATGCACAAAAGCATGTACTGGATAATGGAGTGGAGAAGGTCTATGGGAGTGATGTGATTGCATTGCTTAAGGTTGCTTTCTCATGTGGAAGGAGACCACTGTAAATACTAACAGTCAATATAAAGGCCTCTTGGTGCAGCTGTTTCATGAGGGCGGAAAGTCCTGTATCAGAATTGCAAGCTGCTGACACTGCAAGTCAGGGCATGTTGCAATGTCCTATACACAAGTTTTGGAGGTTTGATATTAATAGTTATGGGAAAGTAACTCAATCAGAGTTCTTGAACCAGCAGTTTCAGTCTGGGCTCCTCGCACAGGTCATATCTCTCAGACCTAAGAGGTGAATTACTAAATAAATAGGAGAGGAAAGGATGGCAAAAAAGGCAGTAGCAGGCGAAATTCTGATAATATAAGTTTACAGCTGCAATGATCTCGGTACTTAGATGCTCCTAAATCACCCACTCACCCACTGGAAGCTGCTCAAACATCACGGTGATGAACCTTGTACAAGAACCTGGAAAGAAGCGAGGATGTGGAGTGACTGCCTAAAGGCTGAGGAATGTTGGAGATGAGCAAAAACAGATCCTGAACTCATCAGGCCTACAAAAGGATTCTAAAGCCATCCTAGAAATTTGGGCCTGATTTTAAATTGTAACACCACTGTGGTGTTGGCCCCTCACCTGCCCAACACACATTCCCTTAACTGGAACAGATAATGACTGAGGGGCCACCAGGAACGGGGCCGTTCGTGCAGCTCCGCTGACAAAGCCCCGAGTACCTGTGATGAGGAAGCTCATTGTGAGGACTGAATAATCCAGAGCTGGCCCTGAAATTCTGAGCATTCATAGACTGAGCTGCACCTCTGAGCACTTTGTCTCTTGTCTGCTGCTATTTTAGGCAGCGTGCTGAAGGACCGGTTTCTCCCGTCATGTCATTGAGAATGACAAAGCCTCTCTACAGCATTCAGGAGAATTGGATGGATGAAGGACAGGCAGGACAAAGAAGCTGATATTTTGAGAAGCTTCCTTTATTCAGATCAGGTCTTTTAACTTGCCCTCATGCCTTTGTTCCGCTGATTTAATGATTCCTTCCTCCACGCCTCCCCTCTATTTCCATTTGTGTGGATCAACTACAACAGCAGGAAACCCTTTAATTGGCAAAAACATTTGCTGAGCTGCAGAGGTCTGCAGGTAAAGGAGCACATTCAATGAAGTTCTTTCAGCATGTAGGAGAAGAAATTGTCATACCTTCTCTATTGGCATTAGCAGGACCATTTTCTCCTCTTTGGATCTGGATTCTGAGATATCCACAACTGGTCAAATAGGCACTGCTGCTCCATTTCCCTCTTTTTATCAGGGAAAGAAAGATGACACAGGAAAGAAAGTTGGCCTGGAAACCAGAAGACCCAAGTTCAGTTCCCTGTTTCACAGCAAACTTCCAGTTGGTTTCCCAGTAAACTCCTTAAATGCATTGCTCTGCAAAGTGCTGCAATGGGCAAGACTTAGGAAACTAAGTCATTAACCTTCAGCTAAGCTTAAGCTCCTAATTCAATACATCACTCTGAGTATGTCGCTTGGACATCTAAGTAATTCCAGCCATATGGTTTTTAAGAGAATCTCAGAGCTATCCCTTTACAAATCTGGTCCTTAGAGTGACTATTCACAGGTCACCCTCTGAGACATGACAGTTCTGTACTAGGCTGGAGAAATGTGAGATTACTGCAGCCTGAGGCACCAAAGTGTTTCAGTGAGTCACAAACAGCTCAAATCTGCAGTTCTTGAACCGTGGTCCATGGTCTGCAGCTGATCTCTGTGTTTATGGTGTAGCATCTCTCACAGGTCTGTGCTATTTTTTGCCACCAAGGCAAAAGACTCACCCAGAAAACTGACAGATAACCAAAAAAGAAGAGACAGGATTAGGCTTTGGAGATTGGTATCTCCACGGCAATCAAAAGTAAGGGAATGAGATACACCTGGAAGACAGACCTACCAGGGGACTTCAGTCGCTGACGTGGTGAGACAATGGACAGATGGAGGAAACTGATACACAAAATAACTTGATAACTCCAATAACCGATGGACTGAGACAACTTTATACTTCGGTTGATTAGTACGCTGAGGTGTCATAAAAAGAAGCAAACCTGATACACTGGTCCATCCCTACAGAGATGTGACAGACACATCAAGAATACTGATGCGTCGGGACCAGGAGACCTCCAGTTGAGCTCATGTTCATGCCTGTAATTGTTACGTTCCGATTCTGCATTCAGACGGACAGAAGCCTGTAGGAGAATATCAAACTTCCACTAAGACCTTTTTAAATAATAATTACTCTGTAGCAGTGCTGTGAAATCTGTTATTAACCTGAGGCCAAAGGCCACTCTGTTAATCAGTCAGGGCTCATATTCTATCAAAAGAAGCTGGGGCTGATTGCTGGTCTAATCATAGGGTGACGGCGACTGTCAGACGTGACATCTCTACTAGAATAAAAACAGCCCTGAGGGTCCAACTTTGCTGGGGGGGGTTACAGACAATGGCTCTTCTGCAGAGGGATTTTGTGTTGGACATGGCAAAGTGACACTTCCATAACTTACATATGTGGTGACTCTCGTGTTCTCAATGGGACATCTCCCTGCCTCAAGGGCTACAAGTAGGAGAGGAGCAGCTCTGCAGGGTGACAGCAGAGCAGTCACGGCGAGCAGTATGTGTCCTCACAAACACACACCCCCCCTTTCAGGGGGTTTTCAGTGCCTGCTACCCTGTTAGTTGCTGAGGGAGGAGTGCAATGAAAGCAGAAATCAGTGGAATGCTTCCCCCCAATCCACTTCCTTTGCCTTTCGCAGCCCAGATGAAATCCCCTCCCTTGCTGACAACCAACACAGACCCCACGTGTAGCTCAGGTCCCAGGCAAGCTCTTGTCAAGGAAAGGAAGAGCCTGTACAAGGGTGCAAAACAAGGTGAGAACATGTAGGATGGAAAACCAAGAGTACAGTGCCTGAGAGCTATGAGGGAACAGAGTTATTGAAAAGCAAGAAAAATAGGGGAATTAGGCTGGGGGGAGGCAATTGAGTTGTAAAGGCACATCAGTGTGCAATTGAGGGAGAGAATGGACTGGCTACTCTATTATAAAGCAGTTTTTGCCCTTGAACTAACACCTTGCCACATGCCCTGGGCAAGCTCTTCCTCAGGTTCATCAAGCAGAGGCTCTGAAGGGAAACCACAGCAGCTCCAGGTTCTTTACTTTCAGTTGCTTTATTGAAATTCTCTCCGTCTCTCCTCATCTTCTGCTTGTATTACCAGATTACTGAGTCTCATATTCATCTGTCTCTAAAAGATTAAACTGTCCCCTGGAAAAGGCCATCACGTCCTGGAGGAGGAGATCCCATTTCCACTCCAAGCCCCAAGAAATAGAGTCTCTGCAAAGTTTTACAGACTCATAAGTTCCCATCATTACAAGAAATCTTCTGGCTGGAAATGCAAGCAAAGCCTAAGTGACAGATGCCAGCAGGTTTCTATCCCACACGGCACAAAACCCATCTGCATCAGAAAGGGAGAGTGGGGAAGTGAGGAATCACCACCGAGGTGGTGGAGCTCAGCATCTTTGCAGGCTCAGTGGGGCAGGGCTGACTTGCTGGGATGCAAATGGCAGGGAGGAAAGGATAAACACAGAGGTGTGGAGACTGCTTCTCGTGGCTTTTAAAGGAAAGCAGCAGCAGGTACCTCACACAGCACATGTAGGGGTCACGGGGACACAGCCACACTGCTCATTTTGTGTCCCTGGGAGCTGGAGCTTTAGCCACACCGTCTTGTTGCTGTGTATTCCTGACCTCTTCCCCCAAAACTGCAGTCTCCAGTCTCTGCCTCCTGTTCACAACAGCAATTTCCTTCCCATTGCTGAGGTCCGGTCCCCGTCAGTCATCCCTGACCTCCCCCTTTTCCCTCCCCTCCCAGACCACACACAGACATACCAAGCTGCATATAAATCTCAGGGTCTGGGTTATTTTTTCCCCTGCACAGACCTAGACCTTTGCTCAAACTCTCACTATCATCCTCGTCTTATCCCCGTTCTTGACAGCATAAACTTCACACTCTGTCCCTTGCTTGGCAGGTGTATTACCAAGATGCCACTGACAACCCTCTGCACCCTGCCTGCTGTGCTCCCCTCGCTCCTGCCTGGTCTCCATGGCTCCTGAGCACTTCCAGGGTCACAGCCTTGTGCTTGTTTCCTGAAATGGCTTCAGCTGCTCAGTGATGCTCCCACATCCCTTCCCCATTCCCAACCCACCAAACGGGGCAGCCTACCAGGCAGAGAGAGGTGTCCTCACTGTGCTCCCCAGCTGCTTCGCCAGGGAGCAGCAAGGCCAAAAAATCAACCACAGCCACTGGGCCACACTTGAACTCTGCTCTCAGCCTCCATGGCTCGGTAACATATGCAAAGCACCACCCACCCTCACAGCTCCCCCGCTGGAAGTCACAAAGCCAACTAATTAAAAGCCACACTCTCCCAACAAACATCCCAGCACATCTCTGCCTGGGCTGGGAGGGAAATGCTGGGAGTGCACGACAGCAGGCTGTCGCTGTGACTTATTACTTTGTCATACTGTAAATATTATAGAGGCCATATGGATTTTCAATACCTGAGCACAACGCTGCCGTTAATATCAAATGTAATAAGATATTAGATGCATGACAATCACAGGGAGAAATTGCCAAGCTCAGAAACTGCCTGGTAGAGCTATGCACAGTTTGTTTTTGCCATGAAAAAGCCAGAGGAAGCCATAATGAATCATTTAGCTGACGAATTTTCTCTCTTTTTCTGTTTGCAAACTGTCTGCCAGCAGATTGTCATTTTCTCAAATGTGTCCATTATTTGGAACTCGTCGGTGGACAACCACTTACATGTCTAATCATGGGCCATTGCTGAAGGATTTGTTGGGGGTGTGCATCGCACTGAACGTGAGCAGATTTGAGCAATTCCCTGGGCCCTGTCGTGTGGTTCTCTTCCCTGGCTGGATGAGATGGTTTGGGAGCCACTGCGGATACTAAGGGCTGTGCATCAGAAACCTGCTTAGCATGGCTTTGGCAATACTTGTTGAAGAACAGCTAAAAGTGGGTCTGTGCAGTATCTGGAGCACTCTGTCGAAGCTGTGGGAGAGGGTGATAACACCAGTGGGCTTCTCCGACCTTGCTCTCCACTGTCCAGTCCTGCAGGACTGGGATCAAGGGCAGAGTTTGCCCTTGCAGAGGTTGAAGCCGTCACTGAAGCCCACACAACACTGGCTGCTTTCCTGGCTAATGGGGCTGAAACTTTTTCTCCTATAACCTCCTAAATCCAGTGGACTTGGTGAAAAAGTTTCCCTGAGTCTAGGTCATCAAAGCCAGTATTAAACGAGATAATAACCCTTTCCTTTGCCTCCTGAGGGTGTTTTTACTTGTTGAAAGGAACAAATTGCAAGAACCTGACAGAAAGCATCTTCCTTTCCATATCCTCCCTATTCCCTTCCCATGGCTGTGCTGGCTGGTGGAAATATAAAGGCAGTGCCCTTTGAATATATGTAGTTTCTAGGAAGCTTGTACTGACCATTTGCATAATGGACTCTGCTCCCTGGTGCAGAGTGTGACAGGAATGGCTAATACACACTTTATTACAGATTTAATATAGTGCCTTTCACAGGAGTCAAACACAGAGCTGAACAGGAAAACAAGCCCCTCACGAAGCACATGGATAAGCACATAAAGCAAGAATAAACTGAGATTAGGCAGGGGGGGAAAAAAAGCATAAAAGGACTTGAGTTGGGTTTTAAACGAGTTAATGAGCCTGTGGTTTGGCTGTCTGAAGGGAGATTTCTACCAAACTGCTGAGCACAAGAGAAAAGGCTCTCAAACTGTGGAATTTGAAACCAGTGACAACATAACCACCAAGAATAAACCTGACAGCAAATGTAGGAGGAAAACCCAGTGCCTGCACAGCAGCAACAATGATCCCAACCCTCCTTCATTTCCATCAGGTGCCTCCCAGCTGCCAGAGGAGTTCATAAAAAGATGGGCTCTCCCCCTTCTAACATGTAGGGAAACTGAGGTACAGAGCGATGGGGGTGGCTTGTCCCAAATCATCAGTGGGGAATCCAGAAGGAAAACCCCATCTTATGACACCCAGCCCAGTTCTGTGCTGAGAGTTCCCAAACTGACAGCTGGACAGCCTGGAACTCACAGGGCTGCTGAGGGACACCTGCCGAAGGAAAAGTGTCATCCATAAATTATTTTCATTTTGGAGTTTTACCCTTGAGAAATACTGGGGGCCATAGAGAGTCTGAGGCCCTAAATATTTGCAACAACTGCATTAAGGCATATAATGTCTCAGCAGAACACAGAAAATGCCTGAAAAACAACTCAATTCATGCATGTTTCAGGGGGGATCATTTTGTTTCCTCACAACTTCTGTGACTGGGACAGGTGGCTCTGACTTGGTCTCACTGACCCTGGCAGAGCTGCAGTGCAGAGAGCAGGGCACAGGCTGTGCAGACACACTTGAGTATGTGTAAGGGAAGGAGGGGGAAAAGAGGGAGAGAAATTGCCTTTTTGGAACCAGTTTCCCATGACACCGTTAGAATGGTATGAGATAAGGATAGTCCCCCCTCCATGAAGCACAATAAAAACAAAATACAAAAAGAGAATGGCAACAAGGAGAAAAGCTTTTCAGTGAGGTTAGAAAAGCTATTACAAGTAGCAGAACAAGTTTCACTGTACCACATAAAGCTGTACACAGCTGCCCACAGCACAGTCAGGTGCAGCTTGAGTGATCCAGGCTCTTCAATAAATCTGAAGCTAAGGCCAAACTTGCAAATATTTACAAAGCTTTCAGTGCCTGGCTCCAGGAGATCTCTTTTGCTTCTTTCTGGCTCCACCCGGCTGACCTCTTCTTCAGCCTTCATTTGAGGCACCCAAGAAGTCAAATTTCTCTTGCAGCTTTCCATCCCTGTGGCTTGTGTGGCCCAACATTCTCCTCTTGCTTTATCATTCTTCTTCACCGCTTTGTCTAAATCTTGCCTGCAGCATCACTAGGGAAAAGATAAGGCCAAAAAAAAAAAAAAAAAGGATGGGGCTACATTATTAAATCATAATAATTTTCAGAACTGAGATCTGGAGAGGAAAAGAAAATCAAAAAAGGATTTGTTTATATTGAAACTGTCCAGCTCTTTGCTTATCCGCATGAGAAATGTTTGGATGGAAATCAAGACAGAAGAGACAACTTCTACTGATGAGGTTTTAGGCTGGTAGAAGGACTGAAGTTAAAGAATGCTCCCTCCAAGTATCAACAAATCCACACAGTCCAACTCTAAATGACTCGGTTTCCCTGAGATAAATTGGTCCTGTTGAACACATTAAGATCAGCATTCTGGATCTAAATAAAGCTTATTTGTAGGTAATAAAGGTTGAGGTCACTTGGCTTGTTCAGCCTGGAGGAGGCTGAGGGCAGAGCTCGTTGGGGTCTGCAGCATCCCGTGAGGGTCAGTGGAGGGGCAGCTCCAATCTCTGCTCGCTCTGACCAGGGACAGGACCTGAGGGAACAGCTGGAGCTGTGTCAGGGGGGTTGGGATGGATATTAGGGAAAGGTTCTTCCCCCAGAGGGTGGTTGGGCACTGACCAGGCTCCCCAGGGCAGTGGGCACAGCCCCAAGGCTGCCCGAGCTCCAGGAGGGTTTGGACAAGGCTCTGAGGGACAGGGTGGGATTGTTGGGGTGTTGTGGGCAGGGCCAGGAGCTGGACTCTGTGATCCTTGTGGATCCCTTCTAGCTCAGGATATTCCCTGATTCTGAGATTCTAACAATCAGCAGGCCCCTTGCAATGTGAGGGTTGGAACAGAGCCAGCCTGTGCCAGAGGTTCTGCTGGGGCTCAGTGAAATAAAAACAACTTCTGGAAACGGCTGATAAATAAAAGCAGGAGATCTTAGAGACTAAGTTAATATATGAATGAAATAACAGTTTGGAGCTGGAAATGAAACCCAGATTTTTGTAGCTCAGAAACAGGAGACAGCAGAGATGGATTTATCTTAAAATGGAAAGACACAGTGACAGAACCTAAAAATAAAATCTCATTCTTAGTTGTGCTGAATAGTAAACGATTAGCAGCATCCAGTTGGAAACACCACTTGGGCTCTGACAAATACACTGCCAAAAAAAATCAAAAACCTGGGGAAGGAGCACTAAATCTGTACCCTGTCTGCATATAAACTAATGCTGAAACTACTAGGAAGTGCCAGGAGACCCCTGAGCGGAGGAAAGGATACAGAGCTGAGCTGTGCACAAAATTCCTTTAAAAATAATTGGAGCAGCTAACTGCCCAGGAGGAATGGCCTGAGTGGTTCCTACCACAAATGGTGGGCACACAAGGCCTGAAATAAACAGCTTAGAGACAACTCCAGGCTGAAAACATCCTTCGCACAGATTCAGGGGTGTGGAGCTGAAAAAATCAGCAGCCCTTGGTGATCCCTGGCTCATCCCTGTTCCCACACACCTTTATGCAGATGAGAAACTCGACACATGACACATCAAGGTTAAAGCTGGCAATCAATAGCTCCAGCCTAACTTAGATATTCATTTGATAATGAGAAAATTTACCTCTTCATGTGTCAATTTCCTCATATGTAAATGAAGAACTATGATTAGACACCGAGATAATGACACTCGGGCAAACCATGGATATTTTTAAATTAATTTCCTTTTGCTACATACACCTGAAAGCTAAAAGGCAAGTGGATTTAGCCTGATTTTTAATGAGAGCTGAGTATGAGTTTTAGGACAATACAGACTTGGTTTTCAATGGGACAGCTCTCAAGGAGTGTTTGGACAACGCTCTCAGGGACAGGGTGGGATTGTTGGGGTGTCCTGGGCAGGGCCAGCAATTGGACTCTATAATCCCTGAGGGTCCCTTCCAGCTCAGGATGTTCCATGATTCTGTGATTCTATACTGGGAAAAACTGGCATGCAGAGCAGGTCAGTGCTCTAATGCATCAAACTGGAAGAGGTGAGATTGTGGATTAGGATAACGATTGATCAACCATCTGCTTTGAAATGTGTCAAACAGCAATTTTCATACTCTCTCAAAAAAATATACTTGTAGCAGGACCTGAAACAGAATTTAAGAGACCACAAGGAGAAGTCATCTTCTAGTTCATTAGAGATGTATATGAACAGCAAACAGTTTTAGCAACACGTAGACGAGACAACACGTTGTGCCATTATCAGCCACTGAAATCCTGTTTCCTCCATTAAAAATTCCAGTTAATTACCAAGATACATTACCGAGTGAGAACGCCTCCTACCAGAAAAGGTCACACTTCCTGCTACTGCATTTCCCTCTGCCTGCCTGGCTGGGAATATTCACCACCTATCACAGCATCAAATGCGTTCCTGCCCATGTCATAGTATTTACAAAACCTTTCACACAGCTCCAATACACAGGGACTGCGAGTGATAATAAACTCTACTCTGACATATCAATGGCTCAAGGAAATTTCCTATTGCAATTTTCAACACAAAATAAAACATCCTAGCAGGAGCCAAAGCTGGAGGAATCTGTTCTGAGAGCAATGATTCCAGGTAATTTATCATTATGAAATGAAAATGCAAAAGCCATTGGAGTCTCCCAAAATGATACAAATAAACCCGTGCTGTAAAGTCCATGATCAGTGAGGGTTTATATTCAGCAGTACTTGGTCCAATAAACATCAAGAGACTAAATCACTCTTCATGTATCACAGTTACCTTCCAGGGTGTCAGGAAGGGAGCTTCCAGTGCAACTGGGACACAGGGCAGCTCCCATAAGATTTCCCTCCGGAGTTTTCCTTTGTTATCAATACAATGAACAGTAAACTGGAGGACTGAGCAGTGTATGTGGGGTGAGAGATTCAATTACTGCCCTCAAAACTTGTCCATCAGACTTTTTGCTCATAGCTCTGTCTGACCTGGGTTTTGCTGGGTGTGAATAGAGGTTGGTGGACGCTTTCAGAAATTGTGCATTGGTCAAGAAGTGTAGTCCTGAGACAAAAAATTTACAAATATGATGTAGTAAACCTGCATAAAGCATCCTTGAATAACTGCAAGTGAAACAGAAGGTCTAGGCTTGAATATAACATTTCTGTTCAACTTAGATGTGAAATGTATTGCTTGTGACTGGATAATTCAAGCTACAAAGCAAAGCTTTTTGGTAGAGCTCTAATCAGGATTCGGTGTACTGCTGAGCTGATGGACTTCTCAGTGTAAACAAGCCTTGTGTGCCTTGCATGGGCATGCCAAAAAAAAATGTTCATTCTCCCATATAACAATGACAGGACAAGAGGAAAGGGCTTCGAGTTGTGCCAGGGAAGGTTAGAATGGATATCAGGAGAAGTTTCTTCATCAAGAGGATTGCTAAGCACTGGGCCAGGCTGCCCAGGACAGTGGTGGAATTACCATTCTTGGAAATGTTCAAAAAATGTGTGGCTGTGACATTTGGGGTCATGGGTTAGTGGTGGGCTTGGCAGTGCTGGGTTAATGTTCAGACTCAATGATCTTAGAGGGCTTTTCCAGGCTAAATGATCCTACACTTGAACTCCCATAAGATCAGCAGTAGAAGTCTCCTAATTCAGGGAGAAAATGCTTGTTTCAAAGGCTGTTTTGTGAGAAGAAAAGCATGTTATTGCCTGCATTCCCAACCTATCAAAGTCAGCAAGACCTCATGGCTCCAGCTCTGCTTCCTGAAATTAGACAGCTCTTCAATTCCTTTCTCAGTCTGTGACTGGGAGTGACTTGGGATCAGAATAGCAGGTGGGGTTTGTAGGTACCAAGGTGTGTAGGAAAAGCAGCATGAGGATATTGAGCTAAAATCCCAGAAGTTGGTACACAGCAAAAGTAATGTGCCTGAAAAGGCTGGAATTACAGAAGTCAGGGCAACTTCAGCTTGAACTTCCAGGCTATGAAATTTCCACCCCTTTAGCTCGTGCTGCACCTGACGTGTCTCTAACCAGTGCTACTATCTCACTTGTCTGCTCACATTCCTGCTGTCTGAAGACTGGGGGAAAAGCAGGGGGTCAGTCAAATGGCTCTTTAGGAAATTTCCTTAGACCAGACTCAGATGAGAACAGAGTTATACTTCAGACAATTTTGTACCGTGAGACTGGTGGTTCATTGATGTGATTATGGACAGCTTTGAAACTTGTAAGAGTGGTAAATATCAGGCTCCCTGAGACTTGCTGAGTGTATCCAAATAGAAATTATGTCTTTCTGTCAAAAGTGGCTGTGTTTGTGCTGAGAGTGACAATCTCACTGTAAGCAGGCAAGCAGGGCAAGAGAGGATATTAATGAGGCAGAACCCTGTGTTGTACAAAGGTCCCCATTCTGTTTGCCCAAGCAGAAGGTAGAGCCCACCCACTCACTGCACCCCTCGCTCCCTCTGAGGTCCCTGTGCCATCCTATTCTCACCCATTCCCAATCCACCAAGCACAGGTAGCTCAGCTCCTCCTGCGGGAGGCTGCAGAGGGCTAAAAGGACAAACATCATTTGCCAGCTACCACGAGAATACATTACTCCAAAGAAGCTAGAGAGGGCACACCTGAGCAGCCTCCACAGTGGTATTTCAGCCCAGGCAGGACACTGGGATGCACACAACAAAGAAATATTTAGAGATGAAGAAAGGCATAGAGTCTGGCTGAAGGCAGCTAAAGAAATAATGGACAAACCCTCTGATCCTTGAGTGATTGTGTTCGAGGAAATAAATCCTCACTGCAGCTTGTTTGACTTTCTCTCCTCAGTTTCATGCTTGGAAGTTCAGCTCTTTCTTTCACAACATACTGACGGGGGATTTTCAGTTGATTGGCTCCCACAGACCCCTGAAAAGAGGTGTGATGGCACAGGTGTCCTGTCTTCATTGGTACCCAGCAGCATGTCAGAGAGTTAAAAAGATGTTTCAGAGAGAGAGAGAGAGAGAGAGAAGGGACCTGCAAAAACCCTGTGTTTCCAGTCAGGCACTCTGCAAGTTAATTCAGATGACACAGCTTCGGATGGAAAAGTTTCTTTTTTATTCTGTGTCTAATGCAGATGAAGGGTAATACATATGGAACTTGTTTTTCAGCAGCAACCTGCGAAGTAGTCGAAGTTTTAAATCTAGGGCAGGTAAATCAAGCAGAAATAAAGAGAGAGGACATGCAAGTTGTAGTTGTCCTTCTCTATCGCTGAGCAGGGGAGCTCTGGGAGGGCAGAGCAGAGGCTCTGCATCCTGCTGAGCAGCCCCTCTGCCCCTCACTGCTGCCTGCTCTGAGCCCCTGTTTGTGGTGAGGTGACACAGACAATGCAACTATCTGGGAAAAAAACAGTTCAAGGGAATTTAGAGAAATCTAATCATGTAGCAGGAACTGCAATGCTGGGAAGAAACCATTTGTCTTGGAGTTTGCCTGGCTTTTCTGGCTTTCCCAGTGTGGGGAAGGAGGGCGGCATCTGACTGGGATGTCAAAAAAAAAACAACAAAGAAGAGACTGGACAGAACAGAGGGGGTTGGAAATGTCAGAGTTTATCTGTCTGAAAGTCTTGGAAGTATTATTCATATCCCCAAACTGGTAAACACAAAGGTATTTAAATAAACCCCCATTAAGTCCTCTATCATTAGATGAAATTCTTTCCCAGACGTTATTCATTTCTCTCTGTACCGAAACTCTGATTTTGCTCAGTGGGGGACCTTTTGGTATGACAAATAACTAAAATGGTCAGGATTTCAGTTATTATAGGTAAGCCCCCCCAAAAAAAAGGAAAAACTGGGTTTAGAAGGAAATGTGCTCACACAAGCTGAGGAGACCAAACTACTGCAAATGACAGTACATTTAAAAATAATCTGAACACCTCTCTTCCTTCAGCTTTGAAAAGCCTGCCTAATTTTTTTTTTTAATGGTTTATTAAAGCTTATTGCATTTTTAGGCATGTCTGCAGTTGCTGGTTCAGCTGCTCCAGGAGCACAGCAAGAGCTGGTACACTGAGCTCCACACATCTTCCCTTATAAGATCTCTGCTGATTTTTGCAAACACTGAAAGCACTGGTGGGTCACCAAGTTAATCTGAATCCAAATGACCAGAGGATATGCCTGGATGCAGAGCTGGAGGGAAGGCTGGAGGCTGTCTGGCTGCTGGTGCCTCTTTTTTCCCAGCTGCAGGGCTGGCATTGCCCAGCCCTTTCTTAATTGAGATCCTCCCACGGGTTAAAGCTGCAGGGGCAGGTATTCTAGTCCCAATAGGAAAAAAAATGCAGGGAATCATTTTCCTCAGTTTGTCCTTCAGTGAAAAGTCAGATATGGCTTCCTCCTTTTTTCCACCAAGACATTCAGCACTTTTTCCTATGTTTACCACACTTGAGAGCCTCACTGGGAGAAGCTCAAAAGTCCCAGTGGAAAAAAAATAAAAAAGTTACAGCTCTGTTACAGCAATTCTGGGAAGAGAGACAGAGACATGATGCTGGTGAACTTCAGTGGGATAGCACAAGCTGAAGTATAAGAAAGTAAATAATCAGGAAATTTTTGTGTAAATACTACAGCAGCACCAGCCCCTCCTGCCTGTTCCCCACCTCTCTCTGTGAACCGAGAGCATCTGTCCACATCTCCCTGCGCCAGAAGGATTACCACAGAAAGGAATTTACATTCTGTCAATTAAAACACCATCAAGCTAAGGATTAAAGTCACAAACACATGAATTAGAGATTGGTGCCAAGGGACTCTACCTATCCATCTTTCATGACTTTTCGAGGTGCTGGCTATAGAAACATTAAAGGCACCTTTAATCTGCTGCACTTACGTGCATGGCATTTGCTTGGAGTGGTGGCCAAAAAGGTGTCAACAAGCACAGGGCAAGCATAAGGCAGGATTGGCACATGCCTTCCCCTCAGACTGCATGTACAAGTTGTACTTTCCCTCACTCTAAGTGTTCATGAAGTGTTGAATATTACTGTGACAGACACCGAAACACTGCCCTCAAACCTGCTGCAAGTGCTTTGTGCAAGGGATCAAAATAAAAGCTGGGCAAAACTGAACTGACCCCTACCCTACACTGAGGAGAAATGGGGCTGCTGTGTATTCATTCCCCCAGCACTGGGCACAGGACTGTGCACCAGAATTCCCTGTATTAATTCATGCTGAATCTGAGCTTCGGGTTAAAGCCTATGAGAACAAGGATGCAGGTTACAAATGGTTTGCAAAATGTACAGGGGAATAAAAAACCCCAACTCGATCACATTAAACAAGCCCATGGGGAAGGAAAGGGTTCAGCCCCTGTGCCAAATTGCCCATCAGGAGATGGCTGTGCTGATGGTTTCATGTTTTATGGCCTGAGTTAACCCCGCTGTGGTTTACACTGAATCAAGGTGGAGCAGATGGCAGGAGAGTTTCCATGTTGTGTCCATGCTACATTTCCAATTCAAATGGCAGCACTTGGCTCCACTAGCAAGAAACAAGAAAAGAAGTTTGGGTTATTCTGTATTCCAGTGCAGAAAGACCAAAACATTTTGATTTCAGCCTAAGTTACCTTCTGGGTATATTCAGTGCACAAAATGGTCTTTCTTCCCCCATGGCTGTGGTGGCAGGCAGAGCAAAAATGCAACGGAATAGGATAAGAATGGAATATTTTTTCTCATAACTGTCCTCACATCACCTGCTTGGGGTAGAGAGTGTGGTAGAAAAGTCACTGTGGTGGAGCTTGAAAGAAGCCAGTTTAACCCCTGATTCAGCCGGGACAATATTCAGAACGTTAATTCTTCCTGCCTTAAACAGAGGAACAATTCTTCCCTTTTCATCCTACACACATTGTCAATTTTTCGTGGGAGGAACTGCGAACATTTTGTGTGCTCTGATAAGGAACAGCATCTCTAGTTGCTGTCTTAATACCCTGTAATGAATGGGAGTGTGAACTGGCTCATGCTGGGGTCCCCTGGGCTTGGCACACCAGCCTGGTGGAGCATTTGTCACCCTGCAAGCCCCCGGGCTCCCAGCCCTGTGGCTTCCCCAGGAACAAATGGAGTCTACTTACAGTCAGGGAAGATTATTGCAATTTGATTACAGACTTGGCTCTGATGGTTCACTTGTGCTACTGAGAGAAGAGAAAGAATTCTCTGTCCTTTGGAGACTGGGATACAAATGAGGAGAGAGAAGATGGAAAACCCTCCGAGGAGAAAACGGACGGGGCTGCAGCCTCAGGGTCATTTGTCTGGGTATTTTAATAATGATGAAGCGGCAGCAGCTTGCCCAGCAAAAGTCAGAATTTGTGCATTTCAGAGAGGAAGGGAGGCAAAGGAGTTGTGCACTTTCCCAGGAAAGCTTATCTTTAATCTGTAGCACCTCCATTTCCCTCAGTGAATATATTCCTCTTGCTTAATTTGAGTGCAGGTTTCAGCCCTGGGTGGGGAAGGAGCTCCAGGTGCAGAGGTGCAGCACAGGAATGAGTCCAAGAGTGAGGCAGGAGAAGCAAACTTGTACTTTCACATGCACTGAGCAAGCACACTGTAAGTCAGCTGTGAGCAGAACCTGCCACCACGAGGAGCCCTGTCTGCCCTGCCCTTCATCACTGTCCCCTTTTCCCCAGTCCTGCATTTATGGGACTCTCCTCTCCTTCTAAGCTCTTCTAGTTTTGTACCTGTGTCATTTTCAGAAGAGGATCTAAAGCACACCTGCTCCTTCTGCAGCCCTGAAGGTCTTTATGGTTCGAGGTTGAGTCCAAGCCCAAGTTACATTTGTCTTTGTAGATCCTTCCAGCAAGGAAATCATACAACACAGCACACGTTTCAAATGTGCCTGTGTAGAAGTGCCAAACCCCAGTATTCCTATTCCCTCTGCACCCTCGCTGGGATCTCTGTCTTTTCCTCACTTCTACCAATTGCAGTGACAAAATTCAACAAACACAGGCGGCAGGAAAAAGGGCATCTTCCCCTTTTTTCCCTGTCTACTCTGCCATGGCACTCCTGACATGGGTGCAGGCTGCCTGCCAGCTCCCTGCTTTCCCTGGATCTCTTTTCCCCTGGCTGTGGTCTCCCCACTGCCCAAGAGCTGTCCCTGCTGAGAGGATGAGCCACTTGCCTGCTGGCTGGAGGCAAACCCCTCCAAACTTCCCGCTGCTCCCACGAGCTCCAAGCTCCCCAGCAAGCCCAATCTGCAGGCGAGAGCAGAGCCACTAAACAGTGAGTTCCCCACTGCTGCAGCCGCTAATGAGCCACTTACTTGGCATGAGCCTTCCTGCTGGCGCTGGCACAGCCCCTCCCTGCCAAGCTCCCGCCTGCCAGGCCTTGGGAAAGGGGAGAGCTGCGGGATGGGGGGTCCAGCGCTGCACACCCAGCAAAAACTGGTGGTTTTCAGCCCCAAGGGAATGGATTATTTTTTTTTTCATCCCTCTTGCTCCATCAGGAAATGATTGTGACGAGCTCTTTGAGTCAGGGAAGCAAAAAGCAACACTGGTGTCATGTTTGTACACCAGGTCTGAGCTGCAGCTGTACCCAAACACCTCCCGAGCTCTCTGACACGGCATCAGGTCCCTTCGTGGCAATGAGTGGGATCACACACCTCAGGAAAGCACAGCTATTTCCCTTTCTCCTTGCAAGCCAAGCTTCCACAGGAATAGGCTGTGAATGTGGCTGGAGTTGCTGGTCCCTGTGTGAGGGAGCTGCTATTGCCTGGAGAAATATGTGAAGGTGAAGTTTAAGAGACTAACTCCAAATAACCCTGTGAATTACAGCCCTGCTGGGGGGGGATATGAGTACGTCACCCCAGCCTCCTGTTTTCAAAAAATCTGTCTTATAAGCAAAAGATTATGGCCCAAATAAAATCATATGGAAAACACAGGGCTGCATTTTTGAATGGTGTTGCACTGAGGCACCACTAAATTCAAGGAAGTTGCACCCCTTTTCCTCTGTGAGATCCACAGGGCTTGGACCTGCTTCTACTCCTGAAGGCTGCCAGGCTGCAGCCATTTACCCCAGTGTTGGTTTTGGCTTCCTACACCTGCATTAGCTGTTGCTGCAGCATTCCATGGTGTCAGGTGCTTTTCTCAAGCAATGAGTGATGAAGACACTTACAGAGAACTTTATAGCACTTCAGTTGACAATTTTCTGGGTTGAATGTGCACCTCCCTCCTAGCAAAGGTCTCTGCACCACAGATGGTGTTTTACATATAGCAGTAAAATGACATAGTTGGAGCTGCAGCATATGTGCCTTTCCCGTGTCTCCGTATCCCATGCAAGTCCACTGGGTTTCCAGCTAGCTCCCATTTTGCATAACTCAGCTTAACAATTCAGCAGATGGGATGCTGGCCTCTTGTTCTTCCCTCAACTGATAAAAAAGATTGCAATATTAAAGTGGAGGAAAAGAAAATGAGCAGGACCTTGCTCGTGAATGTTTTAGTGTTTCCCTCCACTACAAAGCCACGGTTTAGCAATGTTATAAAATTGCTGTTATCTCTTTCCCAGTCCCCCACAAAATAAATTGGCAGCTCTCACTTTCATGGGCTTCCATTTAAGAGAATCCTGCAGGTTCTTTGGTGTTTTAAGCTTGTGAAATATTTCCCACCTGATTCATTGAGGATTATTATTAAGGTGAATTTAACACTGTCTAAAGCTCCTGAATCACCCATCCTGGGAACATGATGTTCTTTTCAGCTGCAAACCGTTCCAACAGGGTCTGGGGAAGATAATTTCCCGGAGATGCTCACCAACATGCCCAGTCTGCCCTCTGCTAGGAGGAAGGGCAGGAGGCCACTTCCCAGACACTGCCTCCTCCACCAGGCCCTTCTGCTGGGGGACTGTGCTGTGGTGGAGAGACCTGGTTTAGTGTCCTTTGCCCCGCACTTTTCCAAGGAAAAGTGCTGTAGAGGAGATCAGTGACCTTGTCAGACCCTGAACGCTGATCCAAGAGGGTCTGGGAGATACCATCAGAGGATGATCCCCCAAGGACAGCGACAGCAGAAGAAGAGAGAGATTGAAGAGATCAAGCTATGAAGCTTGTTAGCCCAGATTAACCTCTATCTCAGCTTACTCCTAGCTGGAAAACACACCACATCTACTCTGAAGGGAGACTTGCTCACATCCTCCATGTGAGCAAGTTCCACAGCTTATTTTCCATTTCTTCCAAACTACCCACCCAAAAGAAATCACACTTTCTCCTTGACAGAAAGCAAGGCGTGAACTCCCTCCTGGACCAGTTGGCTGCTCAGGGATCAATGTGCTCCGAAGACCCACAGTTCAGGCTCCCAGGTGCCTCCAAGAGTGTCTCTGTGAAGCTGCAGCAAAGAACTCATCCAGCAAAGCCTTATCGTGCCTTGACAAGCCTTTGTTTCCACAGAAGTCCCCAGGGATAAAGCACTACTGGGCTCCTCTCTTGTACAGGCAGGGAGAGAGGCAGAGCAGTGTGTTTGCTGGATGTCCAGCTCTCAAGCCTCTCTCCTGCCCCAGCTCTGCCAGGGGTGATGGTTGTTTCCTGGCAGCCTGTCTTAGAGCCTTGTCATCCCTCTCTTACACAGACACGCAGCGTTTTACTCTGCCTTCAGTTTTAAGAGTGAAGTAGTAGGGGGGTATAAACAACACAAATGCTCTGTATTTCTTTGTGTTTTCAGTTGACTGCTCAGAATGTTTTAGTTCACACTAAAATATTCCTGAGGAGGCAGCAGAACTTTCCTACCCCTTTACTTCTGATACCCAAAGAGAATCAAGATGCAGCTGAGTTGACACAATGACATCAGCTGCCATTTCTGTTGTCTCACACTGTTTGGCAGTTCTTAATCTTCAAACTCCAGCTGCCAGAGCCATGTGAGAAGGCTCAGAAAACTAGGGAGACAATTCAAGTATCTCTACCTTTTCACTGAGGAGAAAAATTTTAAAATTGAGACCCTGTGACCCATTCCAGGCTCTGAAAACTACGTCACCAAACTTCTGAACCTTTTCCTTTTTTCATTAAGAAAAATCTTGCAGTTTTGGAGCCAATCTTGTGCTTTCCAGAAGCATTTCACTCATGATTCCTGAATGCTCAAGGTTGGCAACATCGACCCTACCCTATATTCCAGGAGCATATGACAAGGAGACTTGCTATATCAGCTAACTTGTAAACACTGAAAACTGCCTGTACTTATGTTGAATAATCACTTTTGCAGGGCAAGCGAAAAACAAAGCTCATGGTGCTCAAAAAAAAAAGGGTGGTCGAGCTGAAATCAATATATCCATAGTTCTTATGTCTCAGCAAAAGGAGTCTCAGACAGCTTTTTAACCCTTACACACTCTAAGGAAGGGGAGAAATAACTCCAAACAGGCTGATCTCTGTCTTGTCCTGCCTGTTAACATTAATTCTCTGATCTGATTCAAGATGTTGTGACAACAGCCTAAGCCCATGTCCAATGAATATTTTAAAATACGAGACGTGTATGGTAAAATATTAAGACCGACAGCAAGTGTAATGAGTGGGGTGGTGCCTGGGCAGAGAGGAGCCTGTGGGAGCTCTGGCAGGAGGCAGGAGATGTGGCAGTGCCCCCTCAGGTGCCCGTGTCTTGTCTGATGCATCACTCGACTGGCACAGCACACCAGCATCTCCAAAGGAGCAGCCAAGCTGTCTCAGGGACCTGCTCACCACTCTGTCCTCATCCTATTGCCTGTGCTAAGAGTGAGCAAACACATCACTTTTCCCATCTCATCACAGAGTCAGAGAGTTGTTTAGGTTGGAAAAGATCTCTAAAATCACTGAGTCCAACCATGTCAGCTCCACCACTAAACCACGTCCCTAAGCACCACATCTACACGGTTTTTGAACGCTTCAGGAATGGTATTAGACCACTTCCCTGAGCAGCCTGCTGCTACAAATGAACCACGAAACCTCTACATCCACATCCCAGGCTTGTTCCATCCCCCCTGGATGCTTCCTAGTCCCTGGAAAATGCCAGAGCTTCGTGGTGCTGCAAGCTGAGGAAATCGGAGCAAGGCTGCCAGCTCAGCTCTCTGGCCTTTAACATATGCAGGTAGCACCACTGGTCTCTATGATGTCACCCCAGGATTAGCTTGCTGATTAACAGCTGGCTTCCTGCCATCCTAATAGGCTCTAAATACCTCTCCTAGGAGCTCCTAAAAGGAATTGGATTTTGGAAGGGGTGGGAGGGGATATTTTGCATTCACAGGGTCTTCTTCATACCCACAGGACATTCAGTAATTCTCAGTAATTGTCCTACAGCTCTGTTTTCAAAGCTCGTTGTTTTCAAAAAGTGTTTCATTGGCAGGGGCTCCTGCAGTCTCTGTCTCCCATTCCTGGCTCCCCCTTTTCCCCCTTGAATTATTGATCTTTAGGCAGAGCAGGATTTGTCTTCATTATACGTGAGCTGCAATCACCACAGATATTCGTGTGAACTCGTGGCAGCAGATGGATTAGCTCCTTGCATGTGGAAGCAGGGGGTCCCTCCCACAGCTTTATCAGGGGTCCCCAGAGCCAGTTGTTCTTTACAGGACACACAAATGGAAACTAGATTTCAGTTAAATACATCAGAAATTAGATTAGATGTTATTATTTCAAAATGTCAAGCTTGGGGGAGCAGTGTTCCTCAAAAGACGTAAAAAAATATTTTGTATGGAAATACTGGTAGCATCGCTCCTTGCTTCAGTGGTTTCCAAGTGGGAAAAAATTTGAGTTTCTCTTCCCACCACTCATGACCAACTGATCTAAGAGCAATCCTACACAGCAGGGTGCAAAAATAAACAAGCAATAAGAATAAAAACTCACTCACCCTTAGGAACTACAACTTGCAAAAAGCAAGTCTGTATTCCCAGCAGTCCTGGAGCATTGCTCCTGCTGGGCTTTGCTTATTGTAAGCAAGGAGTTGGAGACCAAAAGATAGTCAGGGAGAGGAGTATTCCATTGGGAGCTGGTGTATAAGGAAACATCAGGCATCCAGGTAGGCTTTGCTAAATAGCCTGTCCTGCAGCCACAGGCATCTGGGACCAAAAGGCCCCAGAAACGTGCTCCAGGGCCACGAAACCCTCCCCACACAGCAGGAGGTGTGGCACTTGGGGACACCACAAGCACTGGCCATGATGGTTGCAGTGGCCAGGCAGCATCACCACGCGGAGTGCCAGGTAAAACGCACCACTCGTGGCGTGTGGAGACCAGAGTTATGCAGTTATGCACGAGAGACATGCACGTTTCCCATGGTACAGTCTCAGACTTCTGGATCCTTGAATAATTTAATCATGGTGCAACAACAGCTCGAGCTGCTGCCTCCAGGGAGGGACCCCAAAAAAAGGAACCCCTGGGCTTCTACACCCTCACAGTTTTAAGTGCCTGATAATCTGGGGTCTTGGCTCCTGCCTTGTCTTTCAGTGTCAGGTTGGGTCACAGGTCCCCAAGCCCTTTGTTGTGCCAAAGGTCTGTAGGTCGTGGTCTCTTGCCACAGGCTCCCAGCCCAGAGCTCAGCCTACAGCTTGTACTGCAGCTGCACCCTGAGCTCCCTGCACTGAGTGGATTCTTCAACAGCTGGAAGTTCCCGAAGACCAATGGGATTTGGGATCCACAAAAAAACAGCTTGGCACCCACCTGCAGCAACCAACAGCAGCGAGAGTTCAGCACCATCCCAGCAGCTGTGAGGAGAGATGCTGTGCAGTGAGACCGAGCTGCAGAGTCATCACAGGGTTTTGGTTTTTTTTCCTTTGAGTCTTGCACCAAGAATGACAAGAAATGGTCTTTTCCCGAAGGAAAAGTCTGAGAGTTTTGAGATTGTCACCTATCAGTAAAAAAACCTTCCAGATTTTTGTTCTATACTTAGCTAGTCCACGGAGCCAACCCAAGCAAGCCCACTCAACATCTTGTATCCTGATTGACACTTTTCTTTTTGCTTGGAAAGCTGCAAATCAGGCAATTCCTGTTGATTCAAAATGCTGTTGCAAACGTCATTTTCTCTACCCACCACCCTGACCCCTTCACACTTTCCTCTGTCACCATCCCTTAGCTACTTCCTATCTATCACCCCTAAAACAACTTGTTTCCACTTCAAACCTCTTGTGGACTGTCAGACTAAACTGAGATAAGATAAGATAAGGCCTAATTACACTGGTTATTTTAGATAGATCTGATTCCAACCAATCACACTCAGTTATTACAGAAAGCTGCAGGTTTATTTAAGTAGAAATTAAGCTATACAGCTAATGTTTCTATTATGAGGACTCTTGCAAACAACTTGGTAATAGGCTGTTAGCACTTTTATATTCATAGCCTTTTTGGCCTGGCAGAACAAGATGATTAACATATGTAAAAGCTCCAAATGATCAGCATCCTTGATGCTGATTCAAAGAACCTCCAAAGAGCCATTCCTCAGACATGTCCTTTTATAACCCAAACCATTTAATTTACATATTCATTTACATATGTCCCACAACACTTTAAAAGTTTCTCGTTGGATTGGTTCAATAGCAATTCATTTATATTTATCTCACTTCCACATTTGTAACATCATTAGAGTCACAATAAGCTTAAAATACTGTAACAAAATCCGTGGTGTCAGAACAGCCCCACCTCAGAAATGTCTTATTAAAATTCCTCATCACTGAGTCTCAAAACATCTTCTAATCATATTCCAGTGCAACAAATTAGCAAATCGCAAGGTTGTAGCTCACGTTATCCAATTAAATGAAAATGAAGGACTTTAGCTCTGTCAAAGACAAATTATTCCTACGGCTGCTTTCAGCCAACTTGGCCCCCAGTTTCTGGTCTCTTTGTACCACCACAGTTAAGAAGAAGCATCCTACAAGCAGTGAAGACACTTTGCTCCAAGGGCAATGCCAAAGGGAGTTTCCCAAATGTCCTTTTTTCATCCCCTATGCCCCTTGAGGACTCCCCGTGACACCCACGGCTGACAGAGATGCACTGTTGGTGGAGCATCCACTCCAACGAGGTCCAGGTCTGCAAGCAGGGCTCCGACGTGCTCAAGACTAACAAAAACCCTTCACTTTCCCAATCCTCTATCCCTAAAATAGTTCTCATCTTTTGTCAGTCTTTCCTTTTTATATTCCAGGCTCTCCAGAGACATTTTATTTAGAAGTCACACAATGGAGCCCCAAATTCCGTCACGAACACAGGGGACACTTCTTTCTGAATCATAACGATCAGCACCGTGAGTGACCCTTTCCTACCACGCCCCGACCCCACTGTCACGCACAGACATTATTTTTGGAGCCATTTCACACGCCGAAGGTGGTTAAAAGGCTTCCATCATTCCTGCACTCAGAAAACTTGCTACCATACAAGGACAAAGCTTCCCAGGAACAGGAAAGCTGCTCAAGAGCCTTCCTCTCATTTTCCAGAGCTAACAGTGTCACTGACAAAGGCATTCACAGGTTCTCTCTGCGATGGGTTGGAATTAACTAAAGGGTGAGTCACTTTTCATTTGCAGAATTTTAATGACTATCATCAACAGCATTTGCATTCATTATTCCTTCATGACATACCACAGAGCTGGGAAAATTTTTGCACTTAGAAAACCACATCACTGCAATACGAGTTATGTCAAGGCCTTAATATTTATTTAAATTTTTCTTGGCATGTTTTTTACTTCTCAGAGCTCCATGAAGTATGTAATTACTGGAGTAAATATATATCCCCACATGCATGTTTCCATAAAATAGTGTAAATATACCACAGAACTGATCATCTCCATAACATAAATATTTTTCCATTGGAGGACCATATGATTTCATGAGTTTTCTTTCATTTTCAGTTGAGTAGCCGTGGGGCTTGTGAATCTACAACAGAGTGAAAATCCATAGCCAGGATTCTCAAAAGGAATAAAGGGTATGGATTTTGTTCTTTTCCTGGAGGGTTTGGGGTATCTCCATCCAGAACCTACATTTCAGAGTTGTAGATACCTCAAGTCAGTCACTTGCAACACGTCCCCAGGTACAAACATGAGGTGTAGAGTCACAGCCTGGCAACCAGCTGAACACCAGGGGCAATATTACCCAGAGGTTTCCCCGACATGTCCCACAGCCCCAGTCTGGAGAGGCTGCTGGGTAGAGAACAGCCCTGACAACCAGGTCAGTCACTGGTGTCCCTGGTGAGAACGATGACAAATGAGTCAGCTCATGCCAAGCAAGAGAACAGCTTTTGTGATTTAGATTTTCCATCAATAAGAAGAGCTCAGAGAGCAATAACTTGTGCCAGTTGGGTCAACAACAGATTCCAGAGTGTTCTGGTTTTTCATTAGTTGATAAAATAGATAAACCTCATCCAATACCTGCCCAGCAGTAGAATAAAACCCTCTAAAAAGAAATTGAACACTCATGCTCTCACATCTGTGAGAGAAGCACAGGCCAGTCAGACTGACTCACATCCAACCAGCCATCAACTGCTTTTCCAAACAGAAATTCCAATGGGCTTCCCACAGGTTTACCTGTACTTAAGAGATTCAGGCAGGAGTGGCATTACCTGGGGAGGGAGGAGATGAGCAGGTATGAGACCCACTACTGTGATGCAGTGTGGTGGATATTCGGTTTAGAAGGTGGTCAGCGACAGTGCTCACGCACCCACGAGCGTCACAAGGTGTCTGCACACAGCCCTTGGCATTGCCAGGGAATATGTCCCTTTTTTTTCCCAGCTCTGTGAGCTGAATGTGAGCTCTGAGCATCAGCTCAAGGTCTGCTAAGGACTGACGTGGCGCAAACCCCATCGTCTCACCCAGCACGACAGGTAGGACAGGGCTGTGTTGAACCCTGAGTGTGAGCAGGGGGCTGTCACCGCTCTGCAGTCCTCAGAGTGCAGGAGCACAGAGCAGGGACCAACAGCTGCACTGGCCTCTGTCCCTTAAAGGGAATCTTGATGGATTGCTTTATTTATTTTTCTATCTTATGGTAGGAAAGCATGAACATTTACTGATAGAAGGCTTGTTTTCCTTTGGTTTCAGTTCTGGCTGTAGCAGTGCTTTTCTTTCATGTTGGAATATGCCTCGCAGTGCAGATTTTCAGCATAATAAACCTGAGCTACAGAACTGACCTGTCACAGATCATTGCAAACACACCCCAGATCTTAAACCCATCACAAAACAGTGAAAGACTCCATATTTTATCTTTTATCCTTTTAACCACAAGTATAATTTATTTCATTCTTATTTATTCTTTATTTCATTCATAGTAGAGTGAACACAAGCATCAGTAGAGGTTCCATGTAAAACAACTGGGGGAATCTGTCCAGCACTGCCTGTGTTTTATATGATATTTATTCTGCCTTGAAATCATGAGGTTCTATGTTCTGTTGACATTCCCCAACTAATTAGAGAGACATTTTATGGTACCAAAGAGACATTCCTTCCCTTTCAGCCCCAGGACTGTGAATTCCCTGATTTCTCATCCTTATTTGATCAACAGGTGGACTAATGACAAATTGGTCATTTACAATTCTCTAGGTGAAGCCACATCTCTGGGTGTCCCTAATGAAGCCAGTCTAATGTGCCAGGAATTTCTGATGCCATCTTTTGGAAACACTTGCGATGCAAAGCTTGTATGAAACAATGTACCTACAAAGCCGTATTTCGTAGTCTATCTCTTAGTGTGGGACTCACACACAGGTGTGAAAAAGCACTTAACAGTAGTTATCTCTACTCTATTGAAAAAGGAACTTTCCAATTTTCACTTATGTTAATACAAAACCTAATGTCCTGTGGAAGCTGGTGCGAGTTGTGCATGCATGAATTATTATCGATTTTCTTGCAAAGACTTATCTCTGGACTACAAACAGTCTCAACATAAAAGTTAAGGTGAAATACTCTCTAAAATGTGTTACACAAAGGGAAACTATTTCCATTCTTCTGTGGGTAAACGGATGGATATTGCTATGATACCCAGTTAATCCTTTCTGGATGAGCATTAGATTTTTCTTGGCACAGCATCTTGTACTAGGAAAAAAAAAATAAAAAAAAAAGGAGGGGGGAAAAATGCTGTTGCCAAGGCATTAAGCAAGAAAATGTTGAATGCTATTCTTGCAAAAGGAGCTCAAATAAACTATCAATGCACAGGATAAAGTGGAAAATGCATGAGTCAGGCTGAGCCGCTCTGTCTGCCAGGGAGAGTGGGGACACACCAAAGCTCTGCCTGGGGCAGCCAGAGCTGGAGATGGAGATGCCGCCCTGGGAGGCACCTCCCAGGGTGGCAGCTTTGTCTTTTGGTGGTGACTCAGAGTTTAAGCTTGTCAGAAAAATAATTATTCTGCCTACCCAGGGAAAACATTGATCTTTACATGAAAACCTCTAAACTGTACAGTTCTGCACATCATGTACACCAAACCAGAGATGAATAAATGACACGGCAGTACTTCACAGGCATCTCTGCTCTGCCTTCACTGTGTTTCCATTCTCCCATGTGGGGAATGCTCAGTGGATGGGTGACATCTCCCCGTGCACTGTGATCCCATTTGTTGGCATTTTTCCACTGTTCATCACTGGAGATCCCAGTTGATGTAGCAAGAGTTCTGTGTCCTCGTGAGGAGCCCAGACCAAAACTGATACAGGCACGTGGAAGGAGAACAGCAGAACACTGATCAAGGACCATGGAGCACTGCATTTCCATTTGTGAAAACAGTCTGCCCACTTCGTCTGTCTGCATCAGGAAAGCTGCAGTCAGGGAGAAGGGCTTTTTCCTCAGTAATGACAATTGAGGCTGTTCAGGCTAGAGGAGAGAAGGCTCAGGGGAGACTTTATAGCACCTTGCAGTGCTCAAGGGGGCTGTAAGAAAGATGGAGACCAACTTTTTAGTAAAGCCTGTTGTGATAGTCCAAGGGGTAATGATTTGAAACTAAAAGAGAGTCTATTTAGATTTGATTTAAGGAAGAAAATGAGGTATATAAGTATTACAATGAGGTGGTGAAACACTGGCACATGTTGCCCCATCCCTGGAAGTGTTCAAGGCCAGGTTGGATGGGGCTGGGAGCAACCTGGTCTGTGAAAGTTGTCCGGACCCATGGCAACAGGTTGGAATGAGACGACTTTTAAAGGTCCCTTCCAACCAATCCATTCTATGATGTTATGATTCCACGAATACTGAGAGAGGACTTCATTTTCCACTGGTTTTACCTTGAATGGAAAAAAAACCTGGTTTTAAACCAGCTGGCCAGGAAGATGTTGAGACATCAGCCGTGCCAGAGATGGCAAGGAGGAAAGTCTCTGATTTTATGTTCAAACCAAGTCTGCTGATTTACTGAAATTACTATCCATTTGCACTGCTGTAAATGGAATCAAAGGCATAGTTGCAGTTAATACATGGGCTGTACTGATACTGCAGAGTTGCCATTGTTTTTGTCTCCTCTATCATAAAGGCAGGTAACTGCACAGGATCCCCAAACACACAATCTTCTGCTCACTACAAGGAAAATGAATTCATCCTGATCACTCCAACAAACACTACACCTACTAAGGCACATATTTAATCAAATAATTAGGAGAGGTGCAGGGGAAATGTGTGCTGAAAAGATAATGTTGCACTTTAAAGGATTCATTATTGCTTATTACATTTTACATAGAATGTCATTTTCTTTACGAATGGAAGAAAAGGTGAAGGAAGAAAAACGAAGTCCTACAGACTAAACACTGCAGCTCCATCTAAATTACAGACTGCTGAGGACGTGCCTCAAAGTGGAGGTGCCACCTTTCAAAGAAGCACTGCCATTTTGTTGCTAACGTGGTACTATCTGATTTTTCTCTTTTCAAAGTTATTCTCCACGCTCAAGCACTCGAGCAAAGAGACACCTGAGCATTGTGGCAGAGCATTTCTGTCCTGTAACCCCCAGAACCAGCATTCCCAGCCTGCTTGCAGAGCATGTAAAACCCACAGGGGCATGGAATGCAATCAGAGCCTGGGAGACAAAGGTGTTCATCACCATCCCACATGAGTACACCGGAGCTTGGCAAGGGCCAGAGAGAGATGACAAAGTGCAGGCATGCGGGGCACAGCAAAAAGGGGGCAGATATAGAAAAAGAGGATGCAAAATGCTGATTCTCAGCCTCATGTCGACAGCCAGCAGTAGTTTTGATTTAATATGGGGTAAATTAAAGGACAATCCAACCCACAAAACAGCTTAAAATCTTTCCCTGTGCTTCACAAACTGCAGCTCTCTTCACCCTCAGCTCGGGAGCATTTTAAAATGAGAAGACTGACAAATAGTTAAAACCACCTATTGAAAAGTGTCTGCTGCTGGTTCTGCTGTTAGTATTGAGATTTCCTGTCAGCCTTTACAGAAATTCTTTGGGAGTCTGACAGGATTAAGGGGATTAATACATTAAGGCATTATTACAGCTTTCACAGGGGATTTTCAAAGACTTTACACTGTGATCTATTTGTCCTGTTACATAAAACGAGCATTAATAGGCTGATTGAGAAATATCACTGCAATCGATAACCTTAATTTTTGTAAACATGTTAGGCCATCAGAATGAGGAGTTGAGGCCACCAGCCATCCCACAGAGTGCACTTAAATGAAGCTGCACAAACATATTTTCGGTGCATGCCAAAGGTTGGTCCAGGTGTTACAACCCGCTCCTGCCAGGGAGAGATTTGTTCACACTGAATCATCAACCCCAACGTCCCAACCCCTCTGGTGTCCTGGCTGACTCATCACCTGGATTGCACATCTCCTGCTGTTCAGAGACCCGTGCTGGGACTGCACTGCCAAATGGCTCCATTTAGATAAGAGACTTTGTACCTTAATTAAAAGTTTGTGGGTGGAGAGGTGGCTCTCAGTCGCTGCTCTGCTGCTGGAGATGATCACTGTGCTGGGGACATCAGGCTGCTTGGTCCTCCTCCCTTCCCCTGCCCAACACCAGCCTGCTATGGCAGTCTCCTTGCTGACTTGCTCAAAGAGATGTAGCCCTGATGCCTCCATCCTCCAATCAGTCAACTCACTCCTAATTTATTCCAGGATCATAAGCACCACTTGCCCTTGCTGATTTTCCAGGCTCCTCTCCCATGGGCAGGGTCTGCTCTCCCAGTCTGCACTCTCACCCTCCTTTGCATTTCTCTAAAAGCAGTTTCCCACCCTCCCTTATCATGAATTTCAGTGTTGTGCTGAGAAACCTTCCCTTCAAAAATTTCCCCAGGATAAAGGGCACAACCTCTCCCCTCCATCTCATTCTCTGAGTGCCTCATGCAAGTCTCTAAAATATTTAGGCATACAGAGACAGATACTCAGCTGTTGCAAATCAGCATAAATAGTCCAGGTGAGATTTAGGGCAGCATTTCCCACGAAAGTGTCTCCTGAAATAAGGGGACCCTGTTTAACCACAGGCTCTGCCGTACAGAGGGCCTGACTTCCAAAGCTTGTCTTCTGCCCTGTGCTTTTGGGATAATAGAGAAGGCACAGTCTTTGCTTGCACATGTCCCATGTTTTCAGGCACCACTTTACTTAACTAGCCCCAAATAAGCCAGCATCCACGTAATTCCCAGACCTGAAGGGATCCATGAACCTCTAAATTAGGAAAAGAAGCATTAGCCTTGGCTTTCAGATCAAGACCTAAAATATAGAAAAATTAAAATTGAGAATTTTATTTTTCTCAGCCAGACCAGGTATCCCATTCTCAGTGAAATACGACAGCTATTTTGTGTCTAATTTCCCCAGGCTGTTCTGAAAATCCAGGTACTCTGAAATCCCTCAAAGACTGAGCAGGGGTCACTCACCTCACTCCCATTATCTCCTCCAAGTGGATGCTTAGCTATTGAGTCTAGTCTCAATTAAGAGCCATTAATGAGCTACTTGTATCAGTGAGATGTATATTATTGTATAAATGTGATTGTCAATTTTTGGTTGCTGTGAAATGCAAGATTGGCTCTGTGCAAAAAAGGCTTCACACTGAGATTTCAGCACTGCCATGCCAGGCAGAAAAGACTTTGTTACCTTACAATAGGTTAACAACTTGTTCAGCAGTTACTAAAGCTTGGAGGCACCAGGCATCTGGTAGGTGGAGGGTTAAAACTAATTTGAAATTATTTTGGGAATCAAAGATATCCATGTGGGGAGAGACTGCAGTTGGAACAGAGAATCAGGCAAGATTTGAAGAAAAAAAACCCCTAAAAACTTGTATATCCAAATCAGCATCTTCTCCCCTGGTGATAATCTAAGAATATGGGCTTTGCCTAAGAGCAGGAGACATAGGCACCTGATTAAGTAGGTATTGCAAATGGCTTGCCAGCTGGATAATGGAGAGTCAGGGAAGCCTCTCGGATCTGATCTAAGCATAGGTAAATAGAAACACAGTTTTCTTTTATTTCTCTCCTCCTTTCTCCATGATACTGCAGCTGTGCTTACCTGTACCTTGATTTTTACAAAATATTTTTCAATTTACATTTGCTTTTATTTTTACTTCTGGATTTTTGGCCCATCTCCCAGAGATGGGAGCCTCAGTTCAGGTCTCCAAAGTATGTGGAGTGCAGATGTGGCAGCTGGTCCAGGCTGGAGGGAGAGGCACTATCTGGGACTGCTCCTTGGCTGGGCAAGCCCTGTACCCCCAAGCCCCTCTAGTTTACTCCTGGCCACAGTCCTTTCCTTCCAGATGTAGTGGCTCAAGAGAAACTGTTGGTTTTTTACTGGATTCAATAGGAATGGCAGCATGAACAAGTCAGGGAATCTTTTCCACGTCCGAGGTCAAGAGAGCCTTCCCAAAATTTCTCCTCTCCCTTATCCCTTGTGGAGCCTCCTTCTGTGAGCTATTCAAAACCTGCCTGGCTTTAATCCCGTGCAACCTGTTCTGGCTGGACTAGATGATCTCCACAGACCCCTTCCAACCCCAACCATTCTGTGCAATCCCACCCTTCACCCACTACGTCAATGTGATTTGCAGCACCTGACACACAAATGGTTAAAAAAGCAACTCTAGCAAGTGGTTGCTGCTGTTCCTCTTAGTATTGAGATCTCCTGTCAGCCCCTTCACAGAAACACTTGGGTAGTTTGACAGGATTAGAAGGATTAATATATTAATGCATTATTAGAGCTTTTATAGGAGATTTTCAAAGACTTTAAGAGTGAGATCCATTTGTCCTGTTACATAAAACATACAGTAATTGTCTTAATTGCTCCATTGTGAGTAGGTATCGCTGCTCAAATAGTTCTGCATGTCTAATTGTGCCAATTGTTCCCGGAGTACAAAACAAGGTGAGCCAAATGCTGGACTGCTCTGCAAAGATGTCTCTCACCTCAGCCCAGTTTCCCTGTTGTCTCTCTAAACTGGACTCAGGGAACACATCTGATTCTGTAATCCTAAAAGAATCCTGCCCATGCAAAGCGAATGCTGTGCATAGATTATTGTGAGCACAGCCTTTTTTTCACTCACTCAGTGGTGCAGATTTCAAGGGAGCAAATCGGTAAGTGAAGTAAAAAACTCACTGCTGAAAGGGGGAGATGTTGTTTCCTGCGTTGTTTTATGGAGTCATTAAACACAGCCCAAAGCTCTTGCTCAAGCAGCAAAGACAACAAAGAAACACAACAAGATGTGTGCTCTGCTGCTCAGGAACAGCCAGAGGCCCTCTGGCCACGCACACACAGGGACCTGTTGGTGCTGAGAGTCCTTCACTGCAGGCACAGCCACCTGGTAATGTGCTCTTGACTTTGCATTATTGATAAGATTCTGTTCCCCCGTGAAGGCACACCAGAAGACACAAGATCTATCCCCTTTATGCCTCGCAAAGAAGCATGTACAAGTGATATCAGAGACACAGCTGGGTGGGTCTCCCTTGGAGTGACACTCGAGAGACAAGTACAAACAGAATCATAGAATCACAGGCTGCTTTGGGTTGGAAGGGGTCTTAAAGCTCATCTCATTCCAACCCCCTGCCATGGGCAGGGACACCTTCCCTAGGCCAGATTAGTCAGAGCTCCATCCAAACTGGCCTTGAGGACTTCCAGGGATGGGGCAGGCACAGCTTCTCTGGGTAACCTGTGCCTGTGCAAAAATACTTTTTGCACCAAAAAAAAATGCTGATTTACCATGAAAATGTGCAGACATGGTTCCATCTCCTTCAAGAATAGGTCTTGTAGAGTCAGCGAGGGCTAACCCCACTGTGATGGCCAAGGAAGGGCAGCCCAAGCCCCCAGGTTACTGGGGGAAAAGACTGAGCACAAGAACATCTGGATTCTCACCTTTTCAGTGCAGCTTTTTGCCTCTCAGAAACGGCACTCGTGCTTCCAAGAAAAAAAAAGTGAGAATAATTAGTGCAGATAAATGAACAAGAACCTGCATTTCAGGAGACTCTTCTCAGCACTGAAGTAGCTTAATGAAGCACAAGAACTGGTATCCCTTCATAAACTCTCCCCGTGTTTCCTGCTCTACTGGGCTATTCAGTCCCTGTCCCACGCCCTAGGCAGATCCACAGGGAGAGGACACTGGCAGGGTTGCCTTGGCTGCTCACTTTGGGGGCTACAAGGCAGCCCCCAGGCACCACAAAACACAGGGTCTTGAAGAGAACTCTCCTTCATATTCTCGTTTTAGGGGAAAAAAATTACATTATAACAGTGAGGTGGTTATAAAGCATCCTTTGAAAGGGCAGCGCACCTTGATTTTTTGAGATTTTGAGGCAGTTAGAAAAACAAGCCTTCTGACATGGTCACAAATAACCTACCCTGAGTTTTCTTATTCCAGTTATTTCCCAAGTTCTCTTACATACTTGATTTCACCTGACTAAAGAATCAGATGGATTCCCAAAAAATCAGAGATTCAAATGCAAATGCCCATGGGGTTAGTAAAGGAATAGGAAAAAAAAAAGTGAGGTCTGCTGTGCTGGAAGAGGAATTTATCAGTAAGGAAATAAAAGAGACTTAGAGTCGGGAAGGATGATCTAATCTGCTGATCTCCTTTGTCCGACTGCGACATCCCCGTCCATAAAGGGTTCTCTCTTCAAAGGAGAACAAGATCACTGCCCAGGCAATTGATGCTGTCCCCTGGGAGGGCCTTTCTGCAGTCAGGGAACAAACAGCATCACACCGATTTCCTTCCCCCCCCACACATTTGCTGCAATGGAAATTGTATTTCTCAGCGTGTCACCTCCACCAAAATTATCCATTCCATAGGCGACACTCACACAACATCTCCCCATTGGAACTTTCGTGGATTGCTTTGGTCTTTGGGTGATATCTGCTGCAAACACAGGCCTTTATTCTTTAAATTTTTGTGTGCAGGCAGGTCAGGAGAGGAGAATATTCCCTTCCCGTGGTGTTGCAGGGACTGTGCTCACCAGTCCTCCCCACCATCTATTTAAATGTCTGTATCTGTTTTAAGCACAACAAAACCCAGCTGTGGTAATGCGTTTGCCCCCCCCAGCGTGTGACTTTGCAAGCAGTCAGCTTTGTAAAGAAAGGAGTTGAATTTGCCCAAAAGTTGACTGCGGAGAGACTGAAGCTGAGGTTTAAATATCTGTCACTAGATCACGGAAATACAGAAGAAATATATATATTGATGGACTGTTTGCAATTCTTCTCATTGTGGGCTTTAAAAAATGCTAATTTGTGGGTTTCAAGCCTGTTAATAAGCTGTCAGATTGAGATGAAAAATTATATAAAGTGCAGTAATTGAAAAAAAGGAGAAGAAAAGCACAGAAATTAAAGAGAAATCTTTGTCCTAATTTGATTTGCGACTTCATTGTAACAGAATAAAGTATGTGTAGATATTAACAATTAATTTCCATAACCAACTCCAATCAACCAATTCAGATAAATGTGCATTGCCTTCTGGAAAAGTGGGAGGATTCCTTTTAGCCTATTAGCACCCTTCCTTTCAGATACGTTTTTGTCTACTTTCTTCCATTACCGGGTAAAGTTGTTTACTGGTGAAGAAAACAACTTCCTGAATGGTAGAGCATTTAATTTTCAAAGCTTCAGGGTTCAATCAAGGTGCTGGTCTCAGTTACATACAGCAAAAAAAAAAAGGAAGACTGTACGGTCTGTAGCCCCCATTTGAGAGATGGAAAACTCGGGCACAGAATAAACTGCTTTGCATGAGCTCTCATGGGAATTCTTTGGGAAAGAAAAGAACCCACTGTTCTGAGACCACCTGTGGGGTCCCTACTGCTTCCTCCTATTTCTCTTACATCCTTCATCCTTGTGTCTAGGCACCACTGACCAGATTCCTGACAAACTTGCCACCACTTAAAACACTTCACACCCTTTGCCACACGAGGCACACGCGCATTTTTCTTGCCTGTCACATGCGAAGGGGCAGAGGCAGAGAAATGTAAGTGGCTCGTCTGACGTCAGAGAAAAATGAGGCCAAATAAGCCACGAGGGCTGGCTGATCCCCAAATCCTCCGTTTAAACTCCACGTGCCCACAGCTCTGTGCCCTGCCAGTTGTTCGTCGCTTACCTTGTTCCTGGTTATAATTAAATGGAAAGTTTCATGGTTCTCCACTGAGTAATAAAGCAAAAGGCACTTGGATTCCCCAATCCTCCGTTTACTGGTACAGGTAAGGCTGCCTGCCTACATGCATTACTCAAGTCTAATTAGAACTGTAAAGGATTTTCATGACTTTGTATTTTTCCCTGCTCAAAAGTAAATCCATCCTTAATACCACGGAGAACACATTCTGAGAAAGTCAGAGAGAAGAGAGAATTAAAGGAAAGCCCAGGTGAAGATCTGGGAGAGGATGCCAGGTACAATCAGTGAAGCAAATAAAGTGAATTAGTTGGAGAGGCAGCAGCCATTCTGCTGGGAAAAGGAATAGGGATAGAATGACAAAGCAGGGAGATCTGAGTGGTTCTATAAAGTTAACAGGGAGTTCAGCAGCCACTTGTTTTGTTCTATTTACATGGGATGGGATCTGGGTGACCAAATGGACATGAGGGATATTTGGACACTACTTGTCTCTGTGCAGGCCAGAGCACAGTTTGGCTTCTGCTTTGTTATGAAGTCAAAAAGTGGATTCTTTTTCCCTCTTCTGCCAGCTATCAAGTGAGAGGTGGGTCAGTTGAAGGCTTAAGCCACAGAAGATGAATTTTCCAAATCCACTCGCTTCATATTAATTTGTACACAGTAATAACACTCTTGTTTTATAGCCCATCCAGGATCACTTGGTTGCTCAGGCGGCTTACTTTCCACCAAAATCATGCACTCCTTGTGTTTTCCAGTGGCCAGACACCTCATGGAGCACCCAGTAGGGCACTTAGTTTGGGTATAGTCCCAGTGGCATGTTCTTGCTGTGACATATAAAGAAGGAAGCAGCGATACCAGTGAGACTGGCTTTGGAACCTGTAACTACCACTGTCTTTGAGAAAGACTCCTCAAAAAAAGGGGCCATGTCTTTCCATGAACAATTTAGTAGCTGTGGAACACAATTTTTCCATTTGTAGTTCATTCTGCAGCGGCCTGAGGTCTGTGTTTGCGTGCAGGTCCCTCATTTAAGCGTCCTCGAAAATGCCGAGAGACATCTTTTGTGGTCACAGAAACGGAATGAAATCACATCAGGGTGAATTGAGCCAGTCATGGCCTGGTTCTGTGCTTCGAAAAAATCTCAGCCACCAGTAAAATCTTGAGATCATCCTGTTGATTAAAAAGAGAGTCAAATGCTTCTCTAAGTGCAGGTCTGGGTCTTGAAGGCATCAGAAACCAAGAAAATCTCCTGGTTTGTGTTTCAGTTTGACACAGTTTAAACTCTGGAAGAGTTTCCCAGCTGGGTGTACTGGCCTAACTTTAACCTTTCAGCCAAGTTTGGGGCTTTTGCAGAGTTTTTAAAGCTTCAGATAACTCACTTTTCAGTGAAGCGAGTGGGAAGGTGGCACCGAGCAGTGCAGAGACAGGAGAGGTGGCAATGCCTGACAGGCTGCAAAGGGAGGCACCTGCAGGGATGTGGCACCAGGAAACATCACCCACACCTCCACCCAGGGGAGACCAGTGGGAAAGCTGCTTTGGGCAGCAAGGTCAGCGCTGTGGGGCAGAGGAGATGGCCAACACACAATTTCTATGTGACAGGAGAGACACAGCTCGATACTGAACCAGATCCAGAAGAGTAATAAATAAAACATTAAAAAAAACCCCCAAACATTACTCAGGTTGAGCCAGCTGAAACACCCAGCTTTTAAATCAGCAAATTAGACTGTTGCAGTCCTCCTTCCCTTATTACAAAACCTAATAAGATTAAGATTTTCACATGGAAATTTTTTAGTATGCAGAAGCTGAATTTTTCCTGTTAAAAAAAAAAAAAGGTAAAAATCCAAACCTAAGCATTTCTAAAAGAAAATTTTAGTAAGTTGATAACAATTTAATTAACATGGATTAACCAGTACAGCTATACCTTCTTCTGGAAGATATTCAGACAATGTGGAAACCAATGTCTTTTTGATAGTGACTTCTGCAGGAGGGCTGGGCACTGCATTCTTAAGCAATCCTAACGACAAATGAATTTCATTATTATTGTTGTTTAGAGATGAAGAAGGAAGATTTTTTTTTCTCCTATGGCAAAGACAAGACTCAGGAAACTGGGATAGAGGAGGCCAGAGAGCATTGAAGGTCTGCTTTGACCACCACAAACCTGAAATTTTCTGAGCAATGTTGGAATAGGGGCTTATTGAGAGCCCACTTATACACTTCTCCAGCAGCTGTGTTGGGTCAAGATGGGAAAAAAAAAAACACAAAAGGAAACAAATAATGGAGTTGAGATAATGGGGTTGAGTTTATCTCTCCTCTTCCTTCAGCTCCACTCATAAACCTCTGTTTATTTATTCTCTTTATTGCACGTCCTCCCCCTGTGACTGAACTCCTGTAATTGAATTGCCCATATCTGTGGAATCTCTGGGGAGAAAAAGAAAGGGAGAGGGAGGGGGAGGGGAAGAGGGAAAGGGAAAGGGGAGAGGGAGAGGCAGAGGACTCTCTGCTCGAGCCTTTGCCTGGCAGCCCGAGCAATCCCTCACATACACCCAGGTGCTTATTTTTTGTCTCCTCAGTTTTCTCATTCACTGAGCCACAGATAATTATTGAGCTGGGAATGATAAAAGAGAGGCCAGTTAATATAACAAAGGAAAACAAGAATAGAAATACGACCAACTTGTGCTTCAGCCAAAAAGCACCTGTGCCTTAGAGGAAAGCCTGGCTGTCTTGAAGACACCCTTTTCTACCTTTCACAGTGGCAACAAGGAATAGTCCACACAAAAATTTAAGGCACTCTCAAGTCCTCATATCTGTGTGGATTCTTCCATTAGTTTTTCTCACTTTGCTGTGCCAGTTGAATTATTTTCTTAGGTTTGATGAAGGGAGATGTACGTTCCCCTTGCATTCTGTCAGATTATCCAGATAGTCTCGATAGATGTTCTATCAAGATCCCGAGGGGATCTTGTGCAGAGCAGATGATGAGATGTGTCATCCTCTGTCTGAGGATCAGGTGAACGATGTGGCCCAAGGGATGGGTCTTGGGAGCTTCCTGCAGAATCAGACCTGAGGTGGATGGATGTGAACCAAGGACAAAGAACAGGCAAAAACTGATCTTTCAAAGAGCCAAGAGTTACATGTCAGAGGTGGCTCAGGTGGGATTCTGTGGGTTTGGGGGGAATTCACTGATGATTCCCACTTTGGTCAAGGCTTCCACAAATCAGAGCATGAGTGAAACAGTGAAATCTGTGGCCTTAACAGTTCTTGATGAGTGAATGTTATAAGGGTATTTCTCAGATTCCCAGGCATTTTCCCCCAGGTTTTATGTCCAGATTATAGCAATGCTTACAAACATTGGGAGCTATTTCTTAATTCCTGTGTTTGTCACCATTCTTAGGATTTCTTCTCTTCAACACTAGAGCCATTTTTCATTGTCAGGAGTCACTTTACCGCACTCAGCGCAGCAATGAAAGCAAAACTGTGACTCCAGCAGGAGCACATGGAGTGACTGTTCTTCTGCACATGGTGGTGTTCAAAATGGAAGAGAACAGTAGGACAGGGACAAAGCCCTTTCCCTCCAGTGCTCTGTGCTTTGGGACAGCACACAGAACTGCTGCTGAGCACATCTCCAGGTATCTGTTCTTTACCCCCCAGCCTCTGCTGGGTAATTAAATAGACACAAACAGAGGAGCACTCAGCATCAACATTAACACCGTGGACACTTTTATCAGCAATTCCTCTGAAGCTGCTCTTGTTTTGCAAAGACATCACTGTCCCCTGGTTAGTTGATGTTCCTGGCCAGTCATTCCTGCAGTGGGAATTCAGAGCCACGTAGCTGGTGAGTAAATCTGGACCAGGTTCCAGTAAGTGCTCTGGTAATGGAAAGGAGCACCACTGCATTGCAAAGCACTGTTTGCTCTGCTCATTTCTTGCTGAACGTGACTCATTGTGCTCCTAATACATCAACAGAGGAGTGGAGTGAAAGAAAAATGGAGAAGAAGTTTGGGAGAGGGAAGGGACAGATGAAGGGCAGTGCTGTGCATTACAACACGAACGGGATTTTTACCTTTATTGTTCAGCATAGTTGCCATTGACACAGATTATTATTTGGGTCTTAGTTTGCTTCCAAATCCAATCACAAATGACTGGGTGTTGAAATATGGTACAAAGTGTTCATACCTGATAAATCCTGCTTGGCTGAAGTACCTGGCTCGGCTGAAAGCCTGCCAGCATGCTGGGAGTAATTAGTCAAAGTCCATTCTCTGGCCAATCATTTAGGCAGGAGCAGAGGAAATGTCTGTGATGCAGAAGTCATCTTAGTGATTTCTGCTCCCATCAGCTGCTAATAAGGGCACATTGTGGGTTCTGGATTCTCCAGCATTTTCACAGCGTTGTCAGTCTTCATGGAGAGAGGGAAGATTGTTTTTTTCTTCATTGTACCACAAACTCACGTGCACTTGATCAGCCGCTGACGCAGGAATACCCAGAGATGAATGCAGAATCACCTGTATTCCCAGTACATCAAGTGTACACTTATATGATAAACAGATTTTTGACTTTTCAGCTTGTATCACACAGTGAATATTGTAAAACAACACTACATTGCCCCGGAGGTACAGGTTCTCAGTAGAAGAGGCCCATTAATATGATCACCATATGTTCCTGGCTTCCCAAAAGGCCTGTGCCTTAAATCCCCCTGCACACTTCAAAGAGCCGGAGTAATCCGTGCTCTCAGGTGTAGTACTTAGGTGCACTGAAAAATCAACAGGATCCCAGGGGCAGATTCATACCTAAGTGCTGTAACACCTGAAAAAGTAAGTGGCTGAAAAAAAATAAGAGACCTAAGTGATAAATCTGTCTCCTCTATCATGCCACACCCTGCTGCAGGGGGCTGAACACTCTGTAAGCTTTGGACAGGATCAGTCTTTTTGGCTAATTCCTATATGTGCTTTCTCCGCAGTTGTCCTGCTTCCTATTTTGCAGGACTAACGTACAGTCTCCAAAAAGAAACAAACCGTGTTTGTGTACCAGCACACACCACATGTGCACGTTGGCATTCAGGTCTTTCCTCGTCCCTCTCAATAAAAATGCGGCACAGAAGCACACGGAGAGCTCCAGGCAGTGAGCACAGGGGATCTCCAGCCCAGCCCTGCAAGAGGCAGAGGTTTGAAGGATTTATAATCATCCCATTAGGGCTGCACGTGGCTGGGCATGTGTGTGGAGTAGGGGGGCATAAATGTGGCTGCAGGGATGTTGTCAGTCTTGGCAATCGTGCAAATTCGTGGCACCGAGCTTTACATGGCATGTAAAGCACACATTTCATGGCCCAGAGTGCTTGTAAAACTTTCAGATACTCCCATGTGCAGGGGTAGTGTGGGCAAAACCTGCCTCCTCGTGCTTCGTGCTCCTCATGCTCTTCATTTATAAGCCTAAGACAAAGCACACACAAATGCCATTGATAAATAAACACAAGAATATGGAACGTTTTCCTCTCTCTTTGCAGCAGACACGAGCTTATGTGTGTAATGAAGTCCATGACACGTAGGATCCTAATTGCTTTTGTGAACCAGGTGCCTGCAGACTCCACATCTACATAAAATATCCAGATCACACAAGTTTTTCCTGCCCATAACTCTCCTGATTCCCTTTGAGGAACGCTGGGCTGCATGAAGAGCTCTCAGAGAGCAGGGCTGATACTGCCAACCAAATTGAAGACATGGCTTTGCAAGATGTTTAAAATCTAGCGAATTTGTAGCTAACATGCAGATCTCCAAAGCACTGATACAGAAAAAAAAAAAATCAGATTAACTTCCAGACATAGAATTTTGGGATGGGTAGCCAGATACTTATTTCAAGAATAATCTGCTGCAAATGATCAGTTTAAGGCATTTTCAATCTCTGAGTCACAAAGAAGCTGAATATTTCCACATGCCCCATGTGAGGGGCTTGGATTGGGGTTTAGGCTGCAAGAAGGGGTCTTTCAGATTGAACAGACAGGCATCAAGTAGAAAAGCTGCCTCAGCTGTCATTTTTATGAAGCTTAAAGGGAAGGTGGGGCAAGGCAAAAAGGAAGCCTCTGTGATCACAAAATCAGCTTCTAAGACAGAAAAGGAAAAACAGCAGGTTAGGTGACTTCTGGGACCAAAATGAAGAAAAACTAAACTTCCAGTAGCTGATCTCCTCTGCCTCATGCAGAGGAAGAGCAGGGAGTGTGGACACCTCAAGTTAGTCTGTGCAATTACTGCCTCTGGTTGTGAGCCCTGCACAGGCAGCAGGAACCTTCCCCCAGCTCTTATTCACCCCAAATCTCATTTTATCTCATTTCTTCCTAAACCCCCTGGTATCACTTTTCTGGTACTCTCACAAATGGTTTTTGGAATGAAAGCAGCACTTTACAATATCCTTGTAGTAGGGGCTTATTCAAACAAACAGCATGGAGAAAGCCTACCCCTCTCTTACTTCTCTTTGTAGCTGCACATTGCTTTGTCCTTTCCCACTGCGGGCACACCCATGGGCTGAATTTTTCTTTTCACTCTATTTTTTTTTAGTTTTTCATTTGTTTGACTCGTGTCAGGTTGACCAAGGAGTGATTGAGTTCCCAGCATGGCATGTAATATTCAGTAGTGTTTTATCCTTCCACTTAAGGATCAAATGCAATAACTGGGGGACTGAAGAGGTGGGGAAGGATTTAATGGATACTAACAACACTTGGAGCTAGCAGTGGGTCCTGGTGGCAAAATAATCCAGATGCCAAAAATACAGAAACCCAAAGGGTGTTCTGAGCTGCCAGGGGGGGTTGCTGTATGGATAGTCTTAACCTGTGCCAAAGCAAAATACATCATTTTCAAGGCTTTCATGGATTCCCACAGGGATCAGGCAGTAATTTCTTTCCATGCATTGCACAATTAGTCCAGTGAAAAATGGCTTGGGGATACAGGTCATTTTCCTCTGACTCATCACAGACTGGCCACTGCAGAAGGAAAATGCACGGTGATTTCAGGAGATACAGCAAATCCTCTGCTCCCACTTAATGCAGGAGCAGAAGGTCCCCTGGTAGCTCCCCCAAGGAAAGTGGAGTTCGGCACAATTTCCACATGTATTCGTATTCAATAATTGATGAGCTCAGTGAGTTCCTCGCAAAGGAGCTGCTTCCAGCCATTTCCTTTATTTAAATGTAATTGTTTGTTTAAAACCGTAAAATGAAAGCCCAGAGGGAGCCCGAGAGTTTGACCTACTGTGCCCACTGTAAGAGATCCACAGTCACAGCAGGAGTTTCACTGCTCTGCAATGCTGACGCTTCCCAAAAGTTGCTGTTAAGCCCAGACATAAAGTTTTCTCCCTTTTGCTAAAGGAGTCTCCATGGCAAATCATGGCATATAAGACCCATGGGAGTGTTCTTGTTCTATTTAGTAGGGTCCACACATTACATTTACTCACCTGTCCAGCCAAGCCTGGTTGCCAAGATCCCAGAGAAACATCTCAGGTCAGTGAAGAAGCAACATGAAGTCATCTAGATGACCTGTTGGAGTCTCTGTCACATCCTAAAGCAATATCTAATCATGATCTGCTTCAAGTGACAAACCTAGAAGGCAGGGGACAGGCCCTAGATACTTCCCTGTGTCAGCCTGGAACTGTGATGAGCACCCAGGAGCCTTGGTGGTAGTGGCATTCCCTGACCTTCCAGCATCTGCAAAGTTAAGGTGAGACTTACACAGAAATATGTTTCTTCACCAGCTTTCCACTGCTTCATGCTGGCACTTCTGCATGGGCTGGAAATACATGAAAATACCCTTAGTCAGAGATCCCTCAATCCCCTGCTTTTCAGGTGGATCTAAGGAATACAGAGTCAGATGAAAGCAGTGCAAAAAAGGAAAGAAGGAGTTTCCTTTCCCCATCACAGGAGCCTGCTCTGGATTCAGCGTGGGTTAGATATGCAGGTCTGCAGCCTCATCCACCAAATACCCAGTTTGCTCAGTGTCCAACCAGCCGTGTCAGAGCTCTCTGGGGTCTGCCCCACAGCCATCACCTGCTTCTCCAGCCTCTGGGCATCCCAGGAAGGTGCACCCACTTACCCACACACTCGCTATCCCCTACTGCAGCTCTCACAGGGATGTCCCAGCAGCCCAGTACCCTCCCATGTCCCCCCTTTCTGGGGCAGCTCTCTCACAAAACACCTCCTGGTCTATGAAGGCAGGTGGAGCGTTTGCCATGCAAACCTCATCCCCAGGAGACACAGGCTGGATGCACACAACCGTCTTTCCGGGCTCGTTGCCTTTGGGCAGGGAGTGATTCAGGAGACAGCAGCTTCCCTCAGGAAAATGCAAGCATATCTGACCAGTCCAGGAGGGTGAGATGTGCTGTCTGCTTTGGCCCTGATCCCACAGAGCCTGAGAGGTGTGTTAACTTTCTACACAAAAAATAGTGCCCTCACAGCTGTTGCAAAGGCACATAGCTTATCTCGCTCCTCATCCTTGCTCTGCAAGCTTGACCCTCTTTGCGTCCTGGCAGCCTGGATGAACCTCCACATCTATTCCTGAGCATTTTTGTAGCTGGGATAAAGCCTGGCTGGGAAGGCAGAAGCACATCTGGCTGCAGGATGCTTGTAGCACCTGAGGCAAACCCCCATGTATTTGTGTGTGTGGTTAGACCTGCACTGTGTGTGTTTGATAGCTGGGTATCAGTCAGGTATATGGCTGTGTAATTATACTGCAATTAAATTTAATAGCTTTGCTAACAGCTCAACTGCAGGAGAGTTTGTCTAAGAATTTTTGTACTGGGATTATTAACCTTTTGATGGCTTCACGTATCTATTTACACTTATGTGCTGTCCCTAAAATTACATTTACATTCTATCCAGAATCACAGAATCACAAAGTCATTTAGGTTGTAAAAGACCTTCAAGATCACCAAGTCCAAACAACCACCACCTTGACATCACCACCTTGACACAAAGTGCCACGTCCAGTCATTTCTTGAACACTTCCAAGCACGGTGACTCCACCACCTCCCTGGACAGCCCTTTCCAATGCTTAACCACCTTTTCAGTGAAGAAATTCTTCCTGATGTGCAACCTGAACCTCCCCCGGTGCAGCTTGAGGCCACTTCCTCTCATCCTGTCACTGGCTGCCTGGGACAAGAGGAGAATTGAGGACTTCCATCTCAAGGTCCAGGTTTGAAGCAAACCTGTGTGCTGGGAAGAGCTACCAGCTGGTCTCTGGCAGCAGCAGGAGCACGAGCAGTGACCCAGGTCTCCATTAAACAAGACGTTCTCCTCTTCAGATCATTCTTTGTGTCAGTAGGTTCTCCAGGGACAAAGAGGAGCATATTTTACCTCCAAGGCTCAGACTTCCATGGCAGCTTAGAATGAATGGTGCGTTTCCATTCTTTTCCTTGTTGAGTTTACAGGACTCTATTGATTTCTTTAACCTTTTGAACTGTGGAAGGTCTATGTTTAGGCATCCTCATTTCTCTCTATTTACAGAGGGCAATTATTTCTGGTTTGCAGATTGGAATCTGCTTAAGCTTTCAGTGTGATTTATAAAGCCCTATCTCTCCTACCACAGCAGGTTTTGTTTTTCTGTTTTAACTTGTTTTCAGCCTCATAATGATTTTTAATCAGACAACAATTAATGATGCAAATAAGAAGAATGGACACTGAGGGATTGCTGCATCTACTTTATTACGGTTATTTGGATTTCAATAACTCTACTCTCTTTTTTTCTTGTATCATTTGAAGGCCTGTTACCACAAACATTTAGCAACATGTTTGATCATCGGTGTGGAGGAGCACAGCCAGTGGACATGGTGGACAGAGTTTTGAGTTAGAAGATATGATGCATTATCTCTTTATGCAAGTGGTGTCTACAGGCAATGAAAGATTTTAACCTTTCCCCTGGCACTGTATTGCACTAAACAAGAAGACAAGGGTCAGGCCTTCGGCTACAAGAAGCCTTCAAGCTACTGACACCCACTGCAACAGCCTTCATCCAAAACCTATGCAATCTTGGTATATATATACTGAAAAGGAGGAATTAGAAATCATCTTTTCACCTTAACCCGGAGAGTAGTTTTCACTTTCATAGGTCATTAGTGTGACAGTTTTTAGAGCATCTGAGAATCTGTTTGTTGACTCCAGCTACCTCCTCGTAGAAGGCATTGCATCTTCCAAGGATGCAATACATACAACACAGCATACATAGCATACAATAGTTCCAGAGTATGGCAGGCTCTCAAGTCCTTTCATTAATGCAAACTGTGGGAGGGAGCACCTGCAAACTGGAGGTTTCATAACCAGTGTGGTGATTTATGCTGTAATTGCTCTGACAGTTCCGCAGTGGCTATGGGTGAACTGGAAGGTATTTTCAGTCTTTGTCTTTGAGGCAAACCAAAGAAATATCACGTTATTGCTCTTTGAGTGCTCTTTTCTAATTGAATTGGAGTTTTTGGAGGCTTTTCTCCCCACCACCATCTATAAAATGCAGTTTTTCATGAAATGTACGGTGATGCGTCAATAAATCACTCAGCAAAATAAACATGCAGATCTTTTACTCATGAATGTTGCGAGAAATAAACCTTCTGTAATTGATAATTAATGCTCTCAGGATCAATATCTGGCAGAAGAACCTATAGAGAGAGCCTGAATCATCTATGACTACTCAGGAATGACTGATGCTTTAAAAACAAGCCTGAGTACCTGCCAAGTGTATAAATTACAGTTTTAATGGAAGACAGGTACCCAAAGGCTTGACAGGGTTGCAGACACTGGGCATTTGGTGTTTCATGAGCACTGGCAAATTCTTTCATCCTGTTGAGATACCCACAGAGGGAAGAGTGTCACTCTGGGATTATCACGAACAATTCAGGGATGGGCCGTTAGCAGTTCCAGGAGGTGCTGTAACTAAAATAATGAAGATGCAAAATCCTCTGGAAGAGGGTGCAGGAGTGAGCCTTTGGGATCTGTATTATTTGGGATCTGTTCTATTTGGGATCACTGTGTGTGATCAGTTCCAGCAGCCCAAGCAGTGCCTGCTGCAGCCCACAGGGAGATCTTGTTATATTGTGAATCCAGGGGCAGGTGAGGGGACTCATACATACAGCAAGAAAAATAATCAAACTCTCCATTCAAGCTTTGAAATTTGGTGATGAAGCCAGACCTCACCACTAAGATTATCCTGACCAGTGTTTTTGATAGATTTCTACTCTCTGTGTGTGGATATAGATGTTAGATGCACTATGTGTCCATGACATGGCATCTCTACATTGATACACACACAGTAAATAAAAGGACAAATGTAAATACACAAGCAAATTCAGGCAGCTCAGGTTATGTGATGAGAGACCCAGTTATCATAAAAAGACCAATAAGAAAGGGTAGAAGGATGTTTGACTGCTGGAATGACTCTTGTTTCCTTTTCATTATTCTTAATAAAAGGAGATGGTGCCGAAAAATTGTGTTTCCTTGGTTATTTTTCCCAGGAGATACTTTATAAAACACAGAATATATAGCACACTGTGTTGCAAGAAAATGCCTTATTAAGTGTATATAGTTAGAAAGAGTAACACAAATGAATGGTAATATTTTTCCCCTTTTATACTTAGTAAAAAGTGCAATAGTTCTTGATATGGATTTAATATCAGCTGCTCTAAGAGAGGTGGGGAAAAGAATCTCACAGCTGTGGCGTATACAAGGATTTTTTTAATACTGGTACTGGATCATTAGCAAAGATATCACAAGACTTTCGAGTAGACAGCAATAAGATGTCAGCTGTGAATCTGGTAGAGAATAGAAGTAATTCCTTCTTCTAGTGTCCAAGGATGCAGGTCTTTAGGAAGTCACATAAGGCCATGCTTAGTGACCCATGTATGAGCCATGGACTTCCAGTGTTTAAGGACCAAGTTCAGCAAGGTGCTTAGATATGAACATCACTCTGTCAAGGGTGATGGCAAAGCATAGCCTCCTGAATGAGCCATCCCACCTCTGGCCCAGGCCCCAAGACCAGGAGTGCTGCCCTTCCCTGCTGTTGCCTGGAATGGAGGGTGGGATTCAAGAGGAACTTGACCCAAAAGAACAACCCTTGCTTTGGGATATTGAGCTGGGTTCCAGCACTAACCCTATTTTAAAGTTTTACTTGAAATACTATATTTGGGATGGTTTTCCACTGTGGAAACTGGCTCCTAAATTTGTCCAGACTTCCAAATTTTCCAGTGCAGCCAGCAGATGACTCAACTTACTGTAGGTAGTGCCATCCTGAGACATGGCCAGGAGCTCTGAGCAGCACCAAGGCCAGACGTGTTAGACGTGCTGTGCTGTTGGTCAGCATGAGGGCCTCCACAGCTCTTCAAATGGCTCTATTTTTAGGCACCCAACTTGGAAATGTGAGTGCTCAAGATTTCCACTGCAGCCAACAGAGACAAGGTGACACGTCCAGAAGGCAACGTAGGTGAGCTGCCTCCTCAGGGTGCCTGGCTCTTTTATTGACTAAACAAGAAAACACACAGAATTAGTCCCTTAATCCAGGCACATCGAGTGCCCCACGTTAGCCAAGATGAATGTTAAGCTTTGGGCAATAAAGAAAATCCAAACCAATCCAAACCAAATTGCTCCCTGGGGATTTGCTTGTCCAGTGTTTCTCTGGGAGGGGATTTGCAGCTCAAGGGTCCGTGTCCATGGGTACAGGTGCTGGCTGAATGCAATTGGGTTTGCGAAAGAGAAACATCAGTTGACACAAGCTTAGCAGCAGCAGGGACACGGCTGCCTGATGCTCTTGTGATCCAATGAAAAGGTTTCTGTGTCAGGAGGCAAAAAGGGTGTTCTTCAGTGAAAAGCCCACCAAGGCGGGACACTTCCTGCTTACACAGCCTCCTTCTCCCAGGACAAGCTCTGCCAGCCAGGGAATAAACCTGAACAGCAGAGATAAAGTTGTATTGTTTCCACTGATGCTAGATGACTTTTTATTTTTCAGTAGAAGCCACCGTATTCGTTACATTAATTTTTTTTTTTCCTCAAGAATTTGAGTCACCTTCAAAAGGAACCCTCCCCCTCCTTGCTGCTATCATTGAGGCATGATTCAGTAATGCCTGTGAAAACAACAACAAAACCTGTGGAGGAAAAGAACTATTATTTTTTTTTTAATAAAAAATAAAAATAAAAAAGAAACAGCCAAAAACAACCAGAACTTTTATTTCTTGTTGAGTAACCATATTCCATGAGGCATGGCAAGCAGACATTAAATTCTCACTCGACTCAAAGGCAAACCATTATTCTGTAATTTTGTATGTAAATAAGATGTATTAGGAAATCGCTCAAGCAATTAATTAAACAGCTGTTACAGAATAAGTGATAAAGGAAACAGGGGGATGAATATGCGGAATTTTCCTTGCACAGGCATCAGTTTGCTTTTATTTATTTATTTAGTGCTTGTGTAAAAGAGCATTACAGCTCCTGCATACTTTGGTATCTGCTCTGAGTGTCGTCAGGGGGATGTTATCCCATGTTGTCAGATCCTGATCTCACTGCTACAGCAAAGGGAATGGGGAATGAAGATCTTTTGGAAAGGAATGGGGGTCTGTGTTTGTTACCATATGAGACTGTCAATGTTGTGACCACCAGTCTGCAGGCACAGCCTGTGCTTCCACTGAAGGAGGGACTTTACCAGCATTCAGAAGCAATCTTTTATCTTTGGGAGGGGCAGTGACATGGGAACGATGTGCTGACCCTCATCCAAAGGGTAACATCAGCCTCGCTGTGTCTTCATTTGGACATTACTTGGAGAGAAGCCTACAGTTCCTCAAACCTCTTCTGTGTGTTTCAGAGATGATGTGAGTGGGGGGAACAGCCTTGGGAGAGGGGGATACCAAAGGATGTCCAGGCCTCAGCCACAGGTTAGATCAGCTGAAGCAATGGAAGGCAGACAGTCTTGGACTGAGGAACAAGTGAGACAGGACAGATGAAAGGTAAAAGGAAAAACTGCACCATGGAGATGAGGTTTAACTAAAACCACGCACAAGGCCATAAACTGCCTGAAGACCTCAAGTGTCCCAGATCCTTCCAGGTGGAATGCCACTTCATTCACCTCCTGGGAAGCACTGTGCTCCCTCAGTGGAGCAGGATCAAGCTCTCACAGGTCTTGCTGATTTGTGCACTACATTTCTGAGGCGTAAAGGAAGAAACTTCAGTGGTTGGCAGGCAGGAAGGGAAACACAGAGAAATGAAGCTCAAGCCACATTTTCACTGTGCTTTCACTGCTTGTCTCCCTCTCCCTCGTTCCTTGCATAGCATTTGGTCTGACTCCTCATCTTGGAATTATCCCTCTCACCCTGAAAGGTCTGTAGTGGCACTGAAAGGTAGGGAAAGGCTTGGGATGAGCAGCATTAAGGGATTCTCCCTCTGGGATGAATTCACCCCAGCACAGAGGTCAGCACAGAATTTCAGAGCCTCTCCCGGACTGTTCCTATCCTTTCAGCTCCTAGAGGGAATGCACTGGGTGAGTGGCTGCAAACTTGCGTGGGGGTGGCAGTGTAGTGGGACACAGGGCTCTCGAAGCACCCCCAGCAATTTGCTTTGCGCTGGGACCATATTGCCTTGTGTGTTCCCAGCCTCATTAAACAGAGCTCCCTGCCTCTGCTGTGGGGAGGATCAGAGCCTTGAAGAGATGAAGGATTGTTCTGGCTAGTCAAGGAAGTAATTTTAATTTGCAACCTTCAGCTTCCAACTGTTCAACAGCAAGAGGTTAACAATGTGGAACTGGGGCTCACTCAGAAGAGACATTTCACTCCCTCACTGTGCACATGGCACTGCCAGGGCTTAGGCAGCTCTTTTCTCCTGCTCCCCCATCCCCAGCTGAAGGGAGCATCAAAATAAACTGGGTATGTTCCTGAAGTCAGTAGCTGACTTCTGACACTCTGTTCTGACCTTGTGGCCGAAATGTTCTCATTCTGTTGGAAGACCCGGAGTTCTTTCTCCAGTCCCATGAGATTGCTCTTGACTTCAACTCATTATCTTATCTTAGGTGAGTTTTAAGATCTTACCATTCAGACTCTGTCACTAAGAGAAGGACGGTGGATATAAAATCAACCAGCAGAAGGACAGGGATAATTTTTTTTTCTGTCCACAATTATTCCAGTGGCTGTCCTAGACATGGCAGATTAAATAACTGCAAATGAAGGACATTTATCTCTGAAACAAGCGATTTGATAAAAAATGGTAAAATAAATGAATTCATTGCTACATAGGGACAGTAATACTTGTAAGGGGAAGGGGACATGAGGTTGTGCTGTTGTAATTATTGCAGTCTGGTCGTATTTCGGTGTTCAGGAGGATGTTTGTGTGCAGCGGGAACATCGTAGTATTTACCTGGAATTGCAGGAGTCAGAGCACAACTTCTGCAAACACTGCTACAAACAGCTTCTGAACCACCTGTAATTCCTGATCATCCCTCATCAGCAGAGCTTATGGGAAGACACATCAGGAAAGAGTCACTCAGCACCCCTTATCTGCTGGGGCAACGAGGAGGCCAGAGATCTCCTATCAGCCACCTCTACAACCTGAACACACAAAGCTCCAGTGGGCACAAAAGTTAACTCAGCACAAACCAAAGTTTAATAAAGTGGCTGATTCAACTGGTTCTGGAAGGGTGAGCCACAGCAGCAAGAGTGTAAGAAGATATTCCTGCAGAATGTAACTTTCAGGATACTTTTCAGCCTTTCATTTCATAACAGGTTCAGTTTCAAAAATTTTCTATGTGCTGTTGAAAATTTGCAATTGAAGAAACGTAAAATATATTAGTTTCATTTGCAGAATATTTTTTATTATTGTTGGAAAATTCCTGCAAAATATTTTATTTCCACTTTTACAACAGCTGTCTGTATGGCCTTCTATCCTTTATCCCTTCTTCTCTCTTTTTCCTTCATGAATTTGCCACTCCAAAGAGAAGAAATGAAGGAGAAATAATTGTATTAAGTCAATGTTTCATTTAACTTTTTGCATGTTAGTGAGGAAAGTAAGAATAAAATTGCTTATAACAGCAACTCAATATTACTATAGATTTTTAATTTTTCTTTTGAGAGAACAGAAAAATCAGCCACCTCTGCTGCGCACTTGTGATTTCTTGGACTACACAAGTTAGGGTAGGTTCTACAAACTCTCATCTCCCATGAAAGTGAAAGAAAGGGTTTGCCCCAATTTAATTTACCATTATGTGAGGTGAGAAATATGTGCTGAAAGTGCCAGATATTGTGATCTACCATCTTAAGGCCTTCCAGCTGTCAGGCTGTATGGAAATAACTCAAAACATTCAGCACAAAAGGTTCACTGGGTGCTCAGTGTAAACAGACTCTGACAGGATTTACGGGTGTACCTTCCAACTCTTTTTCCTTCCAAAAAGCAGAGGTGGAAACCCCTTGGATGCATTAGCAAAAGTCATTTAGTCCTTGCTCATCACACCTGTGACACTGAACTCCGGCTTGGCAGCTTTTCTCTTCTCATCTCATTTTGCCTTTGATCCTGATATTTCTGGATGGGGATCTGCCTCTGGAGCGTTCACAAGAAGCCAGCACATGATGAGAGAACTCACAGCCCACGGATCCATCGCCACCCGTGGCCTGGGGCCACCTGACACCAGGCGAGGGTCTGTCCCATCGCCCCAGCCAGAGAACCAGCAGCGCCCAGCGCCTGGCTGGGCCAATTCACTGCTGTATGGAGGAACACAGAGCTTGGATGCAGCAGATAAGCCTGAATAAATCCACGCTGCACTCACCACTCATTTGCCCTGGAAATAACAGCCTGGGCAGAGCGTGGTGTACTGGCAAGAGCAGCAAAGCACCCGACATGATGAATAATGTTTACATCGAGAATCCAGATGTCATTTTCCATCCTGTAGCTTTAGAAATAATGGCCTGTTACTTCGTATTAAACCAAGGGTAATCCATTCACCTACAGGCCCAACGATAGCTGTCTCTGCTAATCTCCACTCAGGGAGTAATATTCATCAACAGGAAAGGCCTGTGTTTCCAGCAACAACTGGAAGCCAAATGATCTTCAGCGATGGAATTTCACATATCAATTAGCAGTTGAAAAGTATGGATCTGTCAGTGCAATCCTGCCTGTACATAAACCCTAGTTTTCCACCAGCAGTGTGACCTCCTGTGTCCCCAGGCACACACACCCCAATATTGTTCATTTCCTTTGCAAACTTTTTTATTTACTAGCAATAAAATGCTCAGTGGCTCTCTTCAGTGATGATTCACCCAGTGTCTACTGCACTTCAGCCAGTTTAATCCTCCTGTGGGTGGATCTGACTCCAAAATTGTCCCTGCTTTGAGCTGGTGGTTGGATGGCATGACCCAGAGGTCCCCTTCAACCCAATTTTTAATATGACTCAATGAGGGAAGTGATGATAATAGCTATGATTAAAATGCTGTGACCTTGAAAAGCAATGGAAAGTTCTCTGCAAAACACCCTTACACAGTTTGGTCTTCCTAGTTGGGTTGAACCACCGACACCCTCGATTTGACCTGGCAATTATGACAGTGTGCACCTGCCTTCCCATCTCTTTCTGCCCAAGTGTGAAGAAAGGTTCATTTTCTGTAAAAAAAAAAAAAAAAAATTTAGAAAACAGATTAAATACACAAATGTGTGACCAATTTATTTTGAGATATTTGCACACAGCAAGATCTGGTCACATCTACTTTCAGATTCTAGTCCTTTGCTTTGGGGCTTTTGGACTGTAATTGTGTTCAGTCTTCTATTTATACAGTGAATCTATAATGTAATTTCATGAGGTACTGAGATGCACTGAAAAACATATGAGCACGAAGTTGCTCTGCCTAATCCATATGAAACAGTGTTGGAAATCAGCCTGGTAAACATGGCAAGAGAATGAGCAAGGATTTCATCTGGGGCTCTGACACTAATCTAAAAAGGATTATCAAGGAGATAGCCTGAGATACAGAGCACTCGAACAGAGAGGACAACGAAACCTATTTAAATGAAAGCATTGGATGGTGGGGGGCTTGTAAGTGATTAGGACATGGACTTCACACTGACCACACCGGGAGGGGCTCACCCCTCACAGCCCCTGCACGAGTTACATTTCCTGCTCCATTCCCCGAATTCAACGAGAGGTTAAGAGAAACAGATGATTTTCAAACATTAGCTTTTAATAGGGACAGCATGTCTGGCGAGATGAAAGCAATGAAAAGCCCTTGCTGTTCGCAGTTGTAATCCACCCCCAGCCGTCTCGCTGCCATTTCTCCACGAGCCTCACCACTTGTTGCTTTGGGGAACTCACGTCAACACAAATTGGTATTAAGGCACCCAAGGCTCTGTGCTTGGAGATTCAGCAGAAGGAGGTTCCAGCTGAAGTTCACGCTGAGTGCCAAAGGTGGTGGTGCCTGTGGCCACGCTCCTCTGATCTCCCTGCTCTGTTTTGCTCGTCTTAAAATTGGATGTTGTTCCTAATAACAGACCTGTGAGCACCTGTCCTTTTGGGGTGATGGAAAGCAAAGGTCAGGCCAATAAATTATTTAATTGCAGGTTTAACTTAAAATGTGAGAATTGATCTTTTGGAACAAAAGAAATAACTTGTTCCCTCCTTTTGTGGCAGAAAGCCTGCTGATTCCCTCAGTCTCGCCTGCTTGTCTTCCCCTGACAAATTGAAGGTTTTGTGGATTTTGGCCTTTTGAACTGTAGGATTTAGTTTCCGAATACCAGAAAATGTTTTATGGATTGTAGCATGTGTAGTCCTGTGTTCCTGTATGCCATGTGCCTGAAGCCAAGCGTCTGGCCAAGATCAAGACTTTATGGGATGTTTCAATAACAACTGAACAAATCCATGCTAATGCCATAAAAGAACTGTCATCCATCCTCTTACTGTTCCCTTTGGGTTTTGGCTACAAATAAATTATGCATGCCCTGAAGTCCCCTAGGTTAGAGGGGTATCATGCAATGCATGAACATCTTAAATAAAGCCCTTTAAGGCCTGACAGTGCTCCACACGCCACTGTGCTCCTGACAACCCGAGCATCCACCCGGAGCACAATCCCTTCACCCTGATGGGGTGAATCCCCCTGTGCACAGGGAGGTGTAGAACATAAAGACACTCTTGTTAGCCCACTCCATTCCCATTTCATTTATTTTTCTCCCCTCTGCTTCTGACCAAGGCTAATAAAGCTCGTGAGATGGGCAATGTTTTAAGTACAGAAATACTTTTCCACTTTTCAGCCCAGTCAAATCCCTTTGCTGATTTTATTGAGTATCCCTATTTCCACACAGGAACACTCCCATATAATTGGTCCATCAGCATGGTTCAGTGCATGGTTGAGGTAGAAATTGTACTGGATGATGCAGAGCGTTCCTTGTTTGAAGTAAAGCTGTCGCAAATGTATCAAAAGTACCTTTTCCCTTTTTTGCATGCTGCACAAGGGAAGCTGTTATGTACTCTGCAAGCATTTATCCATTATAAAGTCATATTTGATTCAGTAAGACTGGAATGAGTTCCAGTAGGTTAAATATCTCAAAAGCCAAAGCTCCCTCTTTCTGGAGTTCACGCGTTTAGTTCACCTAGCTTTCCAAACATAAAAGTAATCATAACATAATAACACACCCAGGGGATCTGCAAACCTCACTGGGTAGTTCATGGGATGTATTAAGCCATCTACCATCCCTTTCATCCACTGGAAGATGTGTGCAAAACAGAGAACATTTGTGATAAAAGAAAGCAGACCATAAAATAGAGGGCCAAGCCCTCAAGTTGTGTATCGTAATAAAGCCAGTAACACTGTCCTGATTTGTGCCAGAAGAGAATCTGCCTCTTTGTATTTAAAATGTAAATATCTTGGAGGAACAAAAGTGAAATATGCTTTAGCTGTACTTTAAGGACAGGTTTCAGCAAACTTTATGTTTAAATTTCTTGGTTGATTAGCCCACAATGACTTCTAATCGCTTGGGAGAGTTTTTAAAAATCAAACTTCAATATACTCAAGACGCAGGAACTGAGAAAGTTGTCTGCAGTTGTTCATGGGGAATAACTTTTATTTTTTAAGGGAAAAAAAGAAGTTCTTCAGCTCATCTGCAAACAGCTATTGCATCCAGTATTGAAGATCTGAAACTAGCAAAGGCTGTTGTTTGAATGAAAGCTCAACACCTCGTTTTCCATTCATCATGCAAAGGATGTGCAGTCCTGTGGAAAAATGATAGAGTAATATTATTATAAAAATGGGAGTGATAGATGAAAGGGATCTTTTGTGGGTTTGTTTTTTTGGTTTTTTTTTAATTGAGCTAGCCCTTGCAGGTGGGTGTTTTTTGCGTGTGTTTGAAGCCAGGACAGGGACACATCCCATCAGCCCCCAGAGGAGACTGGGCAGAACTGCTTAAACTCAGCTCAGAGTTGGGTGTCACCAAAACACCTCTTTTCCCCATGATGCTCCAATTCCATTCCTTCCCTCACCCTGAGTTTGTCTGCAGCTTAAGGCACTCGGTACCTCCAAAGACCCAACTATTCATGAGGCAGGTCAGGTTTTCAGCAGAGCAGAGATAATGCAGCCATGGCTGGGAAAGCTGCCTGCACCCCTGACCGCCCATCTGGAAAATGTAACTAATTTCATTCACTGGGGAGTGCTGGGAGGATTAATTGGATTTAGTGGCCACAATGTACTTTACATTGGTTGGGTGGAAGGAGACTGATAAGAGTTGAGGTGCAAATTTCTCAGAGGTGCAAGGAAAAAACTGACCAAGGAGGAGGGCAATTATTTAAAGAGTCAGTGAAGCAAGGAAAAGACAATTAGCATTGGTATCACCCTAATTCACAACAATTTACAACAATGAGGCTGAGACACTCTTCCTATCAAGGCCAGAATACATAATTCCTTGACCTTATTGTAAAACATAATTAAAAAAACATGAGCAAAAAGGCTGCTTGTCCACATGGGCAAACAGAAGACTGAAGGACACATGAAGGAACTGAAGGACAATGTTTTTTCGTGAGTCCAGGATCTGAAAGAAAACTGCAATAGTTCTAACAAGCTTAGATTTATTCAATGGAGCCAAACAGGTAACGGGAAATTTGAACCACACAGCCTTCACTGTATTTTTTTATCCCTTGGGAGTCTCTCATTTGTGCTTTGCCTGCAGGGAACCCCAAATTGTGTCCAAATGAGCAAAGAACCCCATTCTCCTGGGACAGGATTCTTTTTTCCCACATTCTTGTAGGTTATCTTAGATGTTGGACTCAAATATCTCCAGCAATGCAGCATGGAACAAACATGAGAGGAGCAGATGGAATACCAGAAGCAGCAGCATCAATACCTTCTGAGTGGATTAGAGGCTGCAGTACAGCTGCCACTTCCTGGATCTTTTATTAGCACATAATATTATTAATTACAGAGTTAAAGGAAAGACACGCTGAAAGGGGCAAGAGGACAGGCCTGGAATGGAATTGTGACTGTTTTATACCATGGCTTTCCTGTTCTCTTCTGTGTCTTGGGTTTTTTTATGTGGAAAACCTATTTTATATAGAAGGATTTTTTTTTTTAAGGAGTGTGTGGAGATGGGAGCTTAGGCCAGGTCAGTTTGCAACACAAAAAGTACACCTGCCTGACCTTACCACCTTTAAAAGTCTCCTCTATGATTTTTTTTTTTTAAGTTGTTTATGATGCTTGTGTTTAAGAGTCTTGCCTGTCCAGGAAGTGGTGGACAGACAAGTGGTAGGGCTTTTTTTTACCTGTGGTTGTCTTCCTCTCCTCAACTAGGAAAAAACCCACAACCTGTTTTGAAAAACTCCTCAAGTTTGTTAAAAAGCATAGTTCCGTCTTTATCTGTGAATTGTTCTGTTCTCAAATAGAAGATTTCCTATTAATGCTGGGGAGGAAGATGTTCATCAGTGTTAAAGGGCAAGAAATCTTTGATAACACCAGTTCTACGCACTTCCTTTTTATACATTCATCTCAAACTCCTTTATAGATCATATAAAAAATTATATTTTCAAAACTTATGCCAAAGGCCATTTTGAGCCACCCTAACCAGCCATATCCTGAAAACCTGGGAAGAGGCACCCCAGCCAATATAAATATGGTACAAATCAGTCTAACTTTCCTGATTCTGATATATCTGCAAAATGTGTGTGGGCTGAACATCAAGCTCCTTGCTTTTTACAATTGTTTGCAAAACACCTAGAGCCCTGCAGATGTTATTTATGAAACTATTGATTTTTATTATTTATCTTTATGCCTGTCTTGGTCTCTGTCTGCCAGCTGATCACTGTCAGGTGTACTAGATTGTGCTTCTGGATTGGACTGGAGTAGATGGGATTAATTGATTTGATTACATTGAGTGAAATCAGTGGATTTCACATCAAATGGAATCAATAATCTGAATTACATTAGACAGATGAGCAAACATTGGGCAGGACCATTGCTTTGGCTTTCATGGGCTGTTACAATGGTTGAGATCAGTGGATTGAATTCATCTGTGCACGACGCGGGGACCGGTTCCATTTGAATCGCACTGGTGGCCTCAATAACTCCAATTTCTTTTTAACTTGAGTTTGAACTGATCTTTATTATAATAATTATACCTAGCGGCAATCACCCTCTCTGGTACACACAAAAAAGTTCATTATATGACACAGAGATGAAGTGGCTCATTTTCCCCCTATTCTAATTTGGTAAATGGTGATTACAGAGGTAGGAGCTTAGCGAAACCCAATGAGCCTTGATACGTTAGTTAGATTTTCAGCAAGTCATCTTTACTGAGACCTAACTGCATGTAGCCAAGTCAGATGACAAGTCCAGAAGTCTTGCCTGCTGGTAGTGTTGTTATTCTCTTGATTATCCTCCAGCATGTTGAACACTCCTGTGTTAGAAGGGCAGCACGGATGGCTGTGGCATCGCACACGGCCGTCTTTCTCTCGTCCTTAATCAGAAATGTTGAACTGTTCTCTAAATCCCCGAGAGGGAAAAGAATTCATTAGATTTCACCTTTTTTCACTCCTGAATGCTAAGTGTCTCTTCCTTTTTTCTCTCTCTTCCTGGGGGAAATGTGTGAGGAATTAATGTTTAGAAAAAAATATTATCTTTTGCAATTCCCACATGATGCTGAATTCCATCTCCTGCACGGAACTGCAGTCAAAGGTCACTGTAACAGAGGGGTAGGATGTTAGCAACACTTCCTTTCAATTCAGTGATCAAAAATAGAAGATTAGCCAGCTCTTTCCCAGCTTAGTGACATAAAAACCATGGGACTGGACTGCGGAAGGAAAAGGCAGACAGTGCTGGCAATGAGAAGAAAGTTCGGTGGGTCACGACCAAAGCTGTCACTTGAAAATAAAAGTTCATTCATATTTTCACATACATAAGGCTACCAAATTAGGACACAAAAGACAGAAGTTTTGACAGGAAATCAGGGAGGGTTAGAAGAAAGGATTAGAGCCAGAGGCTGATTTCACCTGTGACCCCTTCAGGGTCAGCTCAAATCTTCTGTATTTATCCCACGTTTGTGTCCAGCGAGCATTTCTCAGCAAACTGTTTTAAGTTTGTACTGAAGAAAGTCTAAATTATTGTTAGAAGAAGGGAGCCCAGACTCTTATTCCTTTTTTCTCTTCTTCTGCTCTTTGGATTTTCTTTCTGCCTGAGAAATGAGGCCAGAGCCTGAATCCACACTTGGCATTCCTGAAGATAAACAGATTTCCCCCAGGTCTGGTGCTCTTGGAACCTGCCCAGGCAAGGGTTGGATATGAAAGAGGCAAAAGGTCACCTTTTAGGACACCTGCCTTTCTCTTACTCTACCTGACTGCATGGGTAAGTTGTCTAATTTCTCCATGTTCTCATTGCTCAAATATATATATAACAAAGAATACTGTGGAAAAGAATAAAATTGTTTGGGAATACAGAGAATACCAGTGTCTGCCCTTGGATCTTTTGTTTACTCGACTTAAAACTTTACCTAAACTGTGAACTTTTTATTTACAGCTCTAATTTGCAGCTGCAACTTGTTGTTTATTTACAGAATGTTGACTTCATTTTAACCTGGGGAACCGGACATTTTTATTATGGGAGGTGGTTGCCTGTTGGAATTACGCACAAGTGGAGAAGGATATTTCCTGATCTGGAAAGGAGGCTGGATTAGGCTATTAAAGGACAGAGGAATATGTCTGGTTCAGAATATGAAACACACACCAATATTCCCCTATTTAGCTATTGATACAGTGCTCTCCAGCCTTATTGAATATTAATGAATTGGCTCAGTTTAAAAACACATGAATGCAGAAAGATTCACATGTGATGCACAAAGAACAGAAAAGCTGCAGCATTCAGCTCAGAAATGCCTCAAAGTCCAACTTGTAGCTCATCAACACTGCCAGCTATCTACTGAGACGTCGTGTCTCATCCCTTCCTCCTGCTCTGCTTCACTCTCCCCCTCTCCCCGTCTCCCTGGGAAGGCAGAATCTCATCTGTCTGCAGTTAGCAGAAACCAAAGTAACTGGACTTGCTGCTGGAACAGAAGAAATATGTGATGTTAACAGTTCATTGAGCTGTGAGATGAACAAGCTGGGTGTTGAAAAGGAAATCCAAGCTAAGAGTACATTTCCAGTGTTAATAAAGCTTTTTCCTTTTGTTGTATATTTCCAAACACTGATTCTAGAATGGCTGTCATCTGTTTCCTTCCAGAATTAGACAACAGGACAAATTTCAGGTATCTTGGAGTCATTTATCCTTGCTAAATGATAGCTCTCCGTGCTGCATCAGGAAATCTGCTTCCTCCTCCATCTTTTGTTAAAAGTTCTCTCATGTCTGCAGCTGTCACTGCCTTTTGCAACAGAGTCTACAACAGTTTTGAGTCTGTCTCCCCCGTGTTCCTCTTTAAACATGGAGCAATAAGCTGGACAACAAGATGCGAGTTTACCTGGAACAGGAGCTTTCTAGTCAGGGGAAGATGGAGCAGCATCTTCTGATTCTTGCAGGTACTTTGCTCTTTTAAATGATGACAGTGGTTTTGGGAGCCAGCCTGGTTGCTGATGGTGGAGGAGACTTCACACAAGAGCAACCTTTACGACAGATGGAAAAGGCACAAGGAGCTGGGTGTGAGTAACAGGGAAAAACCCACATGGGTGAAGCTTTCGTGGAAAGGTTTTCCTCAGAATGTGGTGTCTTAGAGGAAATGCTATTTCCAGGGACTGAGCCATTACTATAAAAGCCACGTCACCTCCACCTTTTTAGAGAGTTATCCCAGGCAAGGCAGGTGGGGGTGTGAGCTCCTGCTCCAGATGTTTTTGCTGTCGGTCTCTGTGAGCAGATGTTGTGTGCAGGCTGCTCTCTGCTATTCTTGGCAGGAGGTAACTCAAATAAAACTTTGTGCTACACTTTTAGATGGAGAAGAGTTTCTGTTGGTTTTTTTTTTAGGAGCATTATGTGCAGCAATTGCATAGCCTGCAATGATTTAGAGATCATCTATGTTACAGTGAGCCCATTTGGCTTTTACTTTCATGAGCCACAATGGAGACCTCATGCTGCAGAGAGGTTTGTCTTGAATTTTGTTTCACTGTCACAGAGCCATCATCATCTGTTTTTGCTTCTGAGTTTTATCTTTTGCTCAGGAGAGGAGTACCATATATTATTCACATCACATTATGTTCACAACATGCGAGGTGCTGGACAAATGCATTATAAGAAAACAGTCCCTGCTGTGAAGAGTTTACAACCCAGGCAGAAAAAGCAGTTAAAATTTAAAGGAAAAGAGATGTACCATAAAAAACCAAAATGAGATAAGAAAACATTCAAGGTGTCATGATTAACAGATGTGTTGTTAATTCCTTTTTTTTTAATATTCCATTTTATTGGCAGAGATGGTTGAAAATTTTTCAAAACTCCCCCTCCTTCTGCTAAGAGAAAATTTTACTGTGAAAACATGAAACTGGATTCTGCTCTGTCTCTTGAATTGAATTTTGATTTTCACAAATGCTTTTCATCTTTTGAAGACCTACCTGCAAAAGTGCTTTATTAAGCTCTATTTTCAAAAAAATCACGTATGGGATTTTTCTTAAAAAAAAAAAAAAGCAAAAAAAAAAAAAATCTCCTTTCTTGTCTTACAATAATTTCATTTTTGGTGCAGCACTGACACCAGGTACCATGTCATCTGTTCACATCCATCAGCTTGTTATCACTGCCTTGTGATCACCCCCTGGTCACTCCCAGACACATCTGCCACTATGCTTCAGTCTGCCTGCTTTCAGTCCTCATGGTGGGTGATCACTACCACAGGTACAGCAGCTTTCTCCTCTGTTGGACACACCCTATGCCTGTGGAGACCAGTTCACATAGTTCCATCCCCCAGGATGGCAAAAACATCCTTCCTCCTGCAGGAATATTGGCCACTACTTTCTGTAATGCAGGTCCAGCCCCTGCCATGCCACCTCACCTGCCTGGGCTGCCCTGGGCAAAGGGAAGGTTGGATGGGAGGAACAGGGAAGGCAACAGGGATTCACACCTCCTTTGTTACAGCTGTCCTCCCTAATCCCACAGAGAAAGACAGGGATTCTGTCCTGGCCATGAGACTCCTCCTGTCCCTTCCAATTCTCCTTTCACAGGCTTTGTTAAACACCTTCCAATCCTTGTTATTTCCCCAGAGCAGATGGTTGCACACAGCAAACTTATTATTGCATCCTTCCTGTCTGCTCACCAGTTCTGAGGGATTTGGTGGCTCCCTTGCTGGCCGTGCTCTGCATCACACATCTATCTACAGAAATATAAGTCCACCTGATATTGGCTTCAGGAGGATCTCCTGTCTCCTGAAGACTACAAACATCTATCTCTTATCATAAGCCTGCACATTTATCACCAAAAGTCCAGAGCAGACCGGTGGCTTTGTAGGTGGCAAATTGTCCATTTAATTATGGGATTTCAGTTGGCTTTTTCTAGCAGGTCTTTTTCACAGCAGCTGACCTTCAGTGAGTCCTTGAGTCATACAATTGCCTTTGTGAAACTACAGCAGAGAACATCCTTATTTTATTTTCCTCGCTGCCTTTCAGTTCAGCAGCAACATCCTTGAGGTGTCCTGCAAAATCCTGACACACGGAAGCAATAGCCTGTGTTTGCATCGAGACAGGAGATGGCAAGCCCAAGTGCACAGTCACTTTGATGTGATTTTTAGGAGCAGAGATTATACTGCCAAGGCTAACATGCTCTTTTTAGGCTATTCATATTTCATTAAAGCCAAGCAGACTGTGTTGCTGTGAGAAGTGGGGGAGAACCACTGCTTTGTGTCATGTCACAGCACTGAGTACAGACAGAGCAGGGGCAGCTGGGCAGGCACTGCGTATTCTGCTTCATAGGAAACTCCCTTTAGAGGAAAATAAATATATTCAGATGAAGATGAGGTCCTCTGGTGTAATTTTTTAGTTCCCTTTCAATGAAGTGTCACAGCCAAAATGTTTTCAGTTGGTGTGGTGGTGCATTCCCCCCCTAGGCTGCACTATGATCTGAGAATTATTCATGACAGTTAGTCAGAATGTTTTGTTTTGAACAAGGAGAGATAACTTTTTCTGAGTTTAATACTAATCTTAATTCTTTTTATGTGAAAACTGTACTATCCATAAGGACAACAAGTCTTGCCATGTGTGAGAAGGGCTCAAAGGCTGCAAGGATTCTTCTCAGTGTGAGGAGCTGTGTGAGTGGGGGAAGCTGCAGCTGAAGAAGCTCCTGACAGTGAGTTAACCTCAAGGAAGCCTATTTCCAGCCTGTCTTACTCCAAAAAATTCCAAGCTGGGTTCAAGTAAAATGTGGTTCTGGTGTTTAAAAGTCCCTTTGTCTTTCTTGGTGCTGTTCAGTCTACTCTGGATCTGTTTGGCTTCGGTGCCCCCACGAGCCTGCTCTTCCCCCATCACTCCCACTGTGAGTTAGTGCTGCTTGTATTTCTCAGCTGTTTGGGTTTGACAGCAGATACATCAGTAAAACTGGAGTCTGGTTAAGTCACAGCTCTGCTTTGTCCTCCCCGAAGGAGTGCAGCAGAGGAATTTTGCATTTGCAGGTTCCTGGGTGTCTCAGTAGCTTACTGTTCGTGTGCCAGTTTCCCATTTGTTATCAACAGCTCAATTTTCTGCTTCAACTGAGGTGTGTTGGCAGGGCTGGCCTTTCTTTGTTTTTTACCAGATTTCTAGATTTTCTTTCCTTGCCTCTCCACCAGCTTATTGAATTCTTGTTGATATGGAACAGACTTCACCATCTCAGTTGTTTTTCTCTCTGAGCTCTTAAATGTCTCCACTGTCACCTCTTGTTTTGGTTCTCAGACTTACTTCTCGAGGCTATTTTCATGATTTACAGTTGATTATTGTTGCCACTTTTAGTTTAACGTCTACTTGCAGATATAAAGTCAGGTTTCACCTCCACAAAAGATTTCTATTGGAAAAATGAAAACGCTATTGAAATGTAAAACCTGCCGAAATAAATCATAGGGGGAAAAAAACCCCAACAACTCTTGAAGATATACTGTTTCATTTTTATAAATATACTTAAAGGCACAGGTGACATTCCAGGGAACTATCAGCAGATGGCAACTCCACCAGCAGCAAGCTCAGGGGGAGCTGCTTTAAGAATGAGGTCGCTATTTTTCTCCAGTGCATAAATCTATAGATTATAGTTATTGCATGACAACCTGCCACTAATTAAACTATAAATGACATGACAAGAAAGAAACGCTTTAAAATCACTGAATAACTTTTTGGGACACTTTTAGTACATTCCAGCTATGCTCCACTTTCTGGAGCACGGTGACATCTCCCAGTGTTTATATTTAAAGTAAATTGAACCAGTGAAGGATCTGACACATCTCCCTTCCTGGGAAACCAGTGTGATTGCCGATGGAGCTGTGGGAATCTCTGCCTGGGCTCATTCCTCATTTCCCTGTTCAGTAACTCTGCCTGCACTGGCCATAATCCCTCTGTGAGCTGCAGCTGATTTAGCAGGTGGGGGAACCTTCTGGAATTACTGCCCCTCATCATCCATCTCATGCTGGAGGAGAAACAGCCCTGTGCCTGAGGAATGGGTGATCCACCAAGGGATGACAGTAATCACTGCACACGGTTAACAATAGCATTTGTTAATAATAATTTATGGAATAACAGAATTACAGAATATGCTGAGTGGGAAGGGACCCACAAGGATCATCCAGTCCAACCCTCAGCCCTGCACAGGACTATCCCCAGGGGTCACACCCTGTGCCCCAGAGGATCATCCAAATCCTCTTTGAGTTCTGGCAGCCTTGGGGCTGTGCCCACTGCCCTGAGGAGCCTGGTCAGTGCCCAACCAGCCTCTGGGGGAAGAACCTTTTCCTGAGATCCAACCTGACCCTGCCCTGACACAACTCCAGGCCATTCCCTGGGGTCCCATCCCTGGTCCCCCCAGAGCAGAGCTCAGGGCCTTCCCTTCCTCTTCCCCTCTCGAGGAATTTGTAACTGCAATGAGGTCTCCCCTCAGTCTCCTCCAGCTGAAACACACCAAGTGCCCTCAAATAAAGCCTCAGTTTCAAATAAGCCAGGGCTAGCCCAGGAAAGTTTATTTTTCTTGGGTCCTCCAGTGAAGTTCGTTACTCCTGGCGGAGATAGTCCATGTTCCCCCCAGTTCTGAATCACTGCTGTGTTCACCTCCCTGATGCCCATTTCAGTGAGTTTCATGTGATGCCATACATGGACCAGGTTTGATTTTCAGCTCTATGAAAAAAGGCTGAGAGAATTGGGATTGTTCGGCCTGGAAAAGAGAAGCTTTGGGGTGACCTAATTTCGGCCTTTCAGTACCTGAAGGGAGATGACAATAAAGATGGAGAGAGACTATTTACAAGAGCCTGGAGTGACAGGACAAGGGGCAATGGATTAAAACTAAAAGAGAGTAGGTTTAGATTGGATATTAGGAAAAAATTCTTCCCTATGAGGGTGGTGAGGCCCTGGCACAGGTTGCCCAGAGAAGCTGTGGCTGCCCCATCCCTGGAAGTGTCCAAGGCCAGGTTGGATGGGGCTTGGAGCAACCTGGGCTAGTGGAAGGTGTCCCTGCCCATGGCAGGGGGTGGCAACCAGCTGATCTTTAAGGTCCCTTCCAACCCAAACCATTCTGTAATTGCACGGTTCTCTGTGCTTCAGGTCATTGGGAGCTCCACTGATGCCACTACATGCAAGAAAAGCACATGGCTTTTGCCTGCCAGTACCTCAGTGGAACCCACGTGCCACCCCTGGGTGCTCGCAGAGCCATGTGTCACCCTGCAGATAATGAGCTGATAAGGCAGATTCATTGCCTCCCTTTTTCCACCGGAAAACGACATAAATCATAGCAGATTTTTTCTTTGATAACTTAATGCTGCAGATGTGAAGTGTTTGGGGATGAATAGGATTCAGTGTTTGTTAATGAGAGTTTAATGTCTTCATCTTCTGCATTAAACTCCAGTTAATTAATATTCATTCAATTAGAAAATGTAAAAATAAATTATACAAAATTAAGCTTTACACAGGAAGCAAGTGACCTCATTTCTGCTGTTTTCAGGTGCTAATTAGATTAGCTTCTTTCCTGTAAAGGGGGAGGCACCAAGTGCTGCCAGTACAAAAGGGAGCCTTGTGTTGTCTGCAGACCTTCTCACCTGGGAGTGCCTGGTTCTAGTCTGCCCTGAGCTGGTGGAGACCAAAAACTGCAGCCAAGTAAAGCACAATTATTGTTTTTGTGAGTCTGGAAAGCTTCTCTTTGCTGCAATATTGATGTTTTACAGAGCTGGATGTTGCTGGGAGAGAAGAATGTGTGCTCAGCTGGTGACAAACTGGGAGGAGTTGTATGAAGTCTTGGTTCTAGTCTGGTTCTGCCTCCTGGCTTTGGCTGAGAGAGTCTTCCTCCTTTGTTGCCTTTTTTTACTTTTTTTCTTGCTCTGGAAGGGTTGCCTAAACTTAGAGTCCCTTAGGAAATGGTGTTCTTTTGGAGCTGAGTGAGTGTCTTGGCTTAGAGACAAGATGCAGCCCTCTGGGATGAAGAGGTGGTCTGACATGAGCAAGGCAAAGGGCAGGATAAAACAAGTCAGCCTGAGCTGACTTTATACAGACAGACCACAGGGGTCCTAAATAATCACTATTATCAGCTTATCTAATGTAACTTTGAAGTTGTCCTTGCTTTGAGTCAGGGGTGGTGCCAGCTGACCCACAGAGGTCCTTCCAACTTCAATCACTCCATAATATTGTGTTCCTTCTACTTACCTAGATCCTGAAGCCACACTTGCCTTCTGATGCAGAAATACTGTAAAAGGCAGTGAAAGCTGGTAGAAAACTCAAACTGCTTAAAGACCTGCTGTGGGTTATTGCACACTGTGCTGGGCTGGGGAAGGGAGCTGGGGAATAAAGGTTCTGTGCTGGTTTTATAGTGTGCATCATCCATCACTCACCTCTTGATCTGGTACTTTCGAGTAGCCCCGAATAGCAATTTGCTTTTAAAAGGGGGGATGGGGGAGGAAGGCATCCACGTGAATAAAACTCAGGGTTTATATCTAATTTTTGAAGATTGTCAAAAGGAAAAAACACCTTTGGATAAGACGGTTCAATTACTGAGAACTTGGGGAATTCATTTTGTGTGTAATGTTAAGAAGAGTCAAAAGCAGTTCAGACTATCAGTGACACTGCAGGGAGATTGCTTGTGGATGATAGTTACTTCTTGCAAAGGGGGAGGGTGTGCCAAAGTGATAAATAATTTAGAATAAATACAAAAAATAAAAAAAAAAATTGCAGCACTACTGAGACAGAGACATGGGACCCGACTGTGTTTCATTAGGTCATCTCATGCTGGAGGGAAATGGGATTGTTCTTAGTTTGAAGCTTCTTATTTGACTCAGGTCATCACAAACACATAATGATTTGCAAAGGATGCACAAATGAACTACAGTGTTACAGCCAGAGGCACCTTGGCACAGAGGAGGATATTTCATGGAAGGGAGGTCAACAGTGCTACAAAGGACAGTTTCTCTCTGCTGTCTGGTCCTGCTATGGCCCTTTACAATGGAACACAATAACCCTACCATGGTTTGTCCTGTTGTGAATCCCTCTGAAGGCTGCCATCCCACTGCCTTTTTTCTATTCTTCTGTCTGCTACACCTCCTCATTAGCTAAAATATCTTAATCTTCAGAACCTGTGCTTGGTTTCAAGCCAGATTCCTGCTTTCCTTGGCTCATTTCAGCTATCACAATAGTTTGGCACCAACTGTTAGGGCTGTGCTTAAGGCCCCAATTCAGGATGTTACTTATGAGAGATGTTGATGTACTTATTTGTCTGGCGTAGGCAATGCTGAGAGCCATGGGCTGCTGCAGTGCTTTGTATTCCTTGGTGTCACTCTGACTTCTTAATTTACTGGGTCCTACAAAGCTGCAAGGGGAGGAGGGAGGCTCCCAAGTGTCAGGTTTATAGAGTTGTTTGGGTCAGATGGTATTCTCCTGATCACAGTACTCCTAAGGGGCAAAGCACTTTGCACCTCCTCACCTCTCAGTGTGTGCCCTGGCTCTGTTGGAGTCGATGAGATCTGGTTCTGTGCTCACTCTCTCTGCTGAATCGACCTGCTGGTCTTGAGTCTGGAAGTTACTCTTTTCTCTGGACCTGATGTTGTTGGTAATGAGTCTTGCTCTTGGCTTGGAGATGAGCTCCAGGCACTTGGGAAATTGGGGAGGCTGTAACAAGGCTGATCTCATTAAAGGGTTAAAAAATAAAGCCCCTTCCTGAGGTTATTGGATTAGCGTTGGCTGGACTCTGTGTGGGCAAGGGGCAGGACATTCCTCATCAGTTGTTTCTGCTCTAACCAAGAAAATATGATTGTCCATATATAATCTCCTGGCTGGGGGACAGGTAGAAGCCTTTAGGAGATCACAGAGACCTCACCCTGCGTGCTCTGTCTTCCAGGAGAGCTTTCCATCACTGAAGTCTTGCCTGTTTGAGTGGAGAGCTGACAAACACATTGTTTCTCTCAACACCGCAGCTCTGCAGGTTGGGTTTCTCCCTGACATTACAGGTTTTCCTACCATATCACCCAGACACTGTGGTTCTTTTCTTCTGTGATAACTGGGAAAAAATGGCAGTTGTAGGCCTGTCAAAAAAGGAGACCAGGCTCATATTCCCCATCCCAACCCACGGAGGAGTCAAGAGGTGTTTATACTTGACAAGATTAATCTCACCTGCTGTTTGAAGACTTTACTGAAGTCTTTCATTTCACTGCTCACTCAGGCTGCTCAGGAAGATTAGAGTGATTGCTGATGGCTTTGCAAACTGCTCCAGTGGACACTGAGTAAATATTTTAGGAAGCACAGCTGCAAAACACTCTAAATCCAGCCCTTTCAGTGACAAGCCTTACCTAACTAGCCCAGTCCAAAAGGGAAACACCAAACCCTTGACCACAAATCCTCCTTGTTATCCTTCTAAGAAGGACAAAAGTCATGCTCAGACACCTCACACCAGCATACCCTGACTTTTGGTGGGTTTTGTACTGTGCTTCTGGGCAAAACAGGGCAAACGTGAGGTCAGAAACTGGGCACGTACCTGTGCATCCACCCCCAGGCTTGGTGTCAGCTTGGGCTTAATCCTTCTGACATGCTGAAGACTCTTATTAAATTCACTTAATTACAAGCGAAAATGTTTGGAGATACCCATGTTCCTTGTTCTTTCTGATTATTGGAAATTTATTAATGAGTGACAGGTCTTGTTGCTAATGTGTGCTCATTAAATGAGCTACCAACCAGCTACATGTTTTTGCCCAGCAGCCATGGAATTCAGAGTAGACCAGAAGGGATGGATATCCCACTTCAGTTTTGGGGTGTTTCTAGCCTCTGGGTTTTAAGTATGGAAGGGTTCCTGGGAGTAACTCCAAAAGATTTGTCCAAAAGTAAATAATTAGGAGGATTTCTGTATGAAACTTGGACAGTACTGAAAATTCAAATTGCTCCTTCTCAGACTCTTAGAGCTTTATATGATTTCCATATGTTTTAAAGGGCTGTCTGACCCTTCAGTTAAGGTGTCCCCTCAGCTCTTTCCATGTCACAGTTGACAAGATGAGTTTGAGAGTCTGTCTCTGAGGTCTGAATCTGAGAGAGCACTGCTGAGTAAAGTGACCTGACTCCTGCTGTGCCATGTCTCCCCAAGTCAGCTCTGCTTATTTCTCTTCACATCCATCACTTCCTCAAGCACAAACACATTAATGATACTGGCAATGGCAAGAATTATTTTTTTTTCGTTTTATATTTATCTCTGTTTCCTTGGCTTCTGTCCAGTCTGAAAAGTCCCACTAAAAAAAAAAAATTAAAAAAAAAAGCTGTTGTGTCTGAACTGATTATAGGCCATCAGACTTGATGTCCCTTTGTAATTATGACCAGCCTTCACAGCTGGACAGGTCTGTGCTCCTGTCTGATGCTGATGGGTCACACATTCCTACAGGAGGAAACAGGGGGAGGGCAGGCTCCCAATCTTGCTTTTTTTCCTTGGGCGAAGGGGACATTTTCTAAATGGGATTTTATTACATTGACAGTTCTGAGTGTGAATCACCCCATTTATGTGATATTTCCAGCAGCCCCACCAATTACGGCCACCTTTGCCATGAAGAACAAGGAAATTAACGGCAGCTAATGGACTGACAAAGCTTTTGGTGCCAAGTCATGAGCACATGACAAGGCAGATCAGTCCCCGCCTGCCTCTTTTCTTATTTTCCTCACTGTCAGATATTTATTGTAAGAGTTGAAAGGCAGCATTTAGCTGGCATAGCACTTTCTATTTAAGGTGCTGAGCAGAACAGGCCATTCCACAGATAAAGGGAAAAGTATGTTTGAGGACGATATTGGGAGTGAAATGGAAATTGCCTCAAATTGGGTTGGCGAGCATCCTTATTATTCATTGGGATGATTTAAGGACCTTTTTTAGAAAGGAGAAGAAAGTAAAGGTATGTGTGGGGGAAATATTCTAGAACTGAAACTGTTCTCTGCTCACTCATTAAATAAATTCATGACCCAGCAATGCCTCAGGGAGCCTTCCTTGCCCAGCCAGGCTGCAGAAGGACTGTGGGGCCTGGCTGAGAGCAGGGATCAGCTTCTTAGGGATAATATTTGCTGAACTGGAGGACTGGTAATGCTTAAGAGGAGATCCTGTCCTTTGCCTCGACCTCTGCCTGCAAATGCTCCAAGAGGCAGGAGAGCTGCCTGGTGTAGGATTCATGTGGGACGTCCTGGGTTTATGGAGGAGGCAGCAGCCTCTCCAGAACATGCTGTTGTGGAGTCACTTCTGTGGAGTAATTTGTAAGCTGCATGGGGAGCTGCTAAAAATATGAGCAGCCCAGGATGAAGTATCCTGGACTGATTAATCCCTCAGCTCACTGCAGGGCTCCCAGGAGGGGAACATCTCCTCTCCCTTTCCAGTCATTGCTGGTGTTTCCATGGCAGGTGCTTAAGGACTTTCATGACAACACTAGAAAGGATTGTTACCAGGAATACTAGCTTTTTCCATGATCTGGACTGCAGTATTTTCCCTGATGAGTCCACAGGAAGCCTTGCACAGTATCAGACTCCTCCACACTGGCATTTCCTGCCCCTGTTTAGAACCTGAAGTTCCTGAAGTGCCTTTTCAGGTATACATGACAGAATTACATGTCATCCTTTTGAATTGCAACCCATTTGGAGCTGTACAGCACTGCAGGTGCTGTGGGGCGTTGATGCCGTCCCAGTATTCAGAGCAGAAAATGAGGAACCACAGTATCTAACTGCAAACAAGCAAGGACTGTGCTTATCAGAGTGTAATTACCCTGATCTGTGACCTTGAGGGAGCTGAGGCTCTGATAAGAAGCCCCTGGGAAGGGTATACTCTCCTGTCAGACTGCGAACATGCACAGTGATGAGCTTCTGCTGTTATCCTAGTTTCTCCTTTATTTCTTCCTCCTTTTTTTTCCCCCATAGAAAAAGCTTTGCGTGGTTTTTTTTTGCCTTTTAAGCTTCCTAGGCACCAGTCTGAAGAAAATCGCTTTCACATCCTTTTTCTAGCAGGTTCTTGGACATCTCTGGGTTCCTCTCTGATGCACTGTGGGCAGCTGTGGTGTCCCAGTGTCACCTGTGGTGGTCTGCTCTTGACAAAACGTTATGGTTCAGTTCTCCTGTTCCCAGTAGCCTTTAGCTCTGCAGCCCCAGCACCACTTGATGGGCTGATGTTGTTCAGGGGACTGAACACACAGCACTGAAGGCAAAACTGAGATGATGGTTCCCCCTTGGGCATGTGGATCTTCACACTCTGCTGAAAGGCCTTTAATGGTCTAGTTCAGACAGAGTTAACTCTACCCTTTCCACCTCCAAGAACCAAATAAAACACACTCCAGGCCATGTAACACAAGATGCCTTGTCAGCTGTCCTGCTTCTCTGCAGCAATCTAGAGCTGCATCCCACCTATCCTATAGCATTTCACCCTTCAAATATTCCCTTCCATCGCAAAGCTACTTACAAACAATATCCTGTCAGTCCCACAAGGAAAGGCTGAATAATGCAGAGCAGAGGCAATGTCAGTCCTTGGCAAGTAGTGTGGCACCTGTGGAGACCAAAACAGCCATTTCAGTGGACCAGTGTCCATGCTACAATCATTTAAAGGGAAATATTTTAGGCTGCCTCTGGTCTGATCCCAAATTCTGGCTGTTCATTAGTGCATTAGGAGTGTGCTTCAGTCAGAAGCAGTTCAGTTCATGAGCACCAAACCTGCGTCACCATGTGAGCTGAAGTGTAATGAAGAGGCAGTTTTGGTATTCAAAAATACACTTTTGATCTGAAACAAAATGCTGCTGGAGGTGCACACACAGAGGAAACCTGTAATTGCCTAAAACTGCAGAGCAAATTTTGACAGGGTTATGAGGAGGACCAGGCAGCCTGCTCGGCTGTTTTTCTCTCTCAACTGGTAAATAAGACTCAGTGCACGCTCAGAATGGACAGTACTTCATGGCTCATGTATGTTCCTTCCAATTGGGTCTAAAATAACTAAATATTTGCTGTGAATAAACAAAATTAACTGTATAGGATGGAACTGTTTTGAGGGCTAGAGATGAACTAGGAAACAGCAGTTGGGATTTCATATAAATAAAAATGTATGCACCATATCAAGAGGAAATAAAAAACCTTCTATTGCAGCTTTTGCTGGGGGTGTTGTTTGTAAGCAGTTGTCAGAGGATAACTTCTTAGTTTGTGTCTGGAAATTGTTCATTATAAAAAAGAGCTATGGGAAGTATTGGACCTGTGATAGATCCAGGTACCTCTGCAGCTGAGGAAAATTCAGATCCATGGTTTTGGCTTTAGAATGAGAGTATATGGATGTGGTCCTGGATCTTCCTGTCATTGTAACATACAGTGTTGCCCCCCCCAAAAAAAAAAGCTCAAGTTACTGGAAAAAGAATTAGCAAGTATATCACAGGAAGCTGTGCAGAACTGCTCTTTGTGTGTATTTCGTGCAGCAGCACTGACTCTGTGGCAGCCACAAGGGTACAATTCAGTTTCCAATAACCATGCCTGCTAACCATACATAAACCCACAAAGCCTCCATACAGATGTACAGCCCTCACAGAAGTTGGCTCCTGTGTTGGGAAGCAGATGTGCTCCTCGGAGGCTTCCCAGGTAATTTAAATATCCGACACCACAGAGCCCTGACCCGGGTATTTCACACTCTGCTGTTGCTTCTCTAAAATGGTGATGAGTGCTGTGCCCTCCCACGTTGAGGTCAGTGTGTGGGTGTCGTCTCCAACGGGATAACCATTTAATATCCCATTGGAGCAGTTCAAGAAGGGCTGATCCAGGATAGGAGAGGGTAGAAGTTTATTCTTTCATCACTGCATCACCTCATGTATGTGATTTCAGCTACACTTGACTGCCTGTACTTCCCAAAGGCTAACACTGGTTTGTTCCAGGGATCCATTCAGTTGTAGGAAACTTCTGGGAAGTTGAAACCAGAGGAGACTCTTCCCACAACGACTGTATCTCCATTTGGGGCCCTCAGCTAAGGACCCTTCCTTCTGTGGGCTCACGCTTGTAGAGAACAAGCTCAGAGATGCTTCTTTGAGGGTTGTTTATCAGTTTCCAGAGACTGACTTTCCTTGGTGCCTTTGGGAACATCTGGCCTTTCTCTGAGGCTGCTGCAGAGCTCCAGGGATGTAGTCTGAGCAAGCCAACACACACCCTGAGGGTCCTGAGCTCATCCTGGCCGCTGCCACGCTGAGAACACCACTCCAGGTGTCGTGCTGGCTCCTCTGGAATCCAACGTCAGCAATATGGATTGACAGGGTCCTGGTAAATCTCAGACCAAACCCACAACTTTCATTTTGCTGCTAATTGTTTGGAATTCTTTGAACTCACGTCTGTGGATGGCACTTAAAACTGCCTCTGCCTGGTACACCTCATAAACAGATGGAGCGTTTGTTGACGTTTCTGTGACAGCTTGAAAACTTGTCTCCTACCTCTGAGCTGAGCCCTTTCTGCCTTGTCCTCCATCTGCCATCTCATTTTAAAACTAGCAGAACAACTCGAGTGAAGCAATTCCGACTTTTTCCATCTGTGCACAGTTAATTAAGAGGGTAATGAGAGCTCCGAATGAACAAGCCCTGCATTAATTCAAGATATGATTAAGGGAAACATCCAAAAATGAAAAATATATATGTGCCTACATACGTACATTTAAAAAAAGCCCGAGTCCCTTTTGTCTGTCCCTGTACTTGCCAACATTATGGCTATGGATGATTAAAAAATAGGAAGGATGACTGTGGAAAACTGAGTCCCTATTCTGAACATGAAATCTGTGTATAAGCAGCTCAAAGGTGTGGGGACTGTTGTAACTTGAATATGTGTGAAGATGGTGCTTGATAGTGGGAGAAGAAAGTGCTGTTTGCTTTTTGGGGCGTTGGAAAGGTGAGTTACAGAACCAAAGGCAGGCAGAGATGCACAAGCCAAGGAGTTGCCCCAGCTGAAATGAACTTAAAACATATGGTTCTCCATGATATTTGCTTTTGTGGCCATCTCTGTGTGTGCTCTCAGCCAGGCAATATGTGATCACATGAATCTACCTTGGGAAATTTTTACAACAAGCCAAGACTGTCTCAGCAGTTACTGAATTAGTAATTCCAACCAAGGCTGGGAAAAAAAAGGGGTATACTGCCTAATTTTGCTCTAGTTAGACTAAGGAGGCAGCCAGAAGCTCTGTTGGGGACCCAGGAGTATGGATTTTATAGGGAGTGAGGCAATCTCTGGTCCCGCAAAATTTAAGTTTGGGAGGAGCTTGGTGGCTGGGGAAGGACAGGGCTGGAATAATGCAGGAGGTGAAACAGGACAGGCAAGAAAAAGGAGCATGAAGACCTTGGAGTGAGGAAGAGGAGAGGGCAGGAGAGCAAAGCAGCAGCTTTTCCCTCTGTACCTCGTGGCTCCCTCCAGTTTTACATCTCGCCTTTTGCCTCACTGGGGGTGGGAAAATGAGTGGCGCTGAAGAGGCTGAGTGAATTCTTGTTTGGGTTTTTTCCCCCTCCTTTCTTGGTTTCTTGCAGCAGCAGGAAACACAGGAAATATTTCTAAACAAAGCCTGAAATTGGCTGTTTGCATTTTGCCTGTGAAACTTCCTGCGGCTCACAAATTGGACTCTCATCCCCGCGCTGCCGGGGAAGGCAGACGCATTAGCAGCAGCCTGGCAGAGCTGTTGGCTGCAGCCGACAGAAAGGCGCTCAGATTCACCTGCAAAAGGCTGTACTAATTATTAAAAAAAAAAAAAAATAAGTAAGCTTTCTGTGGCTCCTGCTGCTCACTGGTGGTGAAGCCTCTTACCTGACAGATGCCACCGAGAATAACCCTTCACACCCTACCCCCCCGTGCTGTTTGCCAAGGGGGGGTTTTGCACAGCAGTGGGGAGGTGGCAGATTGGAAGAGCTCATGGCATTTACACAGGGATCCCAAGGAGACAGCTGGAGCAAGGTGTCCCACACGGAATGATTACACAGAGGAAGGCAGGGTAGGACGTGAGCCGACAAAATATGTATCCTTTCTTATTTCTGAAGGATTTCCAAAGCGCTGTAGGAAACGGGGCTGGAAAGGAAATCAAGATATAATCCCCTGCCCCAAAGGAACATCAGAGTTGTCACTCCTGTCAGGCATTTGTCTAATCTGTACTCAGAACGTCCCCGAGTGAAGATTTCACACCCTCCCTGGGCTCTCTTTTCTGGTGTTTAACTACCCTTGCTGTTAGAAAGTTTGTCTTAATGTCTGGTCAGAATCTCCCTGGCTGTAATTTAAGTCCATTACTCCTTGTCCTACCTGACATGGAGACCAAATTTATTCTCCTTTCTGCACAACTTTCTGAAAACACATATCTTCCCAAAGATGTGTGTGGAGGAGCAGGGACACAAACGCTGGTTTGAATGCACTGGTGACACCCTTGTGTGTCAGGACTCCACTTGTTCCTCCAGTGTCCATAGCTGTGCCCCAACACCGGAATTAGGACGGCTTTTGCACTGCTTTGGTGAGACCAGCACAGTGTGAGCCTGAATTGAGAAGGGAATTGCTCAGAAAAGTGGGATATCAGCCAGGGGCTAAAACCCAGGAGTCAGCTGTTACACAGTCCTGCCTGCAATGTGGCTTTGGGAACATGTGGTCCCTGGGAATTTCTGCACTGGGACCTTCAGCTGTTATCCCTGGGAACAAGGATGTGCCCTGTGCAGATATCCAGAGCTGCTGCCTCTACCCCACTGACCCGAATGCCATTTCTGAAAAGATCCCAGATTTAACAGCACCCTGAGACAGAGCGTTGCCTTTGTGTTGGATGTGCATAGGGAGCACACTCAAAGCAAAACTGAATTTGTAATCTGAGGAATGTTTTGTTATGTTATTGAAGACTTATGCTAAATAATCTGTGTGTGTATACTTATGTAGGCCAAGTAACAGAAACTTCAGAGTTCTGCTACCGAAAAATCCTAGACAAAACCTCTGCTCAGGCTAAGTACAGGGTGGGTGTGATGAGTCTGTCCAGCCTCGTGGGGTTGATAAGCCCAGAGACCAGGTAATTCCTGGCTAACTGAACTCTCAACACACAAGTCTATCTGTCCCACTGATCAGAGCCTCAGTCAGACTTCCATTGGCCTAATTTAATGTAAATAAATTGTTATAAGTGGATCTCTTTTCCACTGCAGTGTGTGCCCTGCTCCGAGATCTAAACCTCTCGCAGGAAACTTCCCAGCTGAGTTTTCAACATTCAAGAAATATTTATCATAAGGCTTCTGCTTAATGTTCAGACTTTTGGAGGGTTAATATCCTCACAGCATTGGAACAATAAAATGGACAAGCAGTTTTTGCTCAAACCTGAAGGAAATGAAATTCTTCCCCAGGCTGGGAATTTGTTAGGAGTTCCCATTTAAAATAAATAAATAAATAAAATCCCCAACCTTTCTCGCAACTAAGTCTGAAACTCCTTGAAATAAGGGCTAGTAATGGAAGTGCTGACAGTATCTTAACTAGAGCAGCGTGAAAGGAGTGATATAATAGTTTATTTCAGGTAATGCCATGGTGATTTTTAATTTACATAATGTCAAAAATGCAATATGTGAACTTTCTGAAAGCAAAAAAGTGGTGATAAAAACATCTATTTATTCCTCCTGCCTCCTTGCAGAAATGAGAGAATGAACAAAGCCACAAGGAAAAACCTCAAGGCCATGGTATTTGCATGAAGCATTCTACACATAATGTACCCGAGGAGTGTTTGAAAGAGAAGCTGACCCCGTGTAGTTGCTCTTGTCTCAAATCATTTGCTAGTTTAATAGCTTAACATTTGCAAAATGATGTTTAGATTATTTTCCCTTCCTAGCATTAAATATAACTGGTGTACAGTGAATGTGAGTGGTCTGTGGAGGACTTTCAGGTCCCAAAGTCAATTCTCCTGACAGCTCAGCGTGTCCTGGCTGTGGGTGCACAAAGCGCGTTGCAGATGAAGGGGCTTGTGGGGTCTGAGAGCACTGCTAGAGTTTTGGGTTTATAGATTTGGGGGATTTTTAGGGAATTAGTCGGATACCTGCTTTTTTATCTGAGGATAAACGGTCCTCCTTCCTGTAACAAGACATAAAGGTGGTGCCCTTCACTTCCCAGTGGTGAGTTCTGGGTCCACAGATGTTGTGTGGGTTCCTTAACATGATTCCTTCTGGCCATGGGAGGACAGGTTTTGCCCTTGGAGGCTCAGCCAAGCCAAGTTGTACTCAGTTTGTGGTTTTTTCCAACCTAAATCATTCTGTGCCCATGAGTGTGTGGCCAGGGGACATTTGCCCCTCTCCCTTGAGCCAGGGGCTATTTGGAGGACCTTGGCTGTCTTAATTCACAGAGTTATTCTGAGATTATCCTGGAGGCTGCTGTCCATCCCAAACTCTGTGAAACAGTTGTGCTGGAGTTACAAAGAGGTCGCTGTGAACAGAGAAGGATCAACCAGGTGATTCTCAGAAAAACTAAACAGCAGGTCTATAGTACACTTACTGCTCAAAGACAGTCCTGTTTACTGCAGAAGAACTGTTTAACCATTATTCTAGCAAAATTGCAGTTTGCTATAACCTGTCCACTAAAATTCCACTTTGGAGTTCCTGATATTGAACCATTCTGAGTATCTTCTGGGACTGGAGTTAACTCCTGTGGCCACTCCTTTTGTTAGAGCCCCATCAGACACTGCTTGCGTATAGATGATTTTATTAATTCTCTCTAGGAAATTGGGCTTAAAGACCGTTGGCAGGCATTGTACAAACCTAGAAGGAGCGTGTCCTGCACAAATGATTTTACATGGGGGAATAAAGCCCCAGAATGTGGGGAGATGTGGGTGATGTGGGTCACTGGTAACTCACAGGAGCAACACAGGCTCTTCCAGTTGTTATCAAGTCCTCAAAACAGAATTTTAACAGATTTTCAACATGTTCAGTCCTTGCACCAGCCCTCCACACAAGGGGTGAACACCAGCCTGAGTGATTAACACAGCCCAGTGTGACGTAATAGAGCTTGCAGCCACCAAAGCAGCCTAGTGTGACCAAAAAATTCTGAGGAGTTAATAGAAATCCTGCATCAAGAAAGAATCCACAGAGGAAGAGAATCCCTTGTGACAATATTATGCTTTGAATATCATTCATAAAAATAAAAGTCAACTGTGAGGTCCAGGATACCACAAAATATGAGTTTGGATAGAGTCACTTAGAGGTAAAATTTGCTTTAAATCTGTGTAACCACCTTGAAGCCTCACACATTTCCAGTTTTAATCTAGCACATTAGTGAGATTAGTACATGGGGTTTTTTTGTAATTAAACTGCATATTTTATCACTTCTTCTACTTTCATGCTATATAAACTTCCAGGAAATTACAGGCCTATAAATATTGCCAAAACCCTGCCTCTGTGGGAGACAGAAGAACAGAGAGACAGAAGCAGTGTGGGCGGCCCCTTCCTTTTTTCCCTAATTGTGACATTAGTCAACAAACCCAAACCTTTGTAGAGGGAATTGTAGGATTAGGATACCCACAAAGGGAAGCTCAGAGCCCAGGTTCCCATGGAGAGCTCTGTACCTGCAGCCACCAGTGTTTTCCAAAAGCCGTGCAGAACGAGCCTCCCGTTTCACTGAAGAGGAAAGGGACATGGCAAAGGTAGCACTGAATGTCCCAATGGACCTCCTGGCTAAATCCTCTCCTTTCATGTCAGGTTATGTCACTGTCTGAGGAAGAAGAACTTTCTATGCCTTAGCCCTCAGCCTTTATAAGTGCAAAGATGTTCTTTCTCTGTCTGCAATGTCCCCACGTGGCTGTTCCTCCCTCTCCTCCTGTGCTGAGCATCAGTTTATCCAGGCATGTGTCCTGTTACCACACTTTACATTGCCTGTGAGTTTGCTGACTCCCTCAGACATTCACTGCTTTTCAACCCTTAGTTTAAATCTGAGGTGGACCTTTCTGTGTGCAAAGGACAGTTACCCTCAATGCTTGCAGTTGGTTTCAGTGTTTGAGAAAACTCCACCTTGGAGCACAGAGCAGGTGAACATCCATGTTTCCCATTTTGCATCAGACACCAACGTTTTGGAGGGTGCAGGAGTCCAGACATGTCTCCAAATTCTAGTCATTAACTCTAAATATTATGCTGGACCACACCTGTGTGTGTCCTGGAGAGAAGAGCAACCCTGAAACTCACTCACCAGGTTGATCTGTAGGTCCTGAACTCCAGACACGGTGTCAGAGTTACCTTTCACCTCACCTCGAGTGCTTTCAGGCATGTCAGGGGCACTTGGATCCTTCTACCAAGTCATAGGCTGTAAAAAGGCAGATAATGCTCTCAGCAGAAAGGGATGCAAACAAGAAAAGGGCAGATGCCAGCATTTCCAGAGATCAAGGCACCTCTGTTGTAGGAAAACAAATAAATAAGAGCTGAGCTTTAGGCAAGGTTTGAGTAGCTTTAGAGTCAGCCTGGAATCTGATCCACTCAATCCAGTGCTGCTGATGCCTCCAGCATCGTAAACTCAGCTCCTTAAATGTCACTTTGGAAGGTGAACAGATGGGAAGTGGAGCTAGAAATATATAACCATGTTAGATTTCTTTTACAAAAAAATCTTTTTCTTTAAAAAAAAAAGAAAGTTCTTCCTTGCAAGCCCTTCTCTGCCCTGCATTCTCTTCCTCCCACTCCTTTAAAACTAACAGAATTCTGATCCGGTGCACAGAAGCAGATTTTTGTCAATTTGAGCCAACAGCTGAAAGAAAGACCCAACTCAAGGAGTGCTGAGCATTTCACTGGGATAACAGGAACACTTCCCCAAGCTCAGGCAGCTGGAGTTCCAAGTCTCCTCCTGAGTACAACCCCCGAGGCTGACCCAGTAGTAACCAGGTTTCAGATGTGGTTGTGTCTCTGGCTCAATCAACATCCCAGGGAGTGAGAAAGCACCAGGAACTGAAAGTAGATCATTCCTCTATGAACCAAAGAAGATTTGCTGAAGCATCTCCGAATAATGTGCAAAAATCTCTGTGCTCAGGCATTGGAGCCAGGAGGTGGCTGCTTTAAAACTCCTGGCAAAGCCATCGCATATAGATTATAAGCCTGCAGATTTTAGGGAAAATGGGCAGAGCACAAAGATTCCTGCTTCCTGACAGAGGCAATCACCAAATTCCTTCATCTCATCAACCTACGTTTTCAAACCTGACAAGTGATTTGGGACGGTAATGCTTCAAAAAAAGCAAAGCTCTGTAGCCTGAAGAGAGGAGTTTCTCGAAGACAAGCCCATCAACACACTGCACAGCAGCTTCTCCCCTTGTGTTCTTTGCCATCAAGGAGTTGAGCCTGCTCCAGGGCTCCTTTGTGGAGCTGAGACCACACCCACCTGCTGAATTATGTGCTGCCAGGTGGAGAGAGGAAAGAACTGGGAAAATACTGATGATCAGTCAACAAACCATCACTCGAGGGTCGTGTCCCGGCTCTGTGTCTGCAGCAGAGTTGCTCTGACAGCAAGATTTGCTCTACAAGTGCGTGCATACCACTGCTGGGTGCACAGAGAGGGAAAGATGTGCCAGTTACATGCAAAACCAACATCCTGAAGTGTGTTTTAGGTATTTAACTCCAACTGCTTTGTGTGGGACAAGGGCAGTTTTGTGTCCCGGGCACCAATTAACACTACAAAGCTGTACTCTTTGCTGGCAGTGCTGTGGGGCATCAGTAGTGAGAGGCTCAAAGACTCTGCAGTGACTTGTGGTGGTTATTTCCCTTCTACTTTGTGACGACAAACTGCTGGACATGCCAAAGGAGCTGCTGGGAAAACAAATTCCCCACTGTCCACTCAAATAACACAAACCCTTCCACCACACCACAGATTTACCCTTCTGTGATTCCCAAGCCCCTAAGATCTTCCATCTCATGTCATTGAAGCTACCTGGGAAGGGAATGGGAGAGGGAAAGAAATAAATAAATAGTGTGTATAGCCCAGTCTCCTTTGCAGTCTCATCTCCCACAGACCTTCCTGTGTTCAGAAAACTTGGGTTTGTGGAGGGATTGGTTGAAGGGGGAAGATTGGTGGCTTTTTTCTTTTTTTTCTACTGATTTGTCTCCAGAGAAATGAGTAAAACCTTACAGATGAACGTGGCATAGAAGAAAGAACATATGCTGTACATGCATTTAAATAGCATTTATCTTACTTTTCACTGACGCAGTGGTGAAATATGTTCTCTTTGCTTTCAAATTTTAGGGACGAACAGATGGTAGAAAGCTTAGTTTTGGGTATTGTGTCCATCAAAATAACCTGTATTGCAAGCACCTCTTACTATAATTGGGGATTTTATCTGCAGTAGAATCTGGACTCCAGGAAAACTCCTTTGTAGAAGTAGTACGCCGAAAAAAAAAACCACCAAAAAACTGAATGTTGTCCTAACTATATATATTCTTTCTGAAATACACAGTTCTGCAATGCTGTGATTAGAAATGTGCTCACTTTTTTGGCCTTGTTTTTGATATGGATGGAATAAAGTCCAAAGAATCCAGTCCCTGCTCTGACTCCCACCTCTCCCCTCCTCAAACGCTCCAGCACACCCCAAAAGCATTCAGCCAGCACTGCAGGAAGGTATGAAAAGAGAAAAGGAAAGAATTGCCAATGCTTCTTTTTTCAAAAAGGAAACCCCAAAGGCCCAAGGGTCTTGCGACTATTTTATCATCGTTTGGGTGTTCCTAAAAATTCTGAAATTCCCAATGTCAAATGATCTTGGAGGGATGTTCTGCCCCAGCCACCCTGCCCTGGGTAACACGGCTTGTACCAGACCTGGAGGAAGGGAGGGATTCTGGCAGTGGATGGAAACCTGCAGTCAAACCCAACCCTTTGCTGGAAGCCCTGCTCAAAGGGAAAACTCGGGCCTGGAATTAAATAAGCTTTTGGGGATGAGGATCATGTAAAATATGTGTTTATGCCAAATCCAGCATGGTGGGAACCTCGTCTGATGGGGAAGGGAATGCTTATGTACTGCAGACATGTGAGTGTTCTCATTATGGATTTATATATAGACAGGCAAATTCTAAAACATTCTAAAGCTGTCTTGTACAGTTTTGGAGGATTTTGTTTGGGGGTTTTTTTCTTCTTTCTTTTTTTTTTTTTCCCTCTGGGTTTATTTTTTTTTCATTCTGGTTTAGTGGGTTTTTTTTGTTGTGAGTTTTGTTTTGGCGTTGGCTTTGATGTGCCTGTTCTGCTCCTCAGCACTTTTCCTGGTTCAGTGCCTCAATTTCTAATCTCCAGGTTGGTGTGTGTTTTGCATGAATTTAAAACCTGGTCAGCATTATCCCATGTCCTGGAGGAGTCTCTTACTTTGCCATTTCATTCTGGCAGATCAGATCCAGGTTGGTTAATTGTGCAGAGGGAAATAGTCTAGCAATGTGTTTAGGGGCTTAAAAAATTAATAAAAAATCCTAAGAGGAAAGTGTATAATTCCATCCACCTTGACGGAAAGGTGCCCAACACAGCAGCAACATTTAAAAAGTCACTATTTGCCAGTAATAGATGCAAAGTGGCAACAGGGGTTTGGTCTTTCCTCCCTATGCTCAGGAAAAGAAATATCTGCCTCAAGGACGCTGAAAAATAATTAGGGAAAACATCCTTGGGACACATCCCTCATTTTTAGAGATGTCAGTCAGTTTAGTCCCAAAATTACAATGTATAATCAATGTCCCTCCTCTTATAGTTCCTTCAGGACTGTTTACCTTAGAATAAAAATAAAAAAAATGTAAGAAAATAAGTGATGGAAAGAGTTGTCAGCACACAGAGGGAACTCAACCATATTTTATTTACCTACATAAATAATTCTTTTATTTAGTGCAGACTGTATCTCACATTAGGGCCCTGTCAGACTGAGAGCTATCGTTCTGTTTTTATTTATCTACATACACTGAAGTGTGTATTTGTTTAAATTAAAACTGGGGGCTCAGAGACCCATAAAATGTTTAAACATAAGCGCGGTTACAAATTGTCTGGTGTGTATTTACCACGGCCCCCTGCTGTGTGATACCAAGTTACTTAATTGTGCTTGTTTGCATCATCTGTTCTATAATGCTCACAGCATTTTATTCGTGGAGTAGGAGCCTATGGTTTGGCATAAGGAGGAGGTTATTTTTCTGTCTGTGCTGGAGCAGGTTAAAAAGCTGGGTTTGATTCTTTTTTATTTTTTTTTCTTCATTTTTTCAAAGGAAGGAAACATTTGTTCAACTTTTTTACAATTAAATACTGAAAATGCTTCAGCGGGGAATTTTCTTTTTCCTGAAGCAAGACGCAGACAATTTTGAAACAAACTGGGGAATGGCCAGATCTTATTATATATTAAAAAAAGAGTGTCACTTTTCATCCGTTTTTTATCCATTTTTTCCCCACTGTGGTTCTGACATTGTGAGCAGCTGTTCTCATCTGGGGTGCTGCCTCCTCACGGTGCTTGGGGTGGCTATAAATGATGCTGCACCAGATTTAATCTCCTTTAAGGATAATAGGTTTAAGGGGGAGAGGGCAGGAGCTACACTTCAGGATCTAGCTTCTCTAAGTGAAGAGGGTGTTACCTGGATCCCTGATTTCCTTTGGAATAAGCCTGGCCAAATGACAAGGATACCAGCTGCCAGTGTTTCCACGGGCTGGGAGAGGTCATTCATTAGACCGAGGAGGAAGCAGGCTTTTGTTGTTGTTGTGTATATGACATTCAACAAATCCTGTGGCTCTCCTGCTACTCAAGCCCTAAAATTCAGCCCAGTTTGGCTGGGATTTGGCTGCACACACCTGCAGCAACAAAGGCTCTCGGCGAGAAAACCACCTCTTTTAAAAACACGCAAGTCAAGCACAGTGAGATATGTGTTCAAAGGATAGAAGGACAAAAGCTGAAGCTGTTTGCAGAAGTCTTTGGCATAAAGACCCAAAATCGAGGGAAACTGTAATGTGCTTCCAGGTTCTAATCCTCATCCACGCTGGATTCGCTGGTTTGGAGCTCAGTTGGTGCTCAGGCACATTCACACTCACTCTGGGGGTGGAAGAACAGCTTTGCATAGTTTTCACAGGACATGTTTATTAATTGAGCTTCTTTCTTTGGAAGAATGCAAGGCAGGACCCAAACCTCAAAGGTGACACTGAGGAGTGTAAGGACATAAGAGCAGCCAAAATGAGAGCTCCAGGGCTGGCTGGTCAGCCCCAGGCACAGAGACACAGGTCAAGGCAGGTCAGCTTTCTCCTGCAACCTCTTATCTACGAGAAATCTTCATTAAAGCATCTCTGTTTGTGTTTAGTGACCTCCAAATTTGCTTTCTCCTTTATCACACCTGTCTGCCTCCACCTGTTGTTCTCCAGGTGTGTTGCCCCAGCAAACAGAGCCATGACACAGTCCAAACATGCCTTTTTATCTCTGTGTATACATGCAGATCTACATACGGCTGTAAAAGACCTCCCACAAGTACCTGGAGATGTTTTCCAGCTCCCAGCTGATAGCCAGACCTCTGCTGCCTCCCAAAATCCATATCTCCCATTTCCTCCTTTGCACAAGGGTGGCTGGGCTGTCACAGCCTTTTTATTCTGCAGCTCTTCTTAGATAAGTTCCAATATGACCTTTTGACCTGTAATTTTTGGAAGTGATCCCATCTCTTTCTTCCCAGTCTCTGCAGGTTAGGGGTGGAGGCTACAGCTGTAAAGGGCTTTATAGCAAACTCACCTCTGTAACCACATTGCTCATTGTAGCAGAAATAGTTTGGGACAAGAATTCAGATGTGAAAGCCACGGAACCCAAACTGCACCAATTTTCTTGTAGTTCCCAAGTGTAAGTCTACCCACAGAAATGAGGCTCTTTCCCATTTTTTGAGAGAAGAATGCTGGAAACAGGCATTTCCAGTACTGCCTGTAAGTACAAGTGCTGCTGTGTTACCTCATTACTGTCACTCCATGCAGTCTTTGCGCTAAGCAGAACTTTGTCTAAATACTTCTGGATGGCTTTTGCAAGAAGCACAAGAGTTGTTAGTTATGTCTAGATGAAATGGGGAGTGCAGTGAAGAGTTCACAGGTGAAATGTGTCTGTCTAAGAGCTGATACAAACATTTCCCTGCTGACAAACCAGATTTTAAGCCTCGAGAAAGTGACATTGTTCCTTTAAAGAATCCTTATCACTCTCCTGCCTTGAAACATCTTAAAACCCCTTCTCCTTAACCATTCCAACGGCGTAACTTCGACATGTCAAGGTTATCTATAATTTCTCCATTTCCTTTCAGGAGGGCTCCCTACCTACACACTACACCATGCATCTTTTATTACCACCTTAACGTGTTTATAAAATATTGATCACCCCTTCTAAATGGCTTTGCAAATGAAGCCACGAGCCTTGGTATTCCCTTCAATTAGTAGCGTGTTCATTGTTTGCTGAAATGACCCCACGTTCAGAGCTGGGGCTGAAAATGAACCTTTTAAATAAGCTCTTGCCTATTTTCAGTCCTCGTGCCAATTTTTGCCTCCGGTTATATTCAACGTACACACCCAGCAATGTTTTTTAAATTTTTATTTTCTTTTCATTCTGTGAAGTTGCTCTCAAATTACGCTGCACTACCTGGGGACAGAATGGGGTTAGTGGATCTGCTCTGGGTTTTTTCCTGCAGCAGCAGAACGCAGGGTAGATTTAGCTGAGACCTGCAGTACCTGAGAGCAGCAGAGAGTTGCTCTGATTTCTTCTGGAGAACCAAAGGCAAAGTAAGGTTAGTCTCCGTTGGCACCAGCAGAGATGAGTTTTGAATTAGGCACCCAATGTGTGAATTAACACCTGGAATTAATTTAGCATGACACTTGCTAATGAGAAAATAGAAATGCGAGTTTATAAAACAAAGAAACACACAATTTCAGGGGGAAGAATAAGTGATAAGGAGGGCTTGTTGAAAGACTCAGCTGCAACCTCCTTCATAAGGCAAGTTTGTTGTTAAATTTAATGGGCTATAGGTGTTGATTGGTAGAGTCGTAAAATGAACTGTTAATTTGCTATTTGGAGAGTGGAGAATCTAAATTATGCAAATTGCTTTTAAAACTACTCTGTTCCCAGCATACAGTATAACAAGGTAACATGGCCCTTTCCTCACCATTATTTTTAGGACTCTTCCCCGTTGCCATCACTGGTAGGTCTCGGTGCTTTGAAGTGCCGCAGGGCTTTGATTGCCTCTGATCTGTGCCCGCGCCGACGCGGCTCTGTGAGGTGCCGCCGTGCTGTGTCAGCTCAGAGAGGGGCTCCCTTTTGTCACCTGTGTTTGAGCACCTACCTGAGTGAGATTTTAAACTGACAGCCCAAAAGAGGCAGTGATGCTCGTTGAGCTCAGCACGACACTCGGGGAGAGAGACCGTGCTGGGAAATGAGCGCACGCCTCGGAGAAGGCGCGGAATTCATTCATCTGCTTCGCTGCTGCAGCTGCAGCGCTCAAAGGCCGGGCTGGGAAGGTGTCAGCGTTTACCCTCTGTGAAGAATCAAATGAATCCTGCCAGATCTGGTGTTTCCAATGCGGCTGTGGAAATGTCAGCCCTGGTAGGCTCAAAATGAGCACCTGAGTAGATGAAACACAGCCTTGTTAGAATCGGCGAACGCGGGCAACGGGTAACGCGTTTGCTGGGTGTGAGGAGATTAATATCAGTGTGTGCCATGGATGTGTGAAGATCTGTCTGTCAGGATAGTGCTGAAACGGAGCAGATCTGACACGTGAGTTGTCCTGGGCTCTTTGTGCCACAGACATGGTGTTGGCAGCACCGACGGTACTGCAAACTCTGAAACTTTGTCCACTGTGATATCAAATTTGTCCCTGCTCAGAGCAGGGATCAGCGGACCACATTTCTGACCATGTAGCCAGAGTTCATCCTGAGGCCATCTCCTACTTCATGGGAATGGGAAAGGTGGCATCCAGATCAATATCTTGGACTTTCCCACTTAGTGCCCTGCAAAGCACGTGGTTCCTCACTATCTAATGGCCAGGTCTATATAATAATTCCTCATCTTCCCAGGTCCCCTACCAGTTTCAGCCTGTAGCGACAGTTCCAGGGCTCTCTGCAAACTCCCCTGTCACACTTTGTGACTTCTTTTGGAACAATAATGCTTAGAGCTACAACTTCTTCTTTAAGAAATGTGAACATCTGGATTCTTCAGGGAGAAACTAGATATACCACACTGACTGTAGGCTGGCTATTTTCTAGCTGTTTCCTGCTGGAAGTCTTTGTAGGTTGGGGGATTACAGCATAGATGAAGACTTTTTCAATATCCATAAAAAATAACTTCCAAGTGAGCAATATTTCTACCAAAATGGCTTTTTTTGTTTTTCCTTTTCAGTGAGTTAGAGTAATTCGTGTTGGTAGGCAAGAGAATTCTGCATCTGATATTGACACTGAGGAGAGGTATAAAACCTATTACACCCAGTGCCAATAGCTTCTCTTTTCTAATCAAAACAATGTCAAATAAGTAAGAGAATAGGAATGAAATAAGCCAGTTCTTTCCATCTCACCTGTCCCTATAAACCAAGTAAGAAAGTGTGATGGCATTTCAGATATTTGGAGCACTCAGCTATGAGGTCTTGCAAAACCCTGTGGTTTTCTGGTGTGCTGTTTGTTTGGGTTTTTTATTATTGCTATTATCATACTCACAACTGTTAAGTGAATCACTGAGAAGGTTTCTGCTGCACATCCAGCAGAAACATGCCTCAGGCAAGAACAGGGTTTTATTTATTTAACTTTAGCAACAAGGAAGGGAGGAGGGAATCTCTCTCGTATGTGTCCATCTTCAGCCAAGCATCTCTTTATTTAGCCAACATCCATTCCCTCTGCACATCTGTGCCTGGCTCACCTGCCCCCACAAAACCCTCTGCCCTCCTGCCTTGTGCACCCGGGGGTGAGGAGCTTCTGCCAAAATGCCTCAGGTGGTGCTGAGGGAGCAGCACAGCATGTCCCCCGGGCAGGGAGGGAGAGAGCTCAGTCTGGAGTGGCCATATAGACTCCTGCCCCTCTCCCCCAGCCCCTCAGCTCTGCTACCAGGAGCTGAGCACTGGCAGCCCCCATCCTTGACCCCTCGCTTTCAAAGGAGCACCATTGCCTTTCAAGCTCTTCTCCATGGACAGGCCTCCCTTCCAGCCCGGGGGGCAAGGATTTGCTTCCCAGAGAGCACTGGCATTTCTGCTTCTGTTGGATGGGGCAATCATGCAGGGGAAGGGAGGAAGCCCAGGACTGTGCTTCCAAAATGCTTGAAATTGAGGTGTGTTTTAGGTGTTTGTTTGTTTCTTTTGTTGTTGTTGTTTCGGTTTGGGTTTTTGTTCCTGTTTTTTGTTTTGCTTGTTTTTAACAAACTGCTGTTGGATAACTGAGCTATAGGGTGGCTGCAGTCACCACCCAGCTGTGTGCTCTCAGGCACACTGCTGGGCAGAGGCACAGGCAAACCCCTCCTTGTCCCTGGGCATGGAAATAACACATTAGGCTTTTGTTACTTATTTGCTTTTCCATTTCAGCTCTGAAGGATTCTGTACGGTAGGTGACTCATTTCAACTGGTTAAAGCCAGAGCACTCAGAGCACAGCCATCCTTGCTACAATTGCAGGTATCTCCAGTGAGGCAAAGACTTTTGATATTGCTAAGAAACCATCTGTGAGAGCCACAAGTACTTCAGTCACATCTGCAACGAGCTGATATCTGCACAGCAACAACCAAAACCTCCGCTTCTTTCCTCAGCTGTGTCCTGGGCTCAGTGTGGTTCCACAGTGGCCTCTCAAGGGCTGTGAAAGGAGCTTGATTATTCCATGGGCAGGCCGAGAGCCTGCTCAGGATGCAGGTCACACACCTTGGTGTTATCCCTCACCAAGGATAGGCTTTGTGCTGAAGGGGTCAGGAGCTCCCACATGAGCACAGAGGAGAAGAGCCACGTGTGTACCTGGTGTCCCTTGGTGCTGAAGGGACCAAACACAGGAGGGGTACCATCAGGCTGCACATCCCTGGGCTGGGGGACACCAGGCTGTGTCCCGCTGCCTCAGAGGTCCCGGCATGATCTCATCTCAGCACTCCACAGCTCCCTTTCCCAGCTGGCTTTGAGACTGCTCTGCTCTCCTTCAGATTTGCCGCAGTCTCTTTTCCTTTCGTTTTTTTTACAACCTTTTGTTCCCAATTCCATCCCTTCCCAGGGTAGGAGGTGGTACAGGTGGCTTTGGCTCCCTGGTGGCAACGGAAATGGGGAGAAGGGAGTGAATCCACTTGCTGAGGCTGCTCCCTGTATACAGAGCAGTGCTCACTGCCCAGCTGTCAGCATTCAAATCTAATAATTTTCCATGGGTGTCAGACTCCATCACCTCATTTCTTTTCATTACATCTTTGATTAAGCACTTCCCTTTAGGAACACCTGCTGTTCCAAGTAGCAGGCTTGGTGTTAATATTCTGGTACTGTTGCTCTGAGAAGCACTTTATATCTTGAGTAGGTTCATTGGGTTCAGGGGGATTTCTTGAAGAAAAGGAGACCTCCTAACACAGGTGGAGGACACCGAAGTTCATCCATTAGCAATAGGCCTGAACTAGAATACCCCCAAATTTCTTGAAACATATGTTAGTTGACATTTCATTGATTAGTAAATGCAGAATATTTTTTGTCTCAAATAAATATATCATTGCTCTGCTGTTGCATTTTATATGTTGGTATATTACTATAGTAACAGTAGTATTGTGTTTATTCTATTTTAAATTCATGTATGCATGAAATAGAGGGAAGATAAATGCTAATTGGGAGAGTTATTTTTAATAAAAGCAGAACTGGTTATCCCATGCAAGGAAAGCAGGGATGTTATGGATAAGGCAGAATGGGTGGTGCAGGCTCTGCCCTGGTCCAGCAGTGAGTAATCAGGGATGTGGTGCCTGGAGCTGTTCAAAGTGCTTTTTGTGGTCCCTGTACCAGAGCCCTCCGTCCACCACATCATAAAATCACAGAGTCATAGAATGGTGTGAGTTGGAAGAGACCTTAAAAACCACCCAGTTCCAACCCCCTGCCATGGGCAGGGACACCTTTCACTATCCCAAGTTGCTCCAAGCCCTGTCAAACCTGGCCTTAGACACTTCCAGGGCTGGGGCAGCCACAGCTTCTCTGGGCAACCTGTGCCAGGGCTTCACCAAAGGTGATGTGCCTTGTTGTAAAAGCAGAAAAAGAACCAATGTAAGTATCTATGTTATGTTATGTTCCTCACTCTCTTGACCCCCAACCCTCTGCAGGTATTTAAGGCAAGTCCATCACTGAGTAATAGAAGGGCTCTTTCCTTTCCTTCGTCCCCAGGGATGAGCAGGACCAGACAGGGAGTCAGGGACATGTCTGAGAACAGCCCCACTGACACAGCACTCTCTGATGAAAAGTGAACCACTCTCATCCCACACTGCAAATATTTGCCTCCTGCATGACATGGGGACAATCCCGAGCACTGGGAGCATCTGTGGCAGCAGGGAAAAGGCATTAATGAGTCTCTGCTGATAAGCACTATTTACCTGTTTTTGCCTGGCCTCCAACTGATAAACAAGACGCACAAAATGGCACATGCTGGCATGTCTTGCTGCTCTGCTCCACTTGGAGAGAGCATTTTTCCTCTACTCAGGTGTGCTTGCAGGTTTTTCCTCCCCTGGTTTAGTTCCATGTCACTAGAAACATTTTCCACAGCGGTGTTGAAAGGGTCTGTGCTGTCACACCCTGGCTCTGTGTGCCTGAGGGTGATGTTTCCCCTTCTCTCACAGCGTGTGCTGCCTTTTGGTGATCTCTGCATACACGGATTAAGCTGTGAAGGAGTTGCAGTTATTAAATCCTAGATTAGCCAGAACTAGAGATGGAAGATCAGCCCAAATGAACTTGATTAGCAGCTGCTCCGTAGATCTGAATTTCACATGCAGTGTTGTGCATGTGGATGGACCATAATCCCAGCCCAGCACTTAATGATATAAACAGTGCTAATAACTCTGGGTCACCTGTCTGTGGAGGACAGATAAGGAATTGAAAATTATTCACATTGCCATAGGTAATCTACTACCAAACAGTGTTGAGTAGAGACCTCCATTTTTATTTCATTCCACTTATGTTCTTGCCCTGATTGAACAGCAAATAAATTGGAAATTCAGAATTAAAGGACCTGCTAATTCAAATTGATCTGCAGCCTCTAGCGCCCTGTTCCCCACAGAAGGTGTAAATGGATTCTGGTATCCACCCTACGACAGCAAATCTTTAGTCTTCTCTGCTGCATTGTCAGAAATGGGGGAGAAAAGACTATTTTCAATGGCACCAGAAAAAAAGGAAAGTTTGCAGAGGGAGCAGGTGATGATCTGCTTTATTGTATCAGACAATTATTTGTTAGCAGTTAATATTCACAGTCCTATTTCTGTCCTCACAAACCAAACAGTAGCTGCAGCTTGAAAGTCACGCTCAACTTTGAGGACAAAATGTACTGTTCTGGCCTTTGGAGTGAACCGAACCTGCAACAACCTCCACTGTGGAGCGATGGGGAGAGCTGGTGAGGGACCCAGGGCTGTAAGGCAGCAAACTCCCCTACACATTGCTTTTTAGACTAAAAATTTGTAGGGGAGCACGGCAAGGTGGGGAACGGTTTATTTAAAATCTGACCTGGTTGGAAAATCGGTCCCAAGCACCTTAAGGTGAACCTTCATGGGTACAACTCTGCCCTATTTCCAGTGGAAAGAATGAATAGATAAAATAGAGGGAATAAATGAACATATTTACATGCCCAGGATCACAACTGGTCAGCCTTTGCCATGCCATGGGATGCCAGGTTTGGCACTGGACTTGTGGGACAGTCCCTCCCGTGCAGCCACACAACAGCGGGCCAGAGGTCGTGGCAGCCCAGCCCTGGCACATGCAGATTTCCCTGCAGGGATGCTGTATTTTTTTTCATTATTATTACCATTACTATCCCTTGAATAGATGTAAAAGCTTCAGGCCAGGTGGAGTCACCTGCCCCCTCCCAGGTGAGCTTAGGCCCTGCAGGGTGAAACGTGGATTAGCTTTGGGCCTGACTTCTGAGCCCGTGTCACAGCTGCCGCCCACCAGGCTGGGAACTGCAGATGAAAAGTGCCCTTTGAGCAAAGCGAAAATAAAGAGAAAGCAGTGCTGTTCCTGTAGATTGCATTTCTCTCTGCTGCCAGCCATGTGACAGACAGACTGTGTTTCTCTATTTGTACCTGGAACGCTCCAATTTCTCCCGATAGTCTTAAAACCTTATTTTTAAATCTTTCTTTTGACACTTACACAGTGTGACTTGATTTGATAAATAAAACCTTCTGGTGCTGTTGTTCAGGTCTGAGATTAAACACTTGATGCTCTACATAAGGAAATGCTTTTGATGGGTGAATTTAATAGCAATTGGTTACTAGCAGGATAAAGTTAATTGCAGGTGGTTCAATTCACAGATGAATTGTGATACGACCTCACAGCCAAATCTGTGGACACAAAAAGCCCCCTTGCTATGGATTGTCCCTGCTGAACATCGTGTTTCATGCTGTTTGTGATAATACGATGACATTTTATTTATAAGAACAGAACAAGCAAAGTTACTTTTCCACTAACTCAGAAACGACATAAACTAATTTTTAAAATTTATGGTGGAAGGTATTTTTTATTGCTCTGGAGCAATGAGAGCCATATCTGAGTCATCCTTCTTGCTGATTATGTCTAGGTAGTGAATAATACTGCAGTGTACTGTACAAATTTTACATCTTGACGTTCCTAATACTTACATCTCAAAGCATTTAAGGCCCACTGGTTGGTACGGTTATCGCCTTGTGGCAGATGTGGAAACTGAGGCATCTGGATAAGCTGTGTGCACAGCATCACCCCATGGATCTGCAGCAGTGTAAGGACATAAACGCAGGATTAAACCACTCCCCACTTCAGCTTTCTGCTTGAGTTTGCTTTATTCGTGGTGTTAACTATTATTTGCATGGCAGTAGCCATTAGAGCCCCAAAAATGGACCCTTATCAATGCCACAATCTTCACGTGGCATTGGTATGAGTTTGGGTACAATCTGTATCCCAAGAGACTTCTGATGTCCTAGAAACAGTGGATGAGGGAAAGCAGAGAAGTGCCACACTCAGCTTTGTCTCTTGAGAGCTGGATATATGGTCCTGTGTTCTTATATCCTGCAACACCAACCAAGCCAATAAACTCCAGCTCTGGACATTCTTGTTTAGTATAAGAACAGTGGGTTTTATTTCATTAGGATTCTAACATCACGTTTTCATCCATTCATTTACCAAATTCCTCTGCATTATGGCTCGTGTTGTCCTTTGTGTACTGACTCTGCAGTCCTTTCCGTACGAGATCTGCCCTGGACTTCAGGGACTCGTTGGAGAGGTAGAAATTATCCCTGGCCCAGCAGCACAGGAACACACATGCGTGCACACCCCATTTAAACTCGGGCTGAAGGTTAAACACCATGCAGTCTGTATCACTGAGATACAGTAAATTCCTTTGCCTAAGTAGGAGCTTGTCTGATTCTGCGAAAAATGTATCAGCATCAAAAACCTGACACGGGAAGGTCAAGGCAACATTGATCCACGAGAACTATCTGCTACAGTCAGCTCTCTCCTTCTGTCAGTTTTGATGAAGCTACTTTACATTTTTATATATACATACACATACATATTTAAGTATCTGTCTAGTTTTAAGGCTGGATTTGTTACACACTGTAGCTGTTGCTTTCGGTGGATATTAGTGATTCAGATCTTTAAATCCCTACATGTGTGGGGTCCAACTGCTTCAGATTCTGAATCTTGCCCTAGATACAATCAGCCTGGTGCAACTGCACTGGTAGAGGTCATTGAATTTCTTAAATCAGTTGGAAGTGAGAAAAGTGAGGATAAGAGGAGAGAGAAGTGACCCGCCCCCTTTCACATGAAGAAGGAATCACGCAGTGGATCCAAGGAGTTCCAGCTCTTGTTGAGCTTTCGACCATTTTGCCTTCCACCTTCTGTAAGTTCCACGATGAACTTGGAAGAGTTTCCCTTTCATATTGATTTTCTTGGACTCGGTCCCCTAGTTTTAAAACCACTGAAGTGGTAAAATACCTTCTGGCATTAAGGACAAACAAACTCTGCCTTTGCCATGAATGCTATTGATCAAAGATCACTTAAACCAACAGCATTACACCGTGTCAACCCATTTGCTTAAACCATCCATGTGCACCTGCAGCGGCCCCTCTGCTTGCAAAGGCAAGGCAAGGATGCTGCTTATGGAAATTCCTGCGATATAAATAATGTGGGATGACTATAACCACATAGATCTTGGCGAAGGGTCTTGCTTAAGAAAGCTCACACTCAGTCAATTCCTGGAGCTTTTCAGCACAAATAGCAGCCTAGAGGATGCAATCGGCTTCCTGGCCTCTTGCCTGAACCCTTCACGCTTTCAGTTCTGCTCATGGACTTCTGCATTTATAAGCACTTTCTTTTATCTAACCCTGAGAGTCCATCATGTTTTATTTACCCTTCTTTTAGCTCTACCTATGCATTTCCAGCTACACAGCAATCGATAAGAGCATCGCTAATTTTATCTGGGAAAAAAGGAAAATTTACTGGAGAATTAAACAGAGTAGGTTTTGAAGGCTGGTTTTTGAGGGTTCCTTTTTGTATGAGGGAGGAGAATTTAGATAACCAAACTCACTTGCTTTTTTTTCTTTTCTGAGAATCAATGATTGACCCAAGCATGGATTTTAAACATCTGTGGACTTAATTATGCTACAGAGCCAATATTTCTGCAACTGCTGGATTTGTACCTGCCTTTTCTAACAGATGCAAAATTAAAAGATAGCTTGGTTTTCTAAAGCAATTTGGTAACAGAGCCCTGGAAAAGGTTGATAATTACAAGGCTGGCCACAGAGAAGTTTCAGAGAGCTGATCACAGCCTCAAATACATGGGGGAAAAACAAGGGCTTGACATAGAGACGTCACTTTGGACTAGAAACCACTTGACTGTACTCTTAACGCTCCTCCAAATGCCCAGAGGTATTGGGTAGATTGCAGCCTCTATTTCTCCATATATAATGGCAGGTCTTTTATACTGACCCCATTTTCCAAGCAATGAGAAGATCCCAGTGTTGCTGTGTTTATATCTCAGCCTTTCCTTTCAGCACTTTCCCATTGTTCTTCTTTGGCTACATCTGTGACATGGTGTATTTCAAAAAAGATGTATATATATTTTCCTTGTCTGTTGTACCTAGAGAATAGTGAATGAACGTGCAGCATAAATTTAAAAAATAAGTAAATTAAATAAATATTCCAGAGGAATCAGTCTGCCAGCAGAATCTCTCAAAAGCACAAAAAATATTCAGGGGAGAAATAACTCTCAGTCCATAAAAAAAAGGAAAAAAACATTCGCTTGCTGTTAATTCTGAATGGAAATGTGCTTTGGACCAGATCCTGAAGAATGCTGAGCTTTGAGCATTGGACTTTGGACGCTTTCCACAATGCAACAAGCACCTTCATCCTCCAGTGGATTCCATGGGAACTGAGGATCCTGAGCACTTGGCAGGATTGTGCCTTTTGTCAGGCGACTATCAGCAGGGCTTGGGTGCTTATTTGGAAAGAGATATCGTGTGCTGGCATGATAATAACGAGATCTAGGAGTATCCCTCTGGAAGCAGGTACTTGCTTTAGATCTCACAGACATTGTCTTAATTGTACAGTAAATCAGGAGGAGATGGAAGACAGCTCAGGCGCAGGCAGCGGAGCCGCCGGCGCTGCTCTCTGGTGATGCTGAGCATTATCAACCCCAACCAAACGCTTCCTAAATAAGGTTCGCGTGTGGTGCCATAAACTCTGCCGGGTTGTTACTCAGAGTGATCTGTTAATGCATCTCTGAGCTAGATATCCTTTATTTCCCTTTTCATTTCCTTTTTTTCTGTTCTTTCTCTCTTTTTTTTTTTTTTAGTGGATAATAATCAACTTGGAGAGGGCTTTTAAAAGGAGAAAAGGTTATTTCGCTGACATCAATTTTTGCATTAAAAGTGCACTTGGCCAAGTGCCAAAATATTTAATAACGTTGCCATCTGCCCCAGCTGAATACAATTTAAGATTTATTGATTTTCTTTTTTTTCTCTCTCTCTTTTTTTGTTTGTTTGGGTTTTTTTGTTTTTTTGTTAATTTTGTCTTGAGACAAGGTTAAGACTCTAAAAAACAAAGACTTTTTCCTCCGATGGCATCATAATCTTTGACTAAGTCCAACTGCCCTTTGATATGCAGCTGGTGCCGGCTGTCTGGGGTTATAAATGACCTTTTTAGAGATGCTTTCTCCCCTGGCCACCTATGACTGTGCACATGTGTCAGGAAGAGAGGGGCTGTGCAGGGGGGTGTTTCTGTTTCTGGGAGTCCTCATTAGAGAGGTTCATTAATGTGTCAGAGATTGCAGCCTGTGCTGTTTTCAAACTGATCTGAGGGTTTCCAGTCCACCCTCCTTCTCTTCCGAGGTAAGGACAGCGCCAAGGAGGCAATTTGGGAGCATAAGGAGATCTCTGTGGAGATGTTCACTGACCATCAGCTCTTCAGAGGAAGAAGAGACTTTTTCTATGTGTAGCACACCACAAAACAGTTTCCTGGGGGATGTCAGGGGTCTCTGGGCAGTTAGGCAGTTGCTTGAAAAATTCCTTCCAAGGGAGGCAGAGGAAGGGAAGGTGGTGTTTCCTAAGGGGAAAAGAGGCAGCCCAGAGGCAGAGCTGTGAGGGGCTGTGGGGCTGGTGGCCAGGCTTGCATTCTACAGCTGCAAACCTGTGCTGTGTAACTTGGTATTAATGGTTACATTGCTGCTTTTGTCTGTCACCTTTTCAACAAATCTTTACCAAGGGACACAAAGAGAGAGACAAAAACCTTCTTGAGCCACCAGTGAGCAAGGTTCAGCTGAGGGCCAGTCCCTCTCATTTTATCCGAGCTCACTACCTATTTTAATGACCTCCTGCTTTAGCAAGTTCTGCAGCTTGAGTTCAGCCACGCAAATTAATGGGAGCATTCAGAGGAGGTTGATTAGCTCCTGTTTTATTCACATAACCCTGAGTATCACCTAAGGAAAATGCTAGGTATGTTTGTGAGCAATTATTTGCACAGTATCCGCTCCCCATCTCTGCAGTGTAACCTGACTCACTTGCCCAGGAACTCGTGTCACGCAGCTGAAATGCTGATCCAGGAGCCCAGCTAACACCACTGTGCTGTGGTGTGTCATGTTCTTGTACCATTTCATTATTGTTTTAACCTTATTATGTTATGAGAACCTTTGCGTGGTTTAGTGCACCGGGTAAGTGGTGCAGGTCACTAATGTGCTTCTGATCCGGTAATAGGTAATTAATAATGCTGACAGCTTTGCCACATGATCCCACTTCCCTTCGTCAAGACTCCAACTCAATTTATACCCTATTGCCAACCATCTGTTTAGAGGCTCCACTGTAAATCATAGAACCACAGAATCATAGAATCATTTAGATCAGAAAGCACCTCCAACATCATCAAGTCCATCAGCACCTTGTCAACTAAACCACAGCACTGAGTGCCACATCAAGTCATTTATTTAACACCTCCAGGGATGGGGACTCGCCCACCTCCCGGGGCAGCCCCTTCCAATGCCTGGCAATGCTTTCAGTGAAGAAATTCTTCCTAATGTCCAACCTGAACCTCTCCTGGTGCAGCTTGAGGCCTTTTCCTCTTGTCCTATCACTTGTTACCTGAGAAAAGAGCCTGACACCCACCTGGCTACAACGCCCTGTCAGGGAGTTGTAGAGTGAGAGAAGGTCTCCCCCAAGCCTTATAGTGCCTTTTCCCATGTTCCCTGCCAAAAAAAGCACCACCTCCCACTGACCTTCCCTTACACTGATTGTAAGATGTATCAGCGGGTCCATCCTGAGAATTGCACAGACCTAACGTGGTGTGTGCTGCTGTTCTTGAAGGGAAGTGGTTACGCTAATCCAAAGTTCACCATGGCCTGAGCACGTTCTGTTCAGGCTGTGTGAGCAGGAAGGACAGCTTGCTGGCTTTGTCAGTGAAGTCAGATGCCTGTTTGCAGCAGAATCCCTCTTCCGCCTTCAGCTGAGCTGTGCTAGCTCATGCACACTGACCTGCCTCTGACCACCGTGCCTCCACCAGGCTGAAAGCAGCAGCCTACAGGAATGGCTCTTTCCCACATATTTGGAAATTCAATAAGGTCAGATCCTTGCACAAGGGCAAGTAAGATTTTCTATCAGTGTAAATGTGTACAGCACTAATACTAACAAACTCCTCAAGCTGTGCATTGACAACCCCATCCCCTGAGGCAAGAAACACATGGCACAGATTCCCTGGACAGAACTGAGCCGGGTTTGTTTTTCACTGTTGTCGCAACAGGAGGATTTCTTTAAAAGGCATTTATTTTCTATTTCCCGCCCCCCCGCCCTCGCTCCTTTTTCCCTGGGCACAAATTAAAAATAACTGCAGTATTTTCTGATTGTTAGAAGAACTCTGAGCTGGAGCTTTATAACTAAGATGGGTCTTTACCATAAATCAGAGGAGCCCAGCCTTTACTGCAGAGTGAGCCATTTGCTTCTGGACAGACTCAGAAAAGGGCAATTTCTGCCCGAAAACCACATATATGCTGCCTGCCCAGCTCTCCCATGAAACTCTAGATTTACTGAGCAAGCAGAGGATATTAAATCTGCTCTTGCATGTACATCCAGCTACTTGCAGGCACATAGTTCTTCACTGGGGTTTATCCCTGGAAAGAGGCAGGGCTGGAAGCAGGCTGCCATCCCCGTGAGGTGTTGTATCTGACCAGGGGAGCTCCAAGAGTGGCTCCAGCAGAAGTGGCTCCTAGTTTGTGTAATTTGGGCTTTTTAACTTAGGATATTATGCTATATTTTTAGTGTGGGGAAGGGCTTTTGGACACTGGAATGGGGCCACGTACTAACCTTTCCAGTTCTGGATTTTTCAGTGCCTAGTTCACATGTTTAGTTTATCACGTGGGGTTTAGCCTTTGCACTTGAAAAAACTGTAAGAGATTTGATATTTTGTATTGATTTCCACCAGAAGGTAAATACAGCTGGGCAGATTCTCTGCTGGTTTACACCTCCTCAATGCGTCCTCCTGGAGGTCCAGTAGGATTGCTTGGGATGTCACTCGGACTAGAATACGTCCCTTTAATATTTACACAAAATAAAAAAGGAAAAAAAAGCGCCTTTTCATTATTTAATATCCATTCTGGAGTTTGCTTTTACAAATGTGCAAATACAAATCAATAAATGCACCTTACAGATGTTCTGAGATGTCTTGGAGTCAGAGAAACTCCATGGGCTCCCAACAAAGGGAAAACTGCCTCCATCTTTGGTGAGATTCATAGGGAGGCAGAGTGGGAACAGGGTCCTTTTTCCTCCTTTCTGCTTGCAGGCATTGTCTATAAAGCATTGGCAGGAAATTCTAGGGAGGTTTTATAAAGTAATCTAACATGGATAGTTCCATTTAGTTTCAAAAGAAAGTCTGTAGGAAATGTTCTAGGAAAATCCATCGAGATTTCCGAGAGTAATATATCACAGCAAATGGCCTTTTTAAACTTTAGCAGATAGGTGAGAGAGTGCATATTCCTCATGTTACAAATGAGCCTAGGGTCATATGTGTTTACAAATCAGGCCTTTATTAAAATTCTCTGTAATGAGGCTTTCCTTAGCACAGCTTCTGTCGAGATTAACAGACCTGGACAGGAGGGGCAGAGGGAACAGCAGCCCATTCACTTACTGCAACTCCTTGAGGCTGGAGAGACCAACTTCCCCCAGCACTAGTGAGCCAGGCAGGAGGGCTCCTGCCCCAATACCACTCTAACGAACAGGCAGCCCCACTGATCCCACCCTGGCTCACATGAGAACATCCTGTTATTAAAATCTCTAATTTGAAACATCAAGATACGGTCAAGGATGCGGGGCCAGGCTCTGGAGTGTCACTGTTGTCTCCCCTTGAGTGTGTTTAGATGTCCCACAGACTCTAACTTCAGAAAATACAGGCTTTACCCCAGGTCCCAGCCCTTACCAAATTGCAGCTTTTTTTTTCCCTCCCTGGACATCCAAGACCAAAATCCTTGGTTCGGGTGCTTGCAGAGCCCACTGCCATTGACTCGGGTTTTTCTGCGTGAGCTGAGTAGGCAGCTCCTGAGATCCTGGCCCTTTCACCTGCAGAAGGAGGTTATTTAGCCCTAATTAACGGTTTTATTCCAGAAGAGCACCAGGGAAGGTGGCCTGGCCAGCAGAATATTCAGTACACCTGGGTTTGCTCCCCATAGGACCTGCTGGACGATACTGTTCAAGGCACATCATCTTGCCATGCCCCAGTTGTGAAACTCAGTTAATGGCACTGATCTCACAGAGAAAGCACTGTAACAGCAGCAGCATTCAAGACCTAGTGGTTTGTTTTGTGAGAGTTTTTTTTACGATTGTGATCATTTAAACTATGTCACCCCAGTCAGTAGCTGTCAAGCAGCTACTGAGGAGCAAGGGAGGCACCAGCTGCTTCCAGCTGTGTGTAGGCTGGCATTCTGTGAATGCCCAGCCATGTCAGGGTATCCAGCTCTTATACACCCTCACACTCACCCTCCTCTATCAGCCTGTAAATTATTCCTTGCTCTGTTACTTTTGCATTTGGTTCATGAAAGCTTTGTGACAAGTGTCTCACAAGGACGTAAAAACACGCTGAAGCTCCTCGCTGCCCCTGCTTGTATTCACACACGTGTCTTTTGGGCACGTATTTGTACAACTCCCACTGCCCACCAGCTCCTGCTCTGCTGACAGGGTGTCAGGGGCCCAAGGCAGGTGTCGTCTTCAAACTATCCAATGCCACACCTGGAGCTGGCCCCCAGCCTGCTCAGCTCAGCCTTGGTGTAAGGCAACATCATTCCCACTGAAGCCAAAGGCAGAGAGACACTCTCTGCCCAGGGCTGAATTTGGCCCTTTATTTACAAATAATTTAAAGCAATTCTGCAAATGTTTGTGTGCCCAGAGGTCTGGGGATGATTTACAGCTCTCTCAAACTGTGTAGACCCTTGATCTGGGAGTGTCACTCACAGTAATGGGATGTCTCAGCTGTCCAAACAGAGACATGTTTTAAATGTTAAAAATGTTCTGTGATTGATTTTCTCTGTTTATAGTAAATGCCTTGATTAGATTCCCTTGTAGGCACTTCAAAGGCAGACTCCCCCTCACAATCTTCCCATATGATGAAATCTAGTTCTTTCTTTGCTCTACTTTTTTATTTTTCCCTCCCTTAAATGAATTTTGTGCTTGAGAAAGGTGACTGATTGATGGCTTTGAGGACTGAGGCTTTCTGAAGCAGCGTCTAGGAACATTGTTCTGCTGCCTGATCTCCAGGCAAAGGGGGGATCTCTGAAGGCAGAGGGGCACTGGAGACATGGATTCCCTTGGGATATAAGGGGTACCCAAGCCTGACATATCCTGGTGACAATGTTAAGGTGTTTAGCTTTAATTACAGGCAGTCAAATGTCATCTTTGTTTTACATAAGGAGAAGTGTGACTGTGAAGGGACAAGGTGATTTGCTGGAGCTGGGAAAAATTGCAGAATACACATTGGAATGGACTAAAAGATGCCCTAGTTGGGTATTTTAGTCTTTGTTTTTTCCTTCTACATTTCTATTTAAAAAAAAAAAAAAGAAGCAGGACAGGTTAAGGTATTTTTGTGAAGTCTGCTCTGGACTGGTCGAGACCATCAATTCATTTCACATCCATCACTAACCAGCCATTAAAAGCAATGGCTTTCATTCTCCCTATTGACCTGGTCTGTAATCAGACCAGAGACCTTGAAAGGTGAACAACTCTCTATCCTATTAACAGACCCCTGAGCCATCCAATCCCCTTGATAGTCATGTCCCCTTTTTTCTTTTTTTTTTTTTAATGGAAATAGCTCTGCTTTAATCCACATGTCTCTATTGATCAGGAGATCAGGTCTAGTTGATGTGCACAGTAGAATATGGTATGACATTAAGAACAACTTGTGACTTAGCATGAAAGGGTCAGTCTAACTTTCGCTAATTAACCTTCTTTTTTTAATATTAGTTAATTTGCAACTTGCCCTTCTGAATTACACCTCTGTTCCCCCTCTTCAATCGAGATTATCAGCCTTCCTTCCCCACCTCACAAACTCTTCTTTCTCCTAAGCCTTTTCTCTGTCAGATGTGGATATTCCATCTACAATGCCATGATGTCATGGACATTAAAACAAGTAACAGAAGCCTGTTATTTCTCTTGAGAATATCGGAGATATGTATAGCAGTGGCAGAGCAGAGCCTCACAGAGAGAAACAAAATTTCACTCTATTTTTATTCTCCAGATTTGGATGGTTAATTGGTGGTAAGATAAAACTTACACCAGAACTACATAATATAGGAGAGGGCAACTGTCTTGTGAGCAGATGCTCTTGTATTCCTTTGACTCAGAGACAAGGGGGTGAGAGGAGCTGTGTTAGGCTCAGGGAAGATTATTTCACGCCAGAGATCAGATCACATGGAGAGCTCAGAGCGCTCTGCCTGACTTTCCTGTCATGGACACCAGTTTACATACTAGTCTGCCAATACCATACGGATCTGGAACCTCCATGAGAGGAGGCCCAGGGCTTTCCACTTGCCAAGGTGTTAATACTACATTTTTGATCATCACTGTAGTGTTTTGCACAGCTTCTTTCTGGCAAAGTTCAGCCCTGCAGAACTGCCAGGTTTCTTTGTTAGACAAGGGACATCCCAGTTGAGCTCGGGGGGGTTTCCTGCCCCGTCAGGGGATCAGGTTGTTTCTACTCATGTCTCTGATGATAGGAATCACTCTGCTTCTCTAGTGAATGATGGCTGATGTCCTTTCATACCCTTAAAAACAAATACAAAACAGCACTCATCCTCATTATTTAATTTCCAAGGACTATGCATTGATTGTTGAATAAAGCTGTCAAGGGTGAATTAACAACTCATCTCTACTGTTACAGACCTACAAATTAAGTTGAAAGGGACCTTAGCTTTTGAACAGTGTTCCAGCATCAACTGTCTTCCAATGCAAACCTCTCTGTACCATCACAACCGGTGACCTCTGCCCTATTCTTGTTTTGTTTAGATCATGTTTAACCCCAATTTGTGCTGAAACAGAGCCAGGCAAGAGGCGTTGTGAACATTTGCAATTCTCTGGGCACAGTGATGGACAGACCCAGATGGTAATTCCAGGCATGGAGAAGGGTTAGGAAGCACGTAATAAGCCCCAGTCAGCAAGGAGCAAATCTTTTCAGAGCCTAGACTAGTTATAAAGAAGTGCACGGTTAACATAAGAATTAATTCAGGGTCATGAGGAAGCAGAAGGAAGCTACTGCGTGTTTGAGTGCGTTTGTGCCTGTGCCTGGAAGCACTGCTCGTGTTCTGTAATATCTCTTTGCAATATGTATTTTGGATACTGCATTTTAAACCCATTAAGTGTGAGAAGCACTTATACACTGTAGCTAAATCAAGGAATTAACTCCTACTGCACAACTTCCTCCCATTAATTTATTTGTTTAGTGAATGCTGGGCTAATGAAAGGACATGAGTCAGCCATTCCCAATTTTGAGGGACTTTAATCAAGTAAAGATATGTGGCACAGTTTCTCCTTTGATTCTCAGCCACCTTTGTGGTTTTGTGCTGTCCTGGGCTAGCAGTGTCTCAGAAAACATTTGTTCCACTTTTTTGGGGAAGCAGCTATGACAAAGATAATACAGACCTCGGACACCAAGAGAGAGCAGCATTAACACACCACTGTCTGGAAACATATTGCAATCTCCTGTCTGGTAACAAGCTCCCGACATCTCAGTGCCATGTCAGACCTCTGTTAATTTGTTCTGTGGTATTTCTCTCCATGCTTCTCCTCAGCATGCACCTTCTCTCCTTGTTTCGTTTGATAAACACCATCCTGACTATATCTAATCTGTGGGCTGCACAGTGTGGTGTTACACATGCCAACATCACCAGCACTGGCTTTGAAGATGGGGAAAAGGAGAGGCAAAATCATACTGAAGCTACACAGTGCCACTCAGCAAGGTCATGGGAGATGGAGAAGTAGAAAGTGGTCTTTGTTTTGCTATGACCAGGAGGAGAGGTGAAGTAAATGCAATTTGATCAGAATAAAATCAGAGTGGGTGGGTGGATTTCCTTGCAGGGGGTTCACCTGTATCTTTTCCCAGCGGTCAAGCACTCACACTGAGCAGGAACAACCAAGAAGAGTATGACTAAACTGCGCTTCCAGTCATTTGCTGCCAGGGTTTTTTCAAGCCTGAGCACCACACACTTTGCTGCCCTTGCTGCTGGGTCAGGCACAAGGAATGATTGGAGCGGGGAAAGCACAGGTAGTGTGTCCAAATGGCAAATAGCCTCTGTCTGTCACTCAGGGTCTCATTGTGAGGGCTGCCTGGGGCTGTTGCAGTGCCTGCAGGGCTGTGCTGGGTGCCCAAAGGACTCAGCGCTGCAGCTGCACTCCTCGGACACGGGGAGGTTTGAGTTTACAGGGGGTACTGAAGCAGGAGAACAAGTTGACTTGTGGTAAGAGGAGATAAAAATGTTGTTTTAAAGGGGCACTCTGGAAATTATAGTGCAGCCAGACGATCATAAGGCATTGGCTGAGTGTGTTACCAGCTGGGTGCTGCCACTGTTTCCTGGAGGCCTGTGGGGCTTTACACCAGCGCTGTGCAAGGATGGAGACTGCTTGTACAGCCAGATACTACAGCTCACCTGAGAAGGTCCATAGCTGGTTTTTAATTACTGTAATGTGACTGCTGGTGAAGGTCTGTTCATCTCCTTAGGGCAGAACTAGGGCATGGCAGCCCAGCCAGCAGGGTCACAAGAGGACACCACCTCTGAATCGGCTTCAGGCGGGGTGTAGGATGTGCCTTGTCCTTACACACACGGAGTTTGATCGTGTGTACATTCCCTGAACCGTGGGTGTATTTGGTTTGACTGGAAATCTTGTGAGAACAGGCTTTCCTTGTGAGATGTGGAGCAGCTCTCCCATCCCCGGCTGCACGATGTCTTTTTTAGCACGACATCCTCCCGTGTCAGGACAAGGACTGAAGGGTGTGCTTCCCAGTGGCCTCACAACTGGGAAATGTCCATGTTGCAGGGGTATGTTACAAGCCAGACATTCTCTTCCAACAGGAGCTACCTACCTGAAGTTAGCCCTGCCTGTGTCATGTACCTGTCCCACTCCATGACAGAGTCGTGCAATGCTCCTCGTTGCTATTTCTCATCTGTGACTGAATGTTTTGCATGTGGCTGGGCTGGAATTTGGGGTTTTGCCCATGACACGAAACCACAATGCTTTGTTCTAGCATTTTATTTCTCAGCCTGTCTCCATTGCTTGGGCTGCCCTTTACTGCACATCCCACTCTGTTCCCTAAGGGTCACCGAGGCACGGGGAGAAGGCCAGGAGTTTTGTGCAACTTAAAATGTCACATCAAAGTAAGGAATTCATGCTGGCCCAGAGACACAGGCTGGAGACTGCTTATACTTCATTCCTGATTATCTCTTAGGTCAAGGTCTCTGCTAGCAGGAATATCATTTAGAGAGCTCCTTGGGCTCTGCCTCTGCCACCGACCTCCCCTGTAGCCTGAGGCAAGTCACTTCATTCTTCAGGATTTCTGTTTCCCCTTCCACCTTTCCTTCCTTTGCTTGAACAGTGAGTGCTTGAGGCCAGGAGTATTTCTAAGCAGGTATATCTTGCCTAGAGCGACAGAGCCCTGATTTCATTTGGGGCCTGAGCTACTGCAACACAGAAGAAAGAACTCATTCCCACCTCTGTGTCTCCCACAAAGTGCTTTGGTACCAGGATGAAGTTAATGAGCAAGTGACACTGTCTTGCAGTCAATTCATGGGAGAATGAGGGATGAGATGTGTCTGTTTGCCAGGGATGCCTTTCAGTTCATGTGCATCAACTCTGTAGTTTTGGAAATAAAGGAGCAAGAGCCAGTTCTGGAGTGCCAAGGTGTTCACAGAGCAGCAGAGCCTGTAGCCCATGGACCTGCTTGAGCAGGTTGCACTAACAGTTGGAGCAGTAATAGGCATCAAAGATGCTGGGGAAGCCGGATTAATAGAACCCAATGGGAGACAAGTTGCACCATTGTGTGCTGACGACATGATCAGGGCTCTCCAGCTGCAGCACAGGTGTGTTCTTGGTTCTGTCCCCTGCCTTGAGCTCTAACCACCATTCAATCACAAACTATTTTCAGATGTTGGCAGGTGGAAAATAGAAATTTTTTTGAGGCAAAATTTTGAGACGGTTGAGCATTCTTAGAGGACAGTCAGTACAGAGGGAGGTCACGCTAATTGCTGAAATGAAGGTGATTTGAAGGCAGTTGGAGAAACACCGGCAGTCCCATAGCACAGTCACCTTCAGCACAGCCAGACCCCAAAGTCCTGCTCCCAAAGCATTGGACCACGTGCCAGGTCCTGCAGCCATCTCCAAAAAGGATGCTTCAAGAGCACACATGAACATGCATTCCCACTCCCTGCAGTACATGTAAACCCTTTTTTGCTAAGAAGTCCTGGCAAGACTGCTCTGTTTCCTTCCTGAAACCAAACAAGAAGTCAGGGGACTTCGAGCAGTGCAAAAAAAGATATTATATTCAGCCTCATTTCAACAGTCTTTCCTGAACTCACACGCTCTGTATCCTCTAATGTTGAGAGGAAGAATGATACACATTTACCTAATGTGATCAGTGGTAGTTACACATTTTAATAGACAGTGAAATGTGAACAGGAATTGTGCAAAGAGAGATCTATATAATTAGGAGGTTAAATATTGTGATAGCTTAACCAAAACAACACTGACAAAACCCAGACTTCTGACTTGCAATCCGTGACTGAAGTAATTCAGCAAACTGGAACAAGTCTAAGGTTTGGGGTTTGATTTTATTCAGGGCTTTTTTTTGTCTTGTACAATTTTTAAGTACAAGCCAGAGCAGCTCTCTGGAAGAGTGGCCACTCCTTTGCCTCCATGGAAGCTAATGGCTCATCTACCAATTCAGCAGGAGTCAGGAGACAGTCATCTTACTGTAATATCTTTTGTCTTTCTCCACCGACACCTCATTGATGGGCAATTTTTCTAAACAACAGCAAAATTGCAGTACCTGCTTCTCCATCAATAAATTCCATTATTTCACATGGAGCTTGGTAGCATAGCTAGAAAATGCTGAAGTGATTACATTGAGGAACTACAGATCTGTGGCCTGAGCACTCTATAAATCTATGGACAAAGTTTGATAAAGCACATTGATACTTTATCTGACAGGAGCCTGTTTAGATTTATGGGGCTCAAAGCTGCTTGCACTGTCATCCTTGATTCAATTAATGCTAAAGCACTTGCCCATCTTCACGCTTCTTTCTTGTTGGGCAAAATGTGATCTTGACATTCTCCCTCTACTTTAATGAGCAAAATATAAAGTGATGGAATTGGTCAACGAATAATACTGTGGCTCTGGATCAAGTAGGGTAATGCAATGGACTGTTCCAGGTTAATGTGCTGTGGTCCATGGAGGGTTTGCCTCAGTGTTGAGGTGCCATCAGTTTTTCCCATAATCTTCTGTAGTACTAATGACGAGCAGCAAAATCAGATGAAATTGTGGCAGGTTTAAAAAATATTGTACTTCACTTTTATATTTGTTTCAAAGTTGCTGTGGCTGGGACACTGAGGGACAGGAAGAAAGAGCAGTTCGTGCTTTGGGACAACTGGGATGTAGCTTTCAGGAGAGGGTCTTTGGTTACAACACCAGGGCAAGTTATGTTGCCATCCTGCTGGTTTTTTATTCAGGAAGTGACAATTCAATGGGCAAATAGATTTGGTGTAAGGACTCTACTGGCTGTAGCTTTTGAGGATTTATTGTTAGAAACTTAATTTTTAAGGGTTTTTTTTTTGAGGATAGAAGACTTCTGTGTGACAGGCATGTCACAGCATGGTTTGGTGAAGTGTAGGATTATAGATTCCCAGAGAAGCTGTGGCCGCCCCATCTCTGGAAGTCTTCAAGACCAGCTTGGATGGGGCTTGAAGAAATTTGGTCTAAGAAGGTGTCCCTGCCCACAGCAGTGGGGTTGGAATGAGATGATCTTTGAGGTCCATTCTATTACTCAGTAATTCTATAGCAGCCTCTGTCTCCTTCTCTCACTTTACAACAGATAGTTGCCATAATTTACTCCTGGAACATGCTCTGGGCTTTGTCTCAATTTGCTTTATTGGAGGAAAAGTATTTCTTCAATGCTTGCTGTCGCATTGATGTTTCAGTCCCACTTTTACATCCCCCAGAGTTCCAAAATCCTGCTGGTGTGAGAATCCAGTTTTCCTGTTGGGATGCAGTTACAGGAGAGTTGGTGTTGTGTGTAATACCTAGAGCTGGATTTAATCCCTGCTGTTGTTGTGTGTGGCAGTTGTGTGGAGAGGGAGTGTTTAGCCATGGAGAAATCCAGGAGAGCAATGCACCTGTATTAGCAGGATTTGCTGTGTGATTTCTGCCCAGGAAGAGGGAGTTTCTCCCAACCATGCCTTGCGGAATTTTGAGGACTGAAGTGACACTTGAGAAGTGCTCAGGCTTCACAATGACCCCCGGGCAGGGACAGCTTCACCCTAGAGCATCACTGCTGTACTGGGGAGAATTCCTGCATCCCCTGACATTGTGTAACTCCTCTGTGCTCCCTGACAGGAATACAATTTACTGCAATTTACTATAAATCGTCATAAAAGCCCTTCTCTTGTGACACAGTCAGTCAGAAACCCTAAAAATGACTGACAGGCGCTTCATAAATATTTATGATCTCTAAAAAAAGATTGAAAGAAAGAAAAGTTAAATTCGTCCCTCAGTGAAGTTTGATGGTGGTCTTCTCTGCAGTGGTCAGGTCTGCCCTTCTGCTGGCATAGGAGGAGCGGCTTCCTCCTGCCTGGCAGAGCTGGCCCTACTCAGGGTCACCCTCATCCCCAAAAGCAGGAGGGTGCAGAGAGCCCAGACCTGCCAGCTCAGCCACGGTGATGGAGCACAGTCCCCATGCCTGTCCCACTGCTGCTTGCTCATGGCACGAAATCCAGAGGAAGCCTGGTGAGACTGGAAGTGCAAAAGTCATTTAAAGCCTTGAAAATTGCCTCAAATAGGCAAAGCTGCTTTTCTGACTGCCTTTGCAGAGAGGTGCTGCCCTTCATCGTTTCTTTTTGCCACGGGGAAGCAAATCATCACCCAAAGAGGGCCCTTCAAGGCCAGGTCTCCAAAGAGAAATCAGCCCATGGGCATTTAAGCCCATCCATTAAAGCCTCTGGGACTGATTAGGAGTTTATATCCATGTTATTTTGCTACTTTGACTTCTGCTCCTGCTCAGTTTATAAATAGTTCTGACATTTACTGCTGCTAGTTTGCAAGGGAGAAAGTAGAATAGGCTAGAACCAAGGAAAGTCTTGGTCCTTGTGTTGCAGAGTCAAGGCAGGAGAGGAAATTTGAATATGGTAAATTAAGGGAATGTTCCTCAGATGAAACTGTCTCCCAATCATAAGTCATGTGATGATAAATTTCAGTTGAGTGACAACAATATTAACAAACTGAAAAAAAGATTGATGTGCATCACAGGTCCATGAATGCAAAATAAAAGGGAAAGGCTTGCTAGCCTGTGATAGGCAAAGTATAAATATGTATCACTTGGTTCTAAAGTGAGTTATGATTACATTTTCCTACTTGTACCTGAAATCTGTAGAGGTTATTCATCTTATCCCTGTATCAGCCATGACAGTTATAGCCATGCGGTGCATACGGCTCAGGTACCTGCTCAGCAGATAAATCAGCAGGCATGAAGGGACCTGTTGTTATCAATTTGATCTTCAGAATAAATATACAAATATGTGTACGGTATTGTTGTCACTGAGAACAATTTCCCTTCTTCTCACCGACACACTTTAAAGAGGTTGTTCCAAGAGCCGCTTTCCGACAATGCCAGAGGGAAACAGAGGGAAACAATGATCAGGCAGGAGGACTGGATTTATGGACTGTTGTCTATTTTATTTAAAAAGAAAAAAAACCCAAACAGAAACCTCTTCGTTCTAGCATCACTTGTCCTCGGAGCACAGCGCTGGCTGGCTGCAGCGAGCGAGGGGAGGGAAGAGGCGATGGGGAGTTAACAGTCAGTGAACATCTCTAAGAGGAAACCATTCCTGATGAGGCTGAGAGTGGTATTGCCTCTCCACTGGTGCTAAAGATCTAAAGGTTTTATGATGCAGCAGAGACTGTAGTTTAATCCTGATTTACCATGGCAGTTCAGCAAGGAGGAGAGGCTCACACAGACTCAGCCAGGCAACACGGAGGCCGCCGGGACCTGCTGGCCGTGCACCGAGCAGAGAAGCTGGGGACGGGAAGCCAGGGGAGATTTCTTCTCCTCCACTTGCACGGAGATCACAGTGACAGGCACAGGGATGTGGGAACGCTGGGACCATGTCACTGCATCATGCCATGAAGCATCTGAGGAGAGGGGACGTGGGGTCATGATGGGATCTGAGTGTAGGGCTGGAGACACGCTGCCCTGGAGAGAGACACAAACAACTGGCACTGTTTTGGACCGGCCACTCATCAGCATCAATCCACGTGGCAGTCCTGGGGAAGGAGTGGGTGACAGCCCTTCACAGCACCAGTTTCTCTCAGCTGGAACATCCTTCCAGATACAGGCAGAGTGGCAGCAGAGATACAAACTTCTCCCAGCATCAGGCTGCTGGAATATCCAAGCAAAGTAGGGAAGTAGTGAGAGCGACTCCAGTGCAATAAAAGGCATCAGGGTGTGTGCACTGACCTGAGCCCTGTGCTCTGTGGTCCCAGAGTGAGCAATAAAGGCTTGCCCAGCTAGAATTGCTGATGGGCACTGAAGTTAAGATGTTGAATTCATGCTTTGCCTTCCTTGTGACAGTCACTGTGTGCATTACTCCAGATTTACAGAAGAGAAAGGGGGGGTTTCCACATTCACCTGCTAAAAACCTCAGCACGATGCAAAAGCAGCAGCGTCCACACGACCAGTCCCTTGCCCAAATTTCATACATGGTACCAAATATCCGTGAAGATGATGACAGTATGAAATAGCTACTGTCCTTGACAGCTACATTCTGTCCTCTTACTTTTTCTAAGTCTGGGGGGAAGGACAGTGGTTCTATGTAATTACAGTTCCCAGGTAAGGCTGGAATGCAATCTCCTGGTGACTCTGACTCGGTAGCCCAGGGGAAAAGGCTTACACCTGAACTGTTTTGGTTTTTTAAACCCTGCCTCTTCTGGGAAGCCTTTTGTTGCTTAATCAGTACCACTTATTTAGTCTGCATCACAACTGTGCTCAAGGTCCCCAGCAGAGCTCCAGATTTGCCAAGAGGTAAAAAATATTTTTTTCCAAATAAAGTTTTACTTGGATAGGTGTTTGATAGTTACAAATCATAACCTTCAGGCTCTATCCTATCTCACAGAACTTATCATCTCCACTTCCCTGTCAGGCAGCTGTGTATTATAAGTCTGTAACACTCAAAGCCAGGCACCAGGCTCTTACCTCAGGTACACTGTGACTTTGTGCACACCCAGGTTATAAACTTTTCTGACCTTCTCTCCTTGAGCTACAAAACCAAGATTTGTGCCTTCCTTTTTGCCCAGCTGCAAATACTTCTCAAAGTATGGCATGGCTTTGCTTTTCATTTCCCTGGGGAAAAATCAGGATTTACCCTGGGAAGTCAGAGGTTAATAAAGATGTGTTTGATTCGGAAATGAGAAGGCTGGAAGTGCTGGGAACCAGGAGTCTGAGAGCTGGGGGAAGCAGCAAACTTGAGTCTGAAGGTGGCTGAGGATGTCACCTGCGAGGCATCTGAGATGCTGCATGCTGAGTGTGTTTAATGACATGCGGGGAGAGGAGATGAATTGGGTTGGGGTTTTTTTTCCTAAACTATGATGCTTTAATGAAAAACAACTTCTGTCCTTCAGCCGTAAGAGCTATTCCTATTCTTGAACTGTGAAGGAGGAGGAGTGAGCAGGAAAATGCCATATGAAATTGTTAAGCTAAATTCAGAGACGGTACATTCTGGCCAACAAGAAAGATGTAACCGTATATCACAGCATTCTGTTAATGAGGATTCATTTTTAGCCCAACTTGTCTGTAATGAAAACCCCTAACGTTTAATTTCCATAAAGCCAGAATTAAGGCTGTCTTTAACCTCGGTGTGCTCTACACATTTGATTTTTGCTATGGTGTAAATCTCTCTGCTCAAATGGCGATATAAGAGCCATCCCCCCACCATAATAAGAGGGTAATGCTGACTCATAACTCACACGGTGTAATTCCACACCAAAAATGTGCAGCTTCCATTGTTGGGAATACTGTCACTAAAAAGGTACTCCTGCTTTACTAAAATATTTGCAAAAGGAGAGAATTTGTCACAAATTGAGACTTCTATGTTTGCACTAAAGCAGTGGGGAAAAGGACATAGGTGGATACACTTGTTTTTTGTCCATAAAAATTGGAAAAATTCTATTTTCCTTGCATTTATTTCCAATTGTATTATTGACTTACATTTTCATGGCAGTTTAGGAACCTATTTTGTGTTCTCCAGTACCAAGATCCCTTCAAAAATTTGGACCTTAGACATCACAGTGGTCATTTTGCTGCTAAAGCTCAAGCAATCCACTACCAAATGAGATATGAAGGACAAATCTGGTGTCCCTGTGACACTCGAGCATACTCTAAATCACCACTTTCACTCACCTGCAGAGTTCTTTTGCATCACAGTGAAAACAGGGCCCAGATTATTGCAAATTAAAATGGCAGAGGCTGATGTGCATGTTGACAACGAGTGGAAGGTGCAGAACACCACAGTACTCCCTGGGTCTCCATTTCATCCCCGGCCAAATGATGACGTGGCCTCCTCCAAAGGAAGGTGGTGGGGTTTTCTTCCTGAACACCTGGAAAGGGCTCAGAGGGTCTTGAGTTAAAAATACAGAAGAATCATAAAGTATCTTTACGTTAAGGCTGCCTGGAAAAATTAGGAGTCTAATGTTAATTAGAGCTGTGTGAATAATTCATAGCAGATCCTTTATTAAAAGAATGCTGCTACTTCTTTCTGTTTGCAAATTGTCCACAAGCAGATGGTGATTTTCGGGATTGTGTTTATTATACAGACCTATTCGCTAAATTATTTGGGGGAGTAAGCTCTGCTCTGTGTCTCATTCAGGAGGAGTTAGCTGGGCATATTGAATGGTCAGAATTCACCGTGATCATCTAAGTTTTCACTGGATATATTGATCACCTGGAGGGTTTCTGTTGCCGACTGGATGTGTTAACATTTAGAAGAGGGACTCCAGCACGAATACTCATACACTGTATTATAGCTCCTTGTGCTCCCCCATCTGTATGCCACATCAACCTGCTGTCTCTCTGTTCAGAACTTGCTTTTGCATAGAATTATTCAGAAATGTTTAAATCAGAATAATTATTCCTGAATAGCTCTCTCTGTGAGCACTTATTCTATAATAAGAGTGCTGTGTACCAGTTTAGTTTAATCTGCTTGAAAGTGAGCTAAACTAAACAGGAATAAGGCATGCCAACTGCAAAAGAAAAGATGCCACAGAATTTAAACTCACAGCCTATCTCTTGCTTTTTAACACAAAATACCTTTTCTGGGTCAAAGAGGCCCCTGAGCAGAGAAGCCGTGGAAGCTGGAGGGTTGCAGCAGGGGAGGGAGCACTCTGTAAATACCCTGCTCAATGCACCCACTGTTAGGGAGGAGAGACTCAAAGAGACCTTGAGACTGACCCCAAACAGTTGGTCTTTGGTCATCCAAATTAATTCCCATGTGTACACAAACCCTTTGGCTCAAGCACTCTCTGCTTCGGGGGTGTGCAGCTCCCAGCACAGCAGCCCCCAGTCCCTGGTGCTTATGGGGTTAATGAGTCAGGGAGCACCCCATGGCAAGGGCAGGATTAGGATTAGACACCAGCACCCCACCAGCACCTCCAAACCTCCCTTTCCATCCTCTGAATAAAACCACTCCTCAGTGGAAGCAAACAGAAAGAAACAGAAAGACTATCAAAACCTCGCTGGATAAATATTCCTTCCGCGCTGCAAACTGTTGCTTACAGCTAGTATTTTTTGGGTAATGATCTGCTTTTGGATTTTCTCTGAGATGTATATTCCATCTCTTTGACAATGTCTCAGCCTTATCTCTGCTCATTTTTTTCCTTCCTTAAATCTCTTTCTTTACCTTTAAAACGCTCTTTCCCCGAGCAGTTACAGATGTATCATTGCTGTTGTGCTCTTAACATGCAGCTGAGCAGCTCGGGAAGCACAGGGAGGATGCTCATGGCAAACTCCACATCCTGGATGCAGCTGAAGAACCGGCTGCTGCTGAGCTGACCCTCTACCTCGAGCACCACCAAGTGCAGTGGGGCTGCATCTGCCCGAGGTGGAGGCAGAGTCACACCAGAAGCTTGCAGCAGAACACTGCTTTTTTAAAGGATCTTAATAAAATATAATAATAATAATAATAAATTTAATATATGAGGAAATTTATCAAAAAAATCTTTAAAGTCAAAAGCATGGATTTCATTTTCTAAGAGCCAGCCCAAAGGCTCCCTGTGCAGTCACGAATGAGATTTTCACAAGTGCTCAAAGCAGGCACATTTCGGTAAGAGTCAGGCATCTCACTTCCACAGGGAGTGGGTACTTCTTGCCAAACTTGAGGTGCTTAAGTGTGGTACCTACCTTGACCTCATGAGCTCAGGTTCGCACACAAAGGAGGGGGAGAGTCCTTCTCAGGGGGACACCTCAGCTAGAAGAGGTTACTTGCCCTTTCCTGCAAGAACAAATCTGCATTTTTGAGGCCAGCAGGAACATGGATTGCAGCAGTCTTTATTGGAGTGAGAATCACGAAGTTACTGGGGTGTTGCAGGAGTGAAAATAAAAGATATTCTTGGAGATAAGTGATGTTTGAACTAACAAACTCGAGAGTAGCAAATTGCCAAGATGCTGGGGGACATTGGCAAATGGAGAGCTTGGATTTCAGTGGGTGACAGGGCAGAGATGTTAAGTGCAAAACAAGCCATGCTGCTCTGACAGCTGCCCTCCCCTACGGGCACCAGCCCTTTCCCATCCACACCATCCTCCTTCATCCTTTAGTTGTCCCTTGCCAGGCTTGGCAGAACTGCCCCCAACACTCAGCTGCATCAGCCCTTCTGATAGCTTTTGCATTAACAAGCGTTTAATTCCAAGTCCTTGGGATGTCCCAGTGCCCTGATCCTTTGCCTCAGTTTCCCTGGAGAGACAGTGTTGGGTTGAGCTTCTGCTTTGGAGCAGAGCACAGGGGCAATGTCACTGCTCTGTGAAGGGTGAGGCAGGCAGGATCCCTGGCTCAGCTATCCCTTGGCACCCCATTCCCTCTATTCCTAGGTGTCACCCCATCCCTCTCTGAGCAGGGGGTCACTGCCTCCCCACACTGCAGCCCCAGGATGATGTCAGTGTGAAGCATCAGCTCCAAGCCGACTCTACAAACAGAGAGAGAATATCCCACCTGGAGTCACCACATACCCTTGAGAAAAAGCCTCCTGGAGAGACCTTCCGGGAGCAGGGCCGTGGCTCTCCTCCTGTTTCCAGCAAGAGGCTCCCAGACTGCAGCAGGGAGTTAAGATGAAGTTGGTCAGGTCACCTGCCAGCCTTCCACAACAGAGTCCATAAAGAACAGCAGCCAACAGCACCTCTGTGCTGTGCTTCCCTGGAAGGGTATGTTAATATACCCCATCTTTATTACCCTATCTGAAAAGATATTTCATTTTCCCAGTTTTTACTACACAGTCTCAATAACTGGAACTTGTTTAAAGGCTCACTGCTCCAGGAAAATGCATTACATCTTGGCTTTTAAATCCGCCAGCTCCCATTTATTGCTATTAATAATAGATTGGGAAAGCTGTTCTTTTTATTTTATTTTGGCCCTCTGAATAATTTTTTAATTTTTTTTTGTAGCTCTAAAATCAAATATTTTAAAAAGAAAATGTCTTAAAGCACCATTCCTGTATCCTGGAGGTGGCCCCACTCTGGGTGCCATTCAGGAGTCACTTGCAGTGCTTAGGAAAGGGGAAAGGCAAAGGGAAAAAAACAGCAAAACTGTTTAATAATCATTTATGGGCCCAAAGCGTCCAGGGAAAACAAGTTAAGAAAATACCTAAATTAGTTTTCACTTAAAGTTTAGGCATCTTTAATTTATAAATGCTATTTAAGCAGAGAAATGTTGTTGAGGACTAGAGTAATTATCCGCATAAGTGGAAATACAAAACTCGGGTGCTTCTACACAGTTTGTTCTCCTTCTGCGAACTCCACTGAGCTGCTTTTAAGCTGAGCTCACCCAGGGAATTGCTGCCTGCATGTTTATGTATTTATTGTAGAAGATACTCCTTTTTTTTTTCTTCTTCTTTTTTTTTTTTTTTTTTTTTGCCAAGCCAGCACTGGCTTTTTAATCTTTCACTCGTTTCAGCATTACTGTTGTGAAGGAGGATATTAACGGCCAGGCCCTTCTCTCAGGAACACTGGTGTAAACTCAGAGTAAATGGGCTGAAGTCAGTAGAATTTCTCCACTTCCGAAGCACAGCTGCACCCAAACACAGCCCCTGGTGCTCGGGGGATCTGGGAACTTGGGATCACCTCGGGTTTACCTTCATCTCTCCCTCCTACTGTGCTAATCAAAATGGGAGAGAGGAAGTTTGGCCAATAATATTTCTTTTTCCTCTGCTGTACGCTGTATAAATGCAATCCCTGCATTATTATATTGAAGCTGGGAACCTCTAAGCAATTACTTCCCAGCACATTAGTGTCCATGTACTAAATGCTAAAGTGTTTATTCAGTGCATTGCAGGATCAGGTTATTGCTGAGTCTGTCCATCATGCCCAGAAATTATTGCTATAAGTGCTTTAAGAGCATGGCCAGTACAATGGAGATATAACCCTGCTGAAGGACTGCAGTACTTCTATTTAAAGAGGGGGAAAAAAAAGGCTGCAAAAGTGTTCAGATGCACAAAATCTCATCATCAAACTCACAGCGCTGTAGGAACCAAAAAAAAAAAGGAGAGACACAAACAACTTTATACTGAAATTGAGTGGAAATTGGAATAGTGAAGGAAATATGCTTTCTTTTTCAATTCCAGATGCTCATGCAGTCTTTTGCCTGGGATTAAGAGGTCACTTATTGCAGCCTTAAAGGATAAGGACTGGGCTAGATAGGAGAATCAGCAGCTGTTTATTCTGTAAATGTTTGAATATGAATCAGGTCTTCCTTTTCAGAGCTTTGCTTATTACTTTTATTTACCAGGATAATATCAGAAGTCTAATTAATTCTCCCTACCTCTTTCAATTCTCAGTGTCTCAGTGCTTCAGCAAAGCTGGAACCCTTTAGAGCTTTCTATCTATTGAATGAAAGATCCTTGTTTATAAGGATGGCTATGTCTTCATCTTTTCAGCTGAGATTGCCTTAAAATGTACTAGTGCAGAGCACAGAGATAATGCTGGGGGAATAATAACTTCTTTTTTTTTTCTTTTTGCATTTGGTTATCAACTGGTGGTTTATTTCTGTAATCGTCTTTATCAGAGTCCTTGCTGCACAGTGGTTAATATTCAGGAATGGTTATTATCTCTTTCAAAAGTTAGAAATATCAGCCTCAGAGAGACACGCTGAGGTCTGGGGCTGTGAAGTGACTTCTCCAAAAATCACCCAGGGAAGGATTTTAAGGCAGAGATACAACAGACTTAAATGTGATGCTCAAAAGTCGGTGTCTAGTCCTGAAGTATTTCTGCAGACTCTTTCCGGGGTGAATTGCCACTTTCTGGAGGTATTTCTGGAGGCAGCTCGTAGACTAAATGCAGCCCTAAAAGTGCTAAAGTTGGGTGTAATAAGTCCCAGTTAACACCTCTGGTTCTGCTGCAATGATGAGGCCAGAGGAGCTGATTTGGGCTAAAGTACAGGCTGGCACTAACAGGCCTTTGCTGACGCCCCATTTTGCCCTATTTCAGCCCAGTTCCAGTCACCACCTTCCAGAGGCAAGGCGAGAGGAGGGCGGTTCCCCGGGAAAAAGAAGACAACCAGCTTTTCCCCAAGCCTGCAGCAGACACTGTGCCACAAGGGGATGGTGCCAAGGGGTGCTGTGCACATCCCAGCGGGAGGAGGACGGTGTGGTTGATGCTCAAGGTGATGTTCTCCTGGGTCAGATGCCAGGTACCACTGTAACCCTGAGCAGCCCTGCTCTGAGACGAAGCCTCTGAAGCCCCTCTGCTGTGACTGTGAGCTCTTTACGTTGGGTCTCTCTCTCAGTACTCACATCCCGTCCTAGAAAGCTGCCACAATAACAGCCCTTACCTTGATGAGGGGATCACTGTGCTGCTCTGGAGCACTGTAACAGCAATATCCTTACAAAAGTTCCTTCCCATCATCCAGCCCAAGGACAAATGAGATCTCCCCCTTGTGCTAATTCAACAAGCACTTTGTTTATTCGTGATTATTTCTGTTGGTGACGCTCGTGTTACTGGAGTTTGTTGTTTGCTCACAGCACTCTCTCTGCTGCTAAAACCTATTTTTTTTACATTTCACCTAAATGTTTCCATGTTTTAAAAGGTTTTAATTAATTCCTATTACACCTTTTAGATTTTAAGCGAAGTTTCCTCCTTCTTAGGTCTCCAGCACTCCCAAAATAGTTGTTCAGTAAAAATAGCTTCTAATAACACTGTGACCAAAAGAGGTGCACGAGGGGCCCAGCCATTTCCTAAACACAGCACGAGGTGTTCTGAGTTGATTATGCATTCGTTATTGATAATTATTAATTATATGCCGGTTATTACACCGCTCTCTTGTTTTATTGGCGCGCTGTGCATTTTAGAGAGGCAAAAGCCATTCTAAGAGAAATGGGTGACATTAACTCAGCACAATAATTAATAACTTTATGATAATGATGTATATCTATTTGGCATTGAACTCTGGGACATAAAAGAATGTCCTACAAGAGCTTGTTCACACCGTGCCCGGTACACGAAGGGGTGACTTTGCCACTAAGGTTGGGCCACTTTCAGAGCCAAAAGAAGGAGATGATAATTAGTCATCATTAATTAGTGGACATTGGCAAGGCTTGGGCCTCTTGGAATTTTGAAAGTGTGATGTTACGCTTGGATTTTTGAGGAACTCCAAAGACATGTCTGAGCACACACAGCCAACTGGGCTCCCTTGAGCAGGCTTGATGGGCAAGAAATGCATAGCAGGAAAGTTGTGTCCCTTCCCTGGTGTCTAAAGATTGATAATTAAACAGAAATCACTTTGAAGAGTTTGTCCCTTCTTCTCCCACATCCCTTCAAGCACTTCAGTGCTGGAAACACCGTGGGAGCACAGCCTTGGCCATCAGGGTTCTCTTTCCCTCCATCCCTCCAGAGCACCAGGGCCATGGAGGGGATCCAAACCCACCCAGACGTGCCACTGGCACGCTGTGGTCAGCAGGGTCACTTGGGATCTACACCAGCACCCAAACCCTCCTCCTGATGTTCCTTTGGGTCTGTTTTGATTTCCAGCCTCGGTGTTATTTGAATGTGCAGTAAGTAGCCTCTTGCTGGCAAATGTGAGATGCTGATAGCTTCTGAAAACTATATCCCAGCCTTGAGATAACAAGACAACAAATTTATTACATCCTGGGGGGAAAAAAAAAAAGTGACAGGCTGTTAGGGGAAGAGATCAAGATACGTGTGAGCACGTGTCCCTGTCCCTCCATTCCCGACTCAGTCATTCCCTGAGCAGGATGACATAATCAGGGTGATGGAAGTGTCCTATTTCCCAGAGAGGGGACAGGAGGGAGGGGGCACAGCAGCACTGGGATTGATTTCCCTCTGCTGGAGCAATTACACTCCCAAACTGGCAAAACAATAAATAATAACAAATGACTAATAAACACCCCATTTGAATCTTTAAATGAATATCGGATTTTAATTATAAAGGTTTAATTTTTAGAATGGAAAAGCTACTTTCGCACAATTACTGCGTGCAACTTTAATTAACTTCCAAGAACTTTCCCTTACTCAAAAAAAAAATCTAATTAATAATACTTAGGGAACTATTAGCATAAAATAAGTCATGGAAAGGGGTAGAGAAATATAAAACATATATTGTACAGAATTACTTGGGAGAAAGACTACCAAAGCCAAAGCTTCCAGCTTTCCAAATTCTGGCCTATAAGGGACTTGTTTTTCCTCAGTGAAAGCATGAGAAAGACATTGGAATCATAGGATTTAGGACAGAAAATACTGTTACATTAACCAGCTGCTGCAGAGACCTGTAAGACTGGGAGAGGTGATCTCACCAAACGTTCCTTTATTTGGGGGAAATATGACACTGGTAGACAGGATGGGTCCAGGGAGATAGTGAATGAAGGGGTTAGGAATGGACTGGGAACGCACAGGATTGCTCTCCAAAGAGCCCTAAACCCAGCTGCAAAGCCAAGCCTTACTGGCTGGGCAGGAAAAGGCAGGAAGAGGCAAAGAGCTCATTTTCCACCCACCATGAACTGGGAGGGTGGGGATGGAGGGGAGCTGCCAAATCCCAGTAAAAGAAAACCTTCCTGGGGCATCAGACAGCCCTCCAAAAGACAAACCTGGGGGACTGCAAGGGTCTGTGTATGCAAAATAGGCCAAGCAGAGCAGGCTTAGAGCAGGAAGGGGACAGTGATATGATGCTCTGAAGCAGAGGTGTATCACTGCAGGAACCAAGAGGGAAATTAAGTCAGGGTACAAGGACACAGGGAGGGCAGCCTGTGGTGGAACTTGTTGCTTCAGTAATGGAACAACAGTGAATGAGAGTCACTTCACAATAATATTTTGCCCAGGTCTTGTTCCAGCTGAGTTTTAAATTAACCAGTGGGTACAGCTGTCAGCATTTCCTTTATGAGATTGCTCCAATACAAGAAACCCTCCACGGTCCAACCAGTGTGTTTGGAAATGTCTGTGTGTGAGTGTACAGAGGAGGCTGAGCCTGATAATCAACTGCTCTGCTAAAATGGCTTTGACTCAGCTAAACATACCCTGAATTAAACTGAGACCTAAACATCCTGGACACAGTGTCCTTTATGGCCAGCTCAGGCAGAGCAACTTCCCCCCTCCATCTCCCTTCAGGGAGGAGAGGAAGGATGCACACCCAAAGATTTGAAGCTTTCCTTTGCTTCAGGGAGGGGAAACGGAGGTTTGCAGCCCCTTCTCCTAATGAGCTCTCTGGCCAGTTTAGCTGCAAATAAATCAATGAGCAGGAACAAAGTACCTGGAACAGAAACAGTAAAACTTTGAATTGGGGACCTGCCTGAAGACTCCAAGGGCAGAAACATCCTGCTCTTTGCATGTTACTTTTGCAGCCAGCCCATGGGCTGTCACCAGACAGTGGCTGAGGGCAGCGCAAGGGATAAATCCTCCACCTTCCTCTTCCTCCTTGCCTGCCCAGTGGGCAGGCAGCCTCCAGACAGATCACTGACATGCCCCAGCAAGTCTATCACTGTCATGAAAAGCTCAGGCAGCCCAGGTCCTGTGTCACCTGGCTGGTGGTGTCTGGGTTTTTCTGGAGCAGGACTGGCTGGACTGGACCTGTTGATCCCTGGTTAGAACAGTCTGTGTTGTTGGGACTCTGTAGCCTTTGGCCAAGAGATTTCTGTGATGTCTACTTAGTATTGCCACCCTCCCTCCCATAACACATTCCACGTGCATTGAGCATTTATATAAAACATCTGCTGTGGTGTCCAGGACTCAGATTTCCCTTCTTTGCTCTTCTCTCCTTTTGTATTTCAAAGGGTCTGTCTGTGAAGTCCAGCAGCACAGGGCTGTAGTTTCCAGGACCTGTTGTCACAGAGCCAGGCAGGGAAGCAGGAAATCCACGGTGTGCCTGGAACCCTGTGCTCATGTCAGAGGAGCAGAATGTTCCCCAGAGAGCCAGACATGCAGCAAGCCCTAAGGGCTCACCCACAACCCCAACAGCTTGTCTGGGATAACTTTGAACCACTCAGCTTGGGTTTTGCTGCCCGCATTGAGAGCCATCATCCCACGGGGACAATTTGGAGCTCTCTCCCATGTATCACCACAGCTAAGAGAGGTGAGTGTGGGGTGTGGATGCCCTACAGCCACAGAGGGGAGGAAGATTAGGGAGGCAAAGAGAGGAAAGCATCGACTTGAGCAAGTTCACATTTCAATCACTATGAAACATGGTGTGGTCCAGAGCCCCCAGTGCACAGGGCACACTCTGGACCACACTTATCTCGCTCCTCTAGCAGGCTGGGAACCCAAAGATATGCTTTCCTCTGGAGCTATGAAAACCTGTCACAAAATCTGCTACTTCTGTATTCCAAGTAATTTCACTTTGCAAAAAAAAAATCACCCCGAGCTCTTGAAAAACAACTGCCACGACACAAAAAAAAAAAAAAAAGGAAAAAAAGAAAGGAAAAAAAAAAAAGAACACCCAAACGAGTTTAGATTCTCACATCCCTGCTAGGATGTTCCAAATATAACCACAAAACACAGTTCTTAAGCCTGTATTTATTACTACACAAATCTAGTTTAAAAACAGCTCTACAGGGGTTTTTGTTTAGCTCTAGCACTAGATCAGAGAGAAAAGGACACTTGTGCCGGCAGAACTGTAGGGCTGCACTGACCTCCAGTGGAATTGGGAGAAATATTCCGGTTGTAGAGGCTTCTTCACAGCCCTCTGAAGCCAAAAGTTGCCTTGTTTAGAGCTTTACAAAGGCACCAAATTCATATAGGGATCAGGGAATTTATTACAGATTACTGTATACTTAGGATAAATAAGTTGAAGTACTGTAAGGGGATTTTTTTGGAATAACGTTTCCAGTCTAAGTCTAGCTTCATCAAATTCAAGCTTAAATATGCAGGTATTAAATAGAGCTTTCCAAAATCAATCAGCCTGAGGGGTTTTTAATTGATTGAGGAGCAATTTTTCCTCCCCTTTTCCGCTGCAGAGAATTGTTAAAGATGGTTAATTTCAGCTTTCCCACCCGAAAAACCTTTTCCTTTTGGTTTGGTCACCTAATGAAGAAACTCTAATGACAGTCGCCGTGTGACATTTCCTCTCAGCACTTAGGAGGAGATTTTCAAGGTCAGACAAAGGTGATCAAACGAGAGAGTGGCACTTCTCAGTCAGAGTGGGAATGATTGATCTTCCCATCAGATTTTAGAGCTGCACCGCTTGACATTGTGTCCTTTCATGTCCTGATCAAAGAAGTTCATGGCATGCCCAAGGTATTCTCCAGAGCGCCTTCATTTAAGAATTCCAAGGTCAACTGAAGGAAAATGTGGCATCCCTTTCCCTGGCAATCTCTGACCGTGGTGGTTCCACATCGGCTGCTTCAGGAGCTGTATGTACTCAGAATAAAAAGGCTGACACCGACACAAACAGCTCACCGAGTTCTCCTGTGTTGAAAGACAACCTCTGCTGAAAACAGTCCCTTTCCCCTGGAACAGCTAGAGGGCCCTTCCAGGTTGTTCACGAGCTTTCTCTGAAGAGCAATTAGAGAACTATTGTTCAAAGTGTGCTCAACAAGGAGGCGACGAGGACTTCAAAGGGAAGAGGCAGAGATTGATAAAGCCACTCCAGAAACAAGCAGGGAGGAGTCAGGCAGGCAAGGGGACCTGAAAGGAGGAGAACAAGAGAAATTAAGGCAGTGCTCTGGGGTTGGGTTTTTTGGTTGGGTTTTATTGGGGGTTGCTTGGTTGTTTGTCTTTTGGGTTTTTTTGGGGAGTGGTGGTTGGTTGTTTTGGGGGGTTGTGGGTTTAAGGGTTTTTTGGGGGGTATTTTGTTGGGTTTGGGAGGGGGTATTTTGGGGGATTGAGGTTTTTTTGGAAGGAAGATTTAAATATTTCCACTCAAAACAGTCAAATGAAGCGAAACAAAATATTTTGGCTTTGCGTTGTTTATCCTTATTTAACCTACTTCCGAGTCCTTCATCGCAACCGTCCTTTAAACTTAGGTCAGATTTTAAATTCAAATTGCAGTCGGACGAGTGGAAGAGTTTGATTTCCCAAATAGCCTCTCAGGTCTTCCAGGGCATTTGCTCTGCACCTGCCAAATCCCCTGTGTGTGACAAGAGGGAAGAAGCAGGAATGCAGGAGGCAGAAAGGCAGGGGGTCACCCACTGTCTCACACCTCACCATGCCAGATCTTGTTTTGACCCAGAATCACGTCACTTAGCTCTTGTTCTCCCAGGACACAAGGGTTTTTAAAAAGCCCACTCATTTTTCATGTCCTGCTTAGACTGTACCTCATGAGAAGCAAGTAAAATCATGTTACATGTTTAGGTGCTGCCTCTTTCCAGCAGGATCCTGCTTCATGGCTTGGTTCCTGCTCTACCACTGACACACAAATCCTCAGGATGTACATGGACAGGATCACACAAGTCCACACGGGAAAAAACAATATTTCCTTGCTGGAGTGGCAGGAGTGGAGGTGTATTTCTTTGGTTTAGATTTTGGAAGTGTAACTTCTGATATTTTACAGCAAAGGAATCAGATACGAACCTGCCTCGGGAAAACTGATGACATGGGAAATTCCAGCCCAAATTTTGCCAAAGTTTGGCAAAATTATAATTGACTGCCAACAGTGCTCTCATAATGAGAGCTCTAGGGTGATTTCAGTAAGTACAAGTGCCACTCCTCTGTATAACCAGCTGGGAATATTATTTAAGATATATGCCAAACTATTTAAATACATAATGATTTTGGTTTTGTCTGAGACTCTGATCTGCCTCTAACAGGGTCTTCAAGGGATATTTTTAGCCCCTCAACAAGCAATAAAAACATTCAGGTGAGATTTCCTGATACTGGTGCCATCACAGAGCAGAAGAGAAATGCAGAGCGGGTGGAGGGACAGTGTGTATGTAACACACCGTGTCCTTACTGGGAATTTTTGTTCAACAGGCAGTTTTTGTTGTTGCAATAGGATCAGTCCAGCTGTGACTTTTCATAGAAATCCTCCCCACATGGCTAGGGCAGTCTGAAACACCTTTTATTCACTCTGGATATAAACCCAGTGCACTAGAAAGGCCCCGTGGCTGGGTGAAGTCCCACCGAATGCTCTAAGAGGGAGGTGCTCCTGGATGTCTTTGGAAGCTGCCAAGTTTTAATGCCTGTAGTGTATCATTCCCTCAGGAATGCATGAAAAATGCCAGTTAGTGAAGCAAGGAGATGGGACCTTTAAAAAATTAAAGCAAAAAAAAAAAAAGAAAAGAAGAAAAATATCTATTTTACCTCCTAATGATGATTCTCTGTGAAGCTCCCAGGATCCACAATTTCTAATCGAAGCCAGAAGTGCATAAACAGAATAATTCGGGGTAAAATTTACCTCTGCACAGAAATGTGGTGTATGGTAGAGGTAGTTTTTCTGGTTTAGGACCCAAGTTCTGAGTGTGGTGGGTCCAGGCTGTGATTTGGATCCAGGTGCTGCCTCTCCCACCCACAGCACGTGCAGCCCTGGACACACCAGGGCTGCTGCTCTCAGATGGGAGCTCAATTCAGAGGCATTGCCTCGCCTTCTACTCGCTTCTCAGAAGGCAAAACATTCCTGGGTTTAATCCATTGCCACTCTTTTAACATCTCCTTGCACTCTCATTGTAATGCAGCGAGTGTAGCGGGTTTATATAATCTATCATATCTTAATTAAAAGGTCTGCAGCTTTCCCTTGGACTTTGTTCATTTTGGTTTAGTATCACCAAACTAAAGTGATTGGACATTATTGAAAAAACATGTCTTGATGGCACTGAACCAAGACTCCTGACAAAAATGCTGGCAGCAAACTTCACAAGTGTGACCGTTCATCATGCTTTGCAATAGTTATTTATTTCAAAATGTCAGAACTTTCCACAGATCAGAAATTCCCATTCCTTTCTGTCTCTATTACCAGGTCCCTCAGCCTACACCCAAACACTCAGGCACTGAGCCCATAGGAATGCAGAGATCAGCCAGACGTGCCAAGTGCTACTGAAAGGATAAACAAAGTAACTCAAATTATTCTTACAAAGCAGAAAAATATGGATGTAATTTTATAAAACTATTTGCTGAGTGTTGAACAGTGAGACAAGCCCTCCAGCCCAAGAATATAACATCTCAATTATGCAAGCCCCAGATTCATTATTCCCACTTTGATGCTGTGCTGCACACACACAGTGCTGTAATTCCCTCTATCACGTGGCATTACATTAATTCTTAGTTTGTTATCTAAAATAGTACTTTTGGGGTGGAGACTTGACCTGTCAATTAGTAGGATGTCTGTGTTGAAAAAATGTGAGAGAAGACTACATTAGGAAAATGATTTCTCCCTACCAAAAGGCACGTGGGTTTTTTATTTACTTCTCATCTGATTCGCCACTTTGAAATCAAAGTGTTACTTCCAGGGCCTCAGTTATCAATACCAGGTGGGGGAGTAGAATATATTGAATCCTCTACCAGCTCATGGTCTTCAAATCCAAGGGTGAACTCTTTTAAATAAATCTGTTGTCAAGGTTTCCGTGTCAATGCAGAGCTGTGGGATGCTGCTCCCGTGGTCTGGTCTGGCCACACTGGACTTTCAGGACAGTCCTTTGCCACCTTAAGAACTCTTCTGGGAACTGGCAGAAGTGTCCACAGCTGCAATGACCTTTAGGCAAACAGCAAAGACTATTTATAGGCAACAAATTTCACTTGCAGTAACATCGGAAATCTAATTCAAAGGATTAGATCACCCCCTCAGACAGCTAGGACAATATCCTGCCACGTATTCCCCATCAAGAGCAATCAGCACAGCTCTGAATTTTGTGACTGTTTATAACAAACTGCCCATAAACAACCTGCAGACCCAGGCAAGAACTTCAGATAACAAATGAATCCGAGCAATTCTCAGCAACAGCTCCTGGACAACTGGTGAACAGAGAGGAAACTAAATTAATCAGATAAATGATTTGCTCAGCTCTGGTAGAAAATGTCAAACACTTCAAAACTAACCTTTTGGCAGCAGGATTGCTCTTCCCGGATCTATTTAAGATTTCTGCCTTTTGCATTTGTCAACAGTGCTGGGAAGCGAGTGTGTTTCAGTGAGGGTTATGTGTCATGCTGGACACGTAGGCACAGCCCCTCCAACTACCTGCACTGGTGTGCAAACTCCACACACTGCCTGGAAAGCCAAATGCTGTTTCCTGGGCTGAGGAGAAACACTTCTGTGCAGTTCACAGCTAAGCCTGGGCACAATATTTCTGTCTGAACTGATTTTCCTCCAAAAAGCTTTGACTGCTGTTTTTCTAAGGGATGTTTCAATGAGATTTATCTGTTCTCTGGAAATATTAACTCTGTATTTAGAAATTAGGCACCAAATGAATTTTTCTTGCTGGAAGTTGGAGTATTTTTATTCTGAAAGGTTGTTGCAGTGCCAAGGAGAGTGATAGCCCAGCTGGCTTCTGTTTCCTCTCCCTGTGGTCACAGGGCTCCCCAGCCAAGCCTTGGCTTCCACGCTGGCATGTGCCAGACCCTAGGTGTGCTCCCATCCCTGCCACAGCCTCGAGGTGCCCTCTAGGACTGGGTGCCCATTCAGAGAATTTCTCTGTTGCTGGTTGTTGGAGCCAAACCACACTTGCTGTGAGCCAAGATAGCAATGCTGGAATGATTGTGGCTTTCAGCCAAAAAAAAAAAAAAAAGGCAACCCAAAACCCACACCAAAAAAAAAAAAAACAAAAAAACCTTTTTTTTTTTACAAAAACAATATTTAAAAAAAAAAAAAAAAAAAGAAAAAGGTTTTACAAAAGGAGAAGCAGCATTTATGAGGATATACTTGCACATCCATCTTGTTTTGTTTCCTTTTTTCAAATCCAGTTCTCCAGAAGCAAAATTCCCCCTCTTACATAGGATCAGAGTAAGGCCCCTGCAGCAGCCAAATCCTTTCTTCCCTTGTGCCCAGGGTGAGCAAAGGACAGGACTCTTTATCCAGGGAGTTGCTACCAAAAATGTCAAGAAAACATACAGAAAGTGGTAAGTCTGGCAGGACCCTGGTAGGTCTCACCAGCTTGTGTCACTGGAATTTTCAGCTTCCCACTGACACTTGGCAGGACTGAGTTTAGAAGACCAATTTGAAGGAGACATAAAGGCATATAAAGGCTTTTATCCCCAAAGTAAAACCAGTGTTTGCTGATAATTTATACCAAGCCGGCAAACGAGTGAGGAAATTCCTGTCCACTTTCTCACGCTTCTGGAAACATCAGGTTCCCAAACAACCCAAACATTTTTCTTAGAAATCATGTGCACCTTATTTTATGGGCATGTTTAAGTCGCACTGGGGCTTTGCTGAATCAGAGCTTTGATTCCCACCTGCCAGGCAGGATCATGGACTATATCCAGTTGGAAGGGACCCATAGGGACCATCGTAGGGACCCACCTCGTTACACGCCGTGCACTGTCGGGTCTGTGGCACAGTGAATAGTCCCAGGGCTGTTTGGAGTGCAGCTGTCTCTTTACTGGGTTGAAGTGCAGAGTGTTCAGTGTTTATTGTGTTCTTAACAAAGTCTGTTATCAGCCAGTTTGAAGTTTGCTGCTATCTCCCACCGTCTTAGACTAATCACAGTAATGAAGGCATTGAGCAGAGCCCTTCTCAGGTGGCATTTACCATTGTTTGCTGCAGATAACATAAAGCTTTCTGATTACAGTCGGCTTTTATCACTTCAGAGAAAATCTACTCCACTGAAATGTGCTAATAAAACCCACGGAAGCAACAAACTGGAAAGAAGTGTTACAGCAATAAAGGAACAGGAGGGAAAATGTACAGCTTTTGCCACTGTTATCATTTTCAATTTATTAAGATCTAACCATTTTTGTAATATGCTGCTATTGCTGGGGGTTAATTTAATCTTCTCTAATACCAGGCTCCAGTCAGTTTTCAGTGTCAATTTAGATGTAATGCATATTTCTGCATTTCAATCAGAGAAACACCCTCCGTGGCCCCATGACCATACGGTTTCAACAATCCGAGTGTAAATGTCCAGCACTTTACACGTCCATTTATGAGATTAGCTCCAGCTAATCCCAGAAAGGATCTTTGGTGCTGTGGCTCTGAGGGTAGTCTGAGGGCTGCTGGCTGCCTCAGAGAAGCCCTGAGACCCATCCTCCTGTGCTCCCATCAGAAAACCACCCCTGCTCTGCTGCCTCTCACTGCAAAGGGCCCAGAAACTGGGTAGAAAACTGCTGGGTAAACCATGAGATCTTCCTTCAATCTTTGCTGAAGGCAGCAGTTGTTTTGTGTGCATAAGGGTAATCTAAAACCCAGTAAAGATTTTATGTTGCCACTGGGCTGGCTAAAGAAAGCAGCCAGGGCAGCAATTTACATAGAGAAGGAAAAGCTGGATCCAAATATTTGTGCCGATGCAGGAGAAGGACAATCAATGTCCTCCATCTCTGCACATGGGAGACAGGATACATTGAGACCTCGTCTCTAGAATCACACAAAACAAATAGCACCAAATTTTGTGTCTGCTTTGTATGAGATACACTGACCTGGCCAAGATTTCAATTTGTGTCTTTGTGTTCCCATCATCCCTGGCAAATCAAGGACATCAAACTTCTCCCAGATCCCTCCTCCCCAGTGGATACCTTCCATCCAGCCCTGCTGTCCTATGATCTCTTGTGTTGTTGTCTTTTCCTCTTTTGGTGTGCTTCTGTGCAGTTAATGCATTCATCTCACAGCAGGAGTGGAAAAGCAAGTTACTAGAACACATTTCCCTTCTTTGGAGCATTGTAGTCTTCTGGATCTCACTGAACATCGTTGAGCCACTGTGGGTAGAGACTGCACATGCTTGGAACCATTAACACCTACATGTCCATCATGGGGCAATGTGTTTCACGACCTTCTCATTTATGAAGACCTCTTGGCTGTTCTTCCAGCCTTTGCTTTGTTCCCTCAGTGGGGATGTTTTAAAGAAGGGAGAAGAAACGGGGGTTAAAGAGGAGGCATGGGAACATCCAAAAGACCTCATCTCATGAGACAACACGGGAGGCTTGAGAGGCTGACCAAGAAGCACCACGTAGCAGGAAACACCAAGGCAAGAGATTTGATCTGTGGCAGTGCTGCCCTGTGTGCCTGCAGACATTCAAGGACAGAGTGGTTACAGTCCCTATTCATCCCCACCCCACCCGTGTCCCAGCAGCCCATAAACTCTGGTATCACAAATAAGCTCAGCCTTACAAAACTGGCTCCCTCTGTCCTAATAGAGCAGATAGAAAAGCTGAACCTTCAAAAGATCAAGTGATTTAGTGAGGTCATGCAAGACAGAAGGGGCAGATATTTAATTTTAACCTAAAAAACTCACCTTCATCTCTCTGGACTCTAATGAGAGCCCCAAATGTGGAGCCAGGGATGTCAGAGCTACTAAATGGAAAGGCAGCGTGTCTGCAGCGTTTTGTCAAAACCCTTCTGCAGAGATCACACATAGTTCAGGGACCTCTAAGAGAGGCCATGCAAGATCTAGCAGGCAATTAATGAGACTTTCAAGGCAGTGGGTAAATTAGGTGCCAGCAGAGAGACTTCAAGTTTCCTAGAGGGCTTGGGGTGAGTGAGAGGGGTGGAGGGAGAACTGCAACACACAGGGAGGGACGAAAGGTGTGCTACCCCCCTCTCTCACCTCCACAGCTCCTGGCACAAACGTCTACACCTCTGTGCTGTTTAATCCCAGGAGAGGCTGCAGGATGCTGTTTGTGTGGCTGGTGTGATGTCCTGTGCAGGGCTGGACTGTGTTACACGGGGTTGTGTTACAGCAAATAGAGTGAGGAAAATAAGATCACCTCTGAATCTCCACGGCTGAGGCTGGGAGGGAGCAGGGAATGGCAGAGCATTCAAAGGCTGTGAGGGTATGTGTCTTGTGTAGGGCATGCTAAAAGGCACTGCTTGCTGCTGAATCAAGATTTCCTCTTGAACTCACCCCAGTAGCTTTCCTGTGTTTGCCTCAAGCCACCAGGCAGGTATCAGGGTCATTCCTAACAGGACATCTTCATCCTCCCTCTCACAAGTGCCTCAGCACTGCAGCTGAGATTGTGTGGGGTGGGCAGGGCAGCCCGGGGGGGCTGGAAACAATCGAGCAGCCCCACAGGAGGAACCTCAGGCACAGAAAAGTGTAGGCAAAAAGCCAGAGGTGGACTGGATCAGCTCCTCTTGAGCTCTGTGCTGCAAAGCCCGGGTGGAGAGGGGGCACAGAGGGCACGTGTGTCCCCTCACTTCAGTTCCCCAGCAAGCAGCGGCTCAGGAGTTGCATTGTGAGCAACTAATGAGATTAATGCAAATGGGTACAGTGAGTTACACAACATATAGATGCCCTTCACACAATGACGGACACCTTCTGCTACAGTTTAGTTTTCCAGCAATCATCAGTAGCACTAATAATAATTAAATCTCAGAGGCTGTAATGAATAATACATAGCAGCATTCTGGTAGCAAAACAAAAACACTTTAAAAGATTTTCTCCTAAGCCACCATCAGTGCTTATTTGTCGCAATGATTTATTTTTTTCTGATGAATTAAGCACCTTTAAAGTTTGCAGTATTGAAGCATAGATAGCACTGAGTCACAAAAAAATTAAAATCCAGGAAACGGTTTAAAGAAAAGCAGGTGCCATTAAGCTGATCATTTTTATTTGAGTGTAACCAGCAGAGATGAGCAGAGTCACAGCTCAAACTGGAGCAATGGACAGGAATGTGGGGGGCTGAGGGGAGACTGAGCATAGCAGGGTTTGTACCTGCTGGGTGACCTTGGGCACATCGATTAGGGATGAAATTCATCTCTGTCTGAAGCCAGACATCCAGCTGAAGCTGATCAGTGAGGCTCTCAAAGCCAAGGAGAGGACAGGACTGCAAAGAGCAGCACCTTCCAGGAGGGTTTCAGTGGCTTTTGGTGGCCACAGAGATTTGGGCCAGTGTTACCTGTACAGGTATCCAAAGGCATCAGCTGCTGCTGGACACCAGCCCTGCTGCAGTGACAATTCTGCAAGCAAATGAAAGTAATTTTTCCAAGAGAGCATCCCCTCTTCCCCAAATTGCAAATGGCAGGGTGTTCCCTCTCACTGCTGCATCTGCACAGCTGGAGGAGAAAAATGACCAGTCAAATGCCTCTATTTACTCCAGCACGTAACAATTTGGTCACACAAAGAGGCCTCCAAAGGACTATCACTTACAAAGTGGGCTTGTAACACAGGAGTTACTCAAGGAGAAGAGTATCAGAAGAGCAGAGAAGGAGCTGAGACAGGAGAGCCCTGGCAGCTCTAACACATCTTCACTGCTCAGGCAGCCACTTACAGATCCTACATCCAAGTCCTCTGGTGGAGTTACACTGCCAGGAGGCTTCACAGAAGGTCAACCAAAAGAAAATATTAATGTGAACCTGATCTGGAGAGCGGAGAAGGGATGATTTTCCTCTCTGATACTGGATAAGACCACGGAATAGCCCGCCAAAAGGAGCAACTGGTGTAATCAGTTTAATCAGATATCACAGGGATAAGCACAAGATAAATAACCCGATACCACAGCTACGAGCACGGCATGAATAACACAATACCCAAGCAATAAGCTCAACATAAATAACCCAATACCACAGCAGTGAGCTCAGTATAAATAATCCAATACCATGGTGATTAGCTTAGCATGAACAGTGCGATACCACAGCAATTAGCCCGGCGTAAATAACCCAAAATCCCGACAATCAGCATGGCGTGGAAAATTGTATCCCACACCAACAACCACAGCATAGGTAAGGCAGAAAGAAGACAAGCAGAAGAGCACTGATATGTGTTTATTGCTACAGTTACAGGTTTATACCTGCTTTGGAGTACTCCCAGCTTGTCCTCATGCAGGCAGCAAAGTTAACCCCTGCGGCCACTCACAAAATCAGGTTTAGAGGCTGCACACACCCATAAGTGTGTGTTCTGGAGGGAGGAAATATCAGTGGAGGGAACGAGGGGGTTTCGGGGAATTTTTTAGCAGGTGGGATAACCCAGGCCTGCAGGCAGTGTTCTCAAAAACGCTCACTAGTTCTCCAATTCTGCTCCCAACAAAGTCAGTTCAGCCACAGGACATGGGTGAATGGCTCCAAACTGACAGAGAGCAGGCTTAGATTAGAAATAAATTCTTCCCTGGGAGGGTGGGGAGGCCCTGGCACAGGTTGCCCAGAGAAGCTGTGGCTGCCCCATCCCTGGGAGTGTCCAAGGCCAGGTTGGACGGGGCTTGGAGCAACCTGGGCTAGTGGAAGGTGTCCCTGCTTATGGCAGGGGGTGGAATGAGATGACCTTCAAGGTCCCTTCCAACCCAAACCATTCTGTGATTCCACGAAGTGAAGAGGGAGCATCCCCCAGAGGCCCCAGTGCCTGGTGCGCAGGATGCAGGTGATGGGGAAGGATGGGTGAGGTGAGGCTGGAGTTCTTCCCTGTGGGGCTCCCTGTGGAAACAGAGCCATGAATCTACCTGCTGCCACTCCCAAATCCTCCTCCAAGGATGAACCTGGCGGTGTTTCTGCCCGGAGCCCACTTAAATGTACGGATGCTGCATTTATATGTAAGTCACAAATACATCTTTTAATGCACTCTTAAAAAGCAGAAGCATAATTACTAAGGTCAATATATAATGTTTATTTCCTTTATAATAGACATTATAATTTCACTTTAGGGAAAAGAAGCTGTGTGCATAAAAATAATGACAAATATTAAAGTCACCAAAATAATGGAACCAGATCACTCTACTAATCCTAAATTTAAATGCATTAACGATCCCTGTAACATTAAAGGTCTGATAAGCCAAATTAGGTTTCTTGTAAGCATAATTAATCTTCTTTTTCAATGAAGATATTACAAGGGAGTTAATTTGAATCCCAAAGGCATTTCTAAAATTGAATTATATAGATAAAGCAAATATTTGACCTTTTACTGATAATTACTATAAAAAATCAACATGCAAATGAAGCTTATGAAAACCTCTCCTGAAAATGGTATTATTGGGGTAATAAAATCTTCTATAACCAAACCCCCCAATCATTTAATGCTTTAAAAGACAGGTAGCCCCTACCTTAATCTATGATTTGAGAGTATTAAATTACAATAGTGAGGTCTATGTTTATTAACAAATAATTGAATGGAATAAAACACAGATGATTATGTCAAATGCAAGGATTATCTGGTTTCATTCATAGGTCATTAAATTTAAAAGACTTCTGGTGCTGGTTCACCTTCTTTTCTGAAATGATTTTTTAGTGTCATTAAAAGAAGGTGATATTTATTGATTTAAATTACCCTCTGATTGGAAGGGGCTTTTTCATGGCACTGCATCAGGCTATTTTTGAAGAAAATTTTGATTCAGTTCAGTGGAAACAGCATTTACTCCTTCATTACAAACTGAAGCTCCCAAAATCTCACACAGCTGGGGACTCATTGGATGAGTTTAGGATTAGGAAGGTGCCCTAGGGTCTCTGGTGGTAAGCATGGTACCTTCTGACTGGTGGGATTTGTAGGGTGGAACTGCAGGTCATCAAACAAGTAACAGGATCATCCAAGAAAAGCTGGTTTTTTGCCAAGGTTTTGAATTAAAATGGAGGTTACTAATGATCAGGGCATCATTTTCATGAATGTTCCCCAGCCCTGGGGCTTGGTGAGCAAGTCTGGACCAAGAGGAGCAGAGAAAAAGCACTGAACTTCTCACAGCTGTGTCACTATGGTTGGTCAGGGGTTTTATTAGCTGGAAAAAGAATATAGAAGAGTTGATCCTTGTCACTAAAGCCTCAGCTGATACAACAGCTAGGTTGAAATTAAACCTCAATGTCACCCATAAAAGCAGCAAGTTTCCTATTAGCCAAACTTTCGGCACGTGGACAGGCCAGGAAGTACAGGAAAATATTTCTCATATTTGAGGTTGCTCCATTCAGCCCAAATTTGAGGCCCAACAAAGCACTGAGATAGAACTAAAGCTCATATTGTAACAATTTTGCCACTGTTTTCTTGCTAAATTGAGGACTTTTGTCTCCAAACTGTCAATCAAGGACCTCTCACAAGCAGAAAACTGAAGTGGCTCCAGCCAGAGCCGAGGTGTGTTGTGACGAGACCTCTTCTGAAGTGATGCCGCCTGTTTGGGCTGAGTGTGCAGTAACTGAGCTGCTGGATCTGAAGCCGGTGAGAGGAGCTCTACAGCTCTAACAATAAGCTGTGTCACATCAGGGAAAGGATGGCTGCACAGCCACGACTCCCAGAGTTTATTTCCAGCTGTGCTACTGATTCATCCGACTCTGAGTCACTTCAGTGTTGAGTTTCTCAAACGTGATCTTGTAATTTGGTCCCTCCTTGATTTTTATTGTTGTGGAGTCAAGCACAAGTACCTGGCGAGACACTCAACAGCTCTCAACATAGATGCTGCACTGCTGGTGTTTGTTGGGAATACCTTTCCACGAGAGCAGCTAGACCAAAGGGGTGGCTTTTGTGGGTTTTGGCTCCAGATATATCCTCCTTATGCTTGTGTGGTTGCAAGAGCCCTGATCCCTTGCTCAGAAATGCCAGAAGTTGCTGTAATACCAACACTAACATGTCCAAAAAGCTCAGTGTGCTTCGAATGTCCGTCTCCAAAATTCTTGAGCTGCTCAGAGTTAGGATTGAGTTATCCAGAGAGTCAAAGGAGCAGGCAAAGCTTATGTGGACAGACCTGAGCTCACTTTAAACTACCTGAGGTGTCTGGCAGCACAGCTTTGGTCTCAGTTTAAGGTATAAAAGCCACCCATGCCCCAACAGCCAGAGCTGGTGCAGTCACTTTGGGTTGGCTCACTGGCCCTGCTGTCACGCATTTCAGAGCCTGGGAGCCAACAAAGCTCCTCAGTCCCTTTGGCTCTTTTGAAGTATCTCCCTGGGAACACAACCTGATTTTGTTCAGGTCTGGTTTTGAGTTAAATAGCACTGATGGAAGATGGTCTCCACTAGCAATTTTACTCTGTTCAAGGTCATGGGAAGCCTGCAGAGAAGCATCATTCCTTTACTGAGAGACTTGTGCCAGACAACATTAGCCAGTCTATTCTATCTCAAGCCTCTAGCCTTCAGATATAATTGCTTTATTAAATGTCACAAATGCTCATTTGACTTAGATGGTGTCTGTCTCTCTCTCTCTCAAAAAGAGAGAATCTTAATTTAGACAGAGAAAATGGCCCATTTGCTGTTGAATTCAAAGCAAATACCCCATCTCTGACTTTAAACTCAGCCTCTTCTGTTGGAGTGTTTGCAGTAAGGGACATTTAAATGGCCTGAAACAAAGTCATTTTCTTTGTCATTATTACACTGGAGTTTTCCATCTCTCTGATTAGATTAGAATTGAATCTGGTTGAAAGAAATTGAATTTGTACATTTCCCTAATCATACGATCTTCAAACACTGAACTTTCTAGTACCAATTAGGCCGTCCTGATCGGAACGAACCTTCGGAGATGTCCCCATTGATGGGAACAAGGAATGAAAGGCTGTTGATGAAAGAGATGATCGATTGATAAACTGCCACCTGCATAAACACTCTCATGCTCTTCTCAGGCAATTGCATTTTTGGCATCTTCAGAGCTCCTCTGCAGCAGGTGAGCACTGAAAAACATGCTGTTCTGCTCTGTAGTTGTAGAAAATTCGCACCCTTTGTTCTGGTGGTCGTGGTCAGTGTGGACTTGCTGTGCCAGGATATCCCTGACTTGCACTTGGTTGAATTTTGGTATTTTCAGCTGGCTGAGTTGGGTTTAGGAAGCTGTTTTAGTGTGCTGGGGTTTGTAAATCCCTTCTGCAAGCAGCCAACTGCCCCTGTGCCTTGTGTGGCTCTAGGAACTTCATCCCAGATTCTCTCGGACACTCATATCTAAGCACTGCAACACACATTTGTTGTTACACTTTATTTTCTGGGTGTAGAACCTTGTTTCCATCTGTCCCTGTTTACAAACTGAAAAAACCCCACCAATTTTGTGCCCCCATGTGTGCCAGCTGCCTGTCTTTTTGCAGTAGGAACCGTCTCGAACTTCGGATTAAGCAAGCCAGCTAAAGATGGCAAAGAGCAACTCGGTGACACCTCCTCCAGCAAGAAGCAGGGGATAAATATGTGTGCACGTGTGAGCATGTCAGCAGCACACAGGGTAAAAAATGGTCTGGAAAGATCAGTGCCAGCTCTCAGTCCGTCAGATGTGACCCCACTTTGCTGGGCATCTCCAAGAGCCCTCGGGTGGGGGGTGGAGGCTGGTGAAAAGCACGGGGCTGTTATGGGTTAGGAAGTTATCGATGGGAAGTTAATGGCAAATATTCAAGGCAAAGGAGACGGTTTCCGACAGCCAACCAGAGCTAAATGATTGCTGAAGTGGCATTAAATTAAGTTGGTTTTGACACAGATGTATTTACCTCTCTGTGAGCAGAGAAGCACCTCACTGGGCTGGGGTTTTTCTTCAAGCAAAGAGTGGAGACATTAAGACAGTTTCAGTGACTGCTCAAATGGAATGTGTTTTTATATTGAGAAGGGTTGTTTCAAGGAAACATCTATCAAAAGGGAAAACAAGATTTCAGCAAGCAGAAGCACTGTTAGATCAGAACCTGAGAGATGAAGTGCAGGATCATTGTTAGTGGAAGAGTGAAAATAAAATAAGAGAGCTCCAACTTTGAAACATTTGGCTTCATTACTCTCCATTCCTCAAACAATCAGAACTGCCTCAGGTCATCTTCACACAGCTTTTTTCCCCCCCTCTTTTGATCATTATTCCACAGGGACACTCTCTGCACTAGCTCATGTTTGTGCTGCCTTCTAAACTGACATAGTGTGGGAAAGGTCCTGCAGTCCCCAGAGACCAGACAAAGCCCTGCCTGGCCTGCCTGTTTGGCAGTGTGTAATACAGCAGCAGCATTTTTAAAAAAAATAAATAACTGTTCCAAATAAAATGAGCAGCAAGGCTCCATTTATAATCAGCAGAGAGAGGGGAAGGTATTTCAGGGGGGTGACTCACCACAAGATACGTCTAAGGCTGCTCAGTGGACTTGTCCTCATCTCACGGGCTATAGAAGCACATAGATGAGTGGCATAGTGGTGGATGGCAATAGTCAGATAAAATTAATCCATTCAAAGTGGCTAATCCTTTCCAGATGGCTTGGGGGATGAATAGAATTCCACAAAATTGGAGTCTCTGAGCAAGAAATCAGTGATACTGTAGAACACCCTTTAGCTTTAGAGTTCGTGGAGGGACAGGGGCATTTCAAGCAGAGAAATGCAATGCCTTTGCAGTGCTCAGAGGGCAGGAGGCACCTCTGACCCCTCCTGAGCACTGTTCTTCTCCATCTGATCCCTCTTGGAGGGACTGCATCAGTGCCCTTTGGAGGAAAGCCGAGGATTGCTTGTCCCACATCGTACCACAGTGACATGTATCAGATGATCTCCTCAGACAGTGGCTCCCCCTCATGAGAGCATTAGTGACACTCATTTTCAGCATCAAACCGTGGCTTTGCAGAGGCTCCAGCTCAGAAGCTAATGAATGGTTGCTCAAGGAAGTTATTTTTGCCAGCTGTTGGCAGTAGTTATTTTGCTTTTAATTGTGCATTCACATGCCTGAGTCTGATAACAGTGACTTCTGTGGAAAAACGCAGTTTCATGAATAATAAGCGGTCCCTCGCAAAAGAAACCCACTCTGTTTTAGAGACCAGGAACCTCCTGATCCACTGCTGTCAGCTCTGCAGAGTCTGGTATTCACCAATGCATTCAGCATCCTCCTGAATAATGATAATTCATCTGTGTTCACTTCACTAAACTATCATATTTTATGGAAGGAGTTAATTAAATGGTGATTTGCACTTCCGCTGAACATTAAACATTTAATGCAGATGCTCCAGTCATTGCCTGAGCTCTAAAATGGGAAAATGGCTTCAAAACTTCGTATTTCCTTAAGAGGTTTAATGATGCTAGATCAGGCTATTTGCATACATACATACATATACAGGCATATTTTATACCAGCATTTATTGCAAACAAACCCAGCTTTCTTCTTGCCATGTTCTCAAGAATACGAGGCGGGACACACAGATTGCAACTGAAGGGTCCTCTCTGGATGATTTGCCCCTGCCACCATCAAATTAATGGGCTCATTAACGTGAGATTTTCTAGGAAGGCATTAGAAAGAAACAGTTATCTACAGCGGGTCGTCTCTCCTATAATTTAGAATAAATTAATTGGTAATAAATTAAGAATGCTAAAAATTAATTCTCGTACAGCAGGAGTGGGGCTTATACGCGTTGCCTTCAGCTCAAGTGTCACAGTAAATCCTCTGTAAGTAAATAATTGTTGGAATGGGGGAGGAAAAGAAATTAATATTAATGTGCATTGGAGGGGATGACACAGAGGTGAAATGTAAGGCAGCCTCCTGGATGGCGTGAGAGGAGTGCTCCGGCTTCCTGAAATACGAGTCCTCCTAGGAGGTGGTAACATAAAACGAGGTACTGCTGGGTGTCTTCATCCCTCATGCTCCGGGTGGCCCTGATGGATTACCCTGCTCCCGTCCAAACGGTGCTGTCAGCACAGCGGGTCGCACCGCGCGCCGCGGCTTTGCTCGCTTACGCGGACGGACGGGTGTCACACCTTCTCTGGGACGGTTGTTCCAGGGCTGCCGCCGTCGGTTTTGCGGTGTAGAAGTGAGACCTCTCTTTCACAGAACGTGGCGGCTTTTTTTCCCCCCACTACCCTCAAAAGAAAATAGAGTTGGAATCGCTTCAGTTTCGGAATGTAGCACGTGAAAGTGGGAGAATTTTATTTTCTTTTTGAAGTCACGTGTTTTCAAGTGAGGGAGGGATGGGCAGAGAGCAGAGATGTTTCAACACATCTTCAAAAGGAAAGAAGTTTCATTCTCTCCACCCTCAGCGACTATTTAAGAAGAAAAAGACAAACTTTTTCTTTAAGTTGATCCATTAATAACTCTGCATCTTCTAAGTGCCAAATTGCTTGGGTCTTTCCCTCCTCCCAAATTCACACAACATCACTTTGAAATATAAGAAGCTCTGGTTTGTCATTCTACCCCAGGATTTTCAGATCTCAACTTCTTTTAGCCTTTCCACAATCATCTCTCTCTCACTCAAAAAAAAAAAAAAAAAGGCTTAAAGCAGTTATTGTTGCATATAACAAATGCTCTTAGAGTACCAGTTATGCTTTAATGTACATTAATTTTAGATCTCCTGGCCCTTTTCCAACGAAGCCTGTGCCTAGAATTTTTTTTAGACTATGAAAAATTATTCACAGATATGTCAAGCATTAAGTTAGTAAATGAATATAGGTTTAAATTCAATTTGTTTTAGCAAACTACTGTTATAAAGAGCCTAGTGTCGTGTGAATTATTATCCAGATTTATGCTTAGCATCTGACAAAACGTTAAGCTGCTTTTTCAAGTATCCACTAATTCTAAATAAAGGCAGAACTGTGTCATTCCCACATGGCACTTCCCAACGCCAGCTTCACACTCCGTCACATTTTTAACTTGATGCTGTTCCTGCCATTGATATCTTCCAATTCCAGGTGCTTCAGCAGAGGCAGGATTTATTCAGTGCCTGATCCATGTTGGCTATAGCCTGTTTGGGCAGAAATACATGGCTTTTCAGCCTCAGATCAACTCAAAAGTGTGTTCTCCTCCACTCCTCCCACGTCCCATAAAATTTCAGGGCAAAGGGCCTGATCCTGAGTGTTCTGGGCACAAAAATATTACTCTGAAGGCTCGGTATTTCTCAGGATGAAAAGCTGTGTAGGATTTTTGGCTGGGGCAGTAGAGCAGGTTCTGCCCACATCAGTCACATCAGATGGGACAGAGAGAGGCATTTCTCCCAAAGGACACAGCAAAGGATCTGGTGGGTATTCCCAGGCATTTAGGGAATGAAGGAGAAGGGATTACAATAGCCACCTTCCCTTAATGGATATTATCCACTGTAAAAAGGATTGTGTCTTACCAGAACCTTCCTCCTCAGCTGGCAACAAAAGGAACATGTCTGAGAACAGTGGGGGGATGTTTCACCTCCCAGCCTAAATACAGGGGTTTTAGGTGAGCTTTGCCTTGAATGTAGGTTTTTTGCCCCAACACACAGTGTGTCTGCACCATCTATTTACACGCTGTCAGTGAATATGAGCTTTAAGCTTGCCAAAATTGGGGTGGGCTCTGTCAGACGCAGGGACAGGGGATGGGGACAGAGCTGTCCACCCAGGCTCTGGGAGGAGCGACAAGACCCTCACTCTTTATTGCCACCTGAAGAACAGGCATCTGACAGGAGGTGTCCGAAGGACTTACAAAAACGTGGCTGAGGTTCGTATTCTCTTCCAGAGGTGAAGTTCTATGAGCAAAGCTGGCTTGCTCTCCTGCTAGTCATGGCAGCTCAGGGGGCAGAACACAATCCTCACGGTTAGCAGCTTCAGTCCCTGCTGGAGAACACAAGGACTAAAACGATGGATTTCCAGCAGTCCTACTCAGGCTCTGTGCAAAGGACCATCCCTTCATCTCCAGAAGGGAGCCAGGCAGCACCATCACACAACCCACTCACCATTCACACCATTAACTGCTCTTATAGTGGGCCTGATCATCTGATTAAACATTCACCAGGCTGAGCTCCAGCCTCATCCTGGAAAGGAGCCACCAGCACATCAAACCAGCACTGCAAGATTTACAAGGCGCAGATGAAGTCGAGCCCTACAATAGTTCATTATAATTAACAAAGCTGGAATTGCACTGGGCTTTGAGCTCTATATCAATGCTAAATATCTCATTACCAGAGTAAAATATTTATGTCTCGTGGTCTTTATCACAAATGCAGGCTCGCAGTTAGTGTGTTCTGGTCCAGAAGATGAATTCCAAAGAGAAAATGAATAGCTTGTATTAAAAGGCTGGCAGCCCTGCAGGATAAAATTCCTTACTGCACATGACCCCAGTGATGGAGGGAGAAATGAATGCACAGTGAGTGCACAGCCTGGGGCTGCAGAATTATGGTCTGTGTAGGCAAACGCTCCCCACTTTTCCCCCTGGTGTCTCCTTAGGGCCAGATCGATCCCTGAGCTGTCACAGCCAATGGTGGTTTGTGCTTTTACTTCATCAGGGGCTGGCAGGTGCTCCTGGGTTCAGCTCCAGTGGGGGGAATTGCTGGTGCACACATGCCTGTGAGTCTGAAGACTTTGTGGCCCATCCTGCTCCCCCTCCAACCTGAGGATCCTGGGAGACTTCCAAGTACTGAGAGTGGAAGATAAAGATGATTGATTTTTTCCCTGATCACCCCATGGGGTCTGCACCACCCGGGAGCTTTGGTGAGCTCCTGTAGGGCCTCCTTTTCTCTCCCCACTGGCAAGGATGCATCTCTGCAAGCACAACCTTCCTCTGCTGCCACCAGCACTCCCTCCCCAGCCAGGGCAAGGCTCCACAGCCTCCACATGTGAAGGAGAAGTAAAAATGATGTTTTGTTACTCATTTTAATCTTGTCTCTGGAGAACAAGGGTCAAGTCCTAGACAAAGGCTGCAGCTCATTTCTGTTGGCTCAGCACTGCTACGCTGAGGACTCGAATAATTTGGAGGTGTGAATACTGCGCTGGGACTTTGGAAGAGCTTCTTCCCTGCCCTGCCACAGGCTATCTGTGCATCTAAGCGAGTCTCGTAGGCTTGACTCCCTTCCCCTTCTGCAGACGGAGGCAAAAATGTCCTTGTCCTTGTCCCCTGCCCTTGCCTGGCCTGTCAGCGTGGGACAGAGCAGGCACAGCCTTGTTCTGTGCACGTGTTCGGAGGCAGGAGCAGGCGAGCCCTGATCTCCACGGGGACCTCTGGGCTCCACTCTAATACGAATAAACAATTTTCCCCTCTAGTGCCTGTTACTCCAAATTTGTAAATAATTCCCAGAGTCACCACGAAGCTCAGGCACGAAGGCTGAGCCACCTCAGAGACCCAGCAGGAGTTCAGCACACTGGCACGGGGTTTAAATCCAGGGAACGGACAGAGGAGCCACTGCCCCACCCCACAGACAGATGTGGAGGGCTAGTGTCATGCTGCCCTTGGTCCCCTGCACCTTCCCCAGTTCCCTGGCCTTGCAGGGAGCAGATATGCTGGCTGAGAGAGGACACACACTGGGAACCAGCCAAGGAGGGATGAAATAGAGTTGTCAGCATTTTTTAGCCATATCGACTCCCATTAGCGGGAGCGCTGGTGTGATGGATCCCAACCCGGCTGGAGGAGGGCAGGGGGGATGGATTGCTTTGCTCACACCAGCTTTCACAAGCAAAGTGCTAAACTGCTCCACTTGGCAACATTTAGCTTCCAAAAGCTGGTGTAGCTATTGCCAACCCACTCCAAAGAATGGAGCAATTTTTTAAATTCCAATTAGCGGGTGAACGGGTTTTGACAGAGGGAAGTTGGGAGCATGGAGGCCCATTTTGTATACCTAGGACATTTATTTGGGAGATTAGCACCTCCTAGTAAACAGGTATTAACTAAAATCTGTCTGAATTATGCTTCTAATTACTATTTCATTTGCAGGGGTGTTGTATTTATTACAATAAGCTTTTTGTGTGTTTATTGTATTATGTATTGGAGTGAGACTTGGGCTGCTGAATGTAGATGCTGAACGTGAGGGCACATAAGCACTGCAGTGAGTACAAGTGCAAAGCCCTTCACAGGAGTTGAGACATTTTACTCAAACACTGGACTCTTTCTCTTGCATCAAATACAAGAAATATTCCAGATGTCCACCTTCATTAAGACCTTTAGAAGGATTACTCGATCATCTTTGTGTATTATTTTTCTCTCTCATTTTCAACTCTGTTGCCCAAAACGACAAGTCTAATTTTTTTTTCTCAATAATCTTTGTCTGTTAGATGTACACTAGAGGTTGGATCACCCTGTGCTCTGTTGGAAGCTCTGGAGGTATTGCTTTGCTGCTATTTTTTGAGGTAGGCTTTCCCCTTCGTTTTCTGCAGGCTCAGGTGCATCAATTCACAGCTCTGGGCTTGGTTGGTGGGGTTTTTTTGGTGATGGCAACCTCCAATGTGACCTAAGAAACAGCTATGGGCTCTAAGAAGCCCATTCCAGATTTCACACTATAATATATTGAGTCTTTACACAAACACCCTGGAGCCAGGACGGCTGTAAATCGTGGTTAGACAATTGTGCATTTAATGTTTCTCATAAACGTGTAAAGTTTGTCTCCAGAAAGCCATAATGAAGGAAAGCAGATTGAAGCCAGGAAGTGTCTCGTTAGCATGTGATGGAAATGTTAATCAGGAGTCTTTAAGGAGGATGTAATTAATTCCCCACACAGTGCTGTGTGAGGTTCCTCGGGGCAATCAGGCAGCAAAGGGCAGAGCAGCTGGGAGGGGAAGTGGGGAAGGTTATTCTTCTCTGGGAGAGCGGCTGCTTAGGTGTTCTCCACCATTTTATGGTTTTTGGGGTTGGCCTGGAGCAAGGACCTACCTGAGACCTGGCCTTGGTTCATGGAAACAGGTAAGTCATGTCATTGTTTTCTGATTTCAAGTGCACTCATGTGGCAAAACTTAGCAACAGATACTCATAAAACAGGTAGTTTGAAATCTCCTACTAAGGCGGGTTCTGCTGAGCACCTGATCCTCCCTCTTCTTTTTCTTCCAAGTTCTCCTCCCTACTGCTCTTACACTTGTATTTTGAGTGGTTTTTTTATGTTCTGCCTTATTTTGACATGAGTCAGAATCTCTGACCTGGTTTGAGGAATGCAAACTAAACTCCTGGTGCTGTACAAATGTCTTATAACAGTAATGATTGTGGCATTGACTCCTATGCTCGTGGTGTGTTCTCTTAGCTTTAATCCCGAGGAATTCCCAGCTCCGTGTGCCACAGGCAGTGTGGTACCTCTGAGGCCAAGAGCTGCAGGTGCCTCTGCAGGGGTGCCCATCACCTCCTTGGGAAAGCAGCACTGCTCCACCCATGGGAAGTGGAACGAGGATTTCATTCCTCCTTGGAGTGGGTAGGGGAGCCCTGTCTGGGGTCAGTGTGATTCCAGACTGATCCTGGAGGGAAGCTGTAAGTGCATACAGCTGCCCCAGAGATCTCAGCTAGAGCTTGTTGTGGTCTGGGCAGCATCTTTCAGGTTGCCTGGGGTTGTTCTTCAAATGAGCATCATTTGTTTTCATTTCTAGTGCAATCAAAGCAGCACTTCAACTTCTATGCTGAAAATCTACTCGTGTTTCAAACATCCCTCTGTATGGAACCTCTTGTATTTTTCCAGTGCAAAGGGCTTTCCATCTGAATGGAAATTAAAGTTTGACTTTATTTCCTTGGACTTGAGAACTTTTGTTAGCTATAACTTTTGGGTCGGATCTGAATTTCATCCTTGTTATTGCACTTTTCACACTCTGCCTGAGGCCTCAGTGTTACAACAGAAGAAAAATTCCCAGTCCCTGGGGATCTCTATTGACTATGACTCTTCCAACATCTGGGACTCTCCCATCCCAGCAGATTTGCAAGTGGAGAGAGACTTTATTTTACTGGTTAATTTTGCAGAAAATAATAACACAAGCAAGCCAGTGAGACTGTAAACCAAACCCATTAAACCTGATTATTGTCAATTTGTGCCTCGTACCTGCGGCTCATGGAAAGTTCTTGCCTGTGGTTACCCAGCAATTGTTGTTGTTTATGTGTTTATGAGCTTGTACCCAGCATATGCTTAATGGGTCTTCTGCTCATCTTTTTCACTGTGGTTCTCGTTGCTGTTTCTGTAAGACATTGTGGCCGCAGCAGTCACAAACTGTCGCTTCCTGGCAAGGGCTGCTGACCTTTTTTATGAAAGGTCCCTGTTGTGACAGGCTTTGAACTTTTGTCCTCCTCTCCAGCACTGCTTTTGGCTGATGAACTGCAAGGAACAACACAACAGTGAGGGAAAGGGCTACAGCTCAGGAGGTGGGATGAGACCCATCAGAGAGGGCTGATAGATCCAAGCATGACCTGGGCGACAGGAGAAAATACTCCAGCTACCCAGAGCCAGCCCAGACATTACTCTTCTTCCCATAAGAGAAGATAAAGTGGTTGGTTTGTTTTTCTTTTTTTTTTTTAACTGGATTTTCTAGTAACTGAAATTATTTGTGTGATGACTGTGAATGTAGAACCCCACGTAGGAAAATGTGCACTTCAAGGATGGTTGGGGAGGACTGCAGATACTATCTCCTTGAGGTTATTTCTCAAAACCCCTCCTCAGCCGTCAGTTATGTGTAGAGGTGTCTGAACCCCTTGGCCTGGGGGGTTTATTGACTTATTTAAGTTTTTGAGGAAGCTGGCATTTTTATCCCATTGGAAAAACTGGTATTCCCACTAAATTTTGCCTCCGGAATCAGAGGGAAAAAGTTCACAGTGTGGCTCTCCTGTGAGCAAGGAAGGAGAGCAGCATTCGTTGTGCGAAGACAGAAAAGGGCCTGGTGACGCACAAACCAGGCCTAAGAGTTTGCCAGCAGCTCTCTGATTCCTGAGAGCTCTGATATTGGGAATTCAGCACATGGCTGTCTTCCAACTTCCCTCTGAAGTGAAGGACCAGTGGTCCTGCCCTGGTGTGTCCAACTAAGCCCGGGAGGTCCCAAACCTCTCCTGGAGCCAGCCCTTCATGGTCACTGCGATATCCGCTCTCTTCTTAACTAGAAACACAGTGTTTCTGCGCACATTTTAAACTGAGTCAGAAAGAAATGCAAACTATTACTTCAGTGCCTGCCTTTCTCTTATGGGGCTGGAGGAGCATTACCTTTACTTAGTGGGTGGAATAGATGTATTCCGTAACTCTTCAGGGAATTAATGTTCACGTTATTAAGTTTAACATACTGCTCTCAGTTCCACATCTTTTTGGTTTAACAAGCAATTGCAGACTCGAAATGATGAGCTTGGTTGCAAATGCTGCACCTCTCTTTAGGGTCTAGGGACTGAGTTTCACCAATTAAAGTGGAAATATGTTTGAACTGCGCAGTGGAAAATCAACATCCAAATTAGTACCATGTAAGATTAAAAATACTGTGGTAGGACCTCGCCAGAGACCAGTGTAACCCCCACCTCAGTGAAGCTGTCTGGGGGAGCTGGTTTTGCTCCCTTGGCATAATGTTTGTCCTTGGAGAAGCTTATGATGGGATCAGAGCACCATCCCTGGAGGAGAAACCCTTCTCTGGGGTCACTGCAATGGGACCACAGTGGGTCCCTGCAGAGCATCAGGTGCAGGGGGACAGAAATAGCAAATTTCCAGCATCTCTTGCCAATGTCTGCAGCCAGTCCTGATTTGGGGAGGTTGGTTGATTTTTTTTATTTTTTTTCCTTTTTTTTTTTTTTTTTTTCCTTCCCAAGCAAGAATGTCTTGGGAAAGATGTTCTGGGGCTCTGGGAAGCCCAAAGGTCCAGCTCCACTTTGTGTTGTGGTAGTTAAAGGTTTCTGCCAGAGTCATTCCCAAAAAAACTCCACTCCTGGGCTTTCTTCCTAGCCTTCCAATTTAACAGTTGCCTTCACACCTCCTATCTGCTGCTGAAATACAATCTGTGACACGTTGGGAATTGTCTTGAAACCAGTGATTAGAAAAATCTCCCCCACGCTTATGTTGGGAGATACCAAGGTTCAGGTGCTCCCTTTCTGCCAGTTCAACTCCTCCTCCCTCCCCAGGAAGGATTTGTGTTTTGGGAGGCTGTTTCACCCCACAGGATAGAAAAACATTCCTCTGTTGTCTTGCTTCTCTGAGGTTATTTTCTAATGTGTTTTCTTTTTTCATCCTTCTGTCCCTGTATATTTTCAGGAGCACAGTACAAAGTTCATCAGGGAAAGCTGCAGTAGCATCAAGTTGTTTATTAGAATGGGCAGCAGTAGTCAGAAATAGATGATTTGGAACAAGTTTAAAGCTTTTTAATGAGCAACTTATCAGGAACTTGCTTCTGGAACGCATTTGTTGGGATTTTCTACCTTCTAATCTCTGCAAGTTCTCAGAGTGATTTGAATGTGATAAGAACACTCGAGAGACTTTTATTTCAATTAAAAAAAATAAAATAAATCAAACCTGTATCCTCCGTAGCAAAGGTGGGTTTGCTTGACCCTGGGTTGTTGGTGGTGCTGAATTTCACAAATAAAGCCCATGTTGCCTTTCTAAAATGTTTTCCCATCTTATGGGAATGTATGAGTATGGAGTTGTGACCCCTTCAGTGTCCAGGTCTCAGTGCTGCTGGGAGCTCTCCTGTCCTGTTTTTCCTGACCTTGAATGACTTTCACTGCTGAAGCTGATGGTCCCTTCCATCTCACCACCCATCTGTATGTACTTACATAAATAAAGAAATAATAAGCCTCCACACCATTAAATTCAGGGAACTGATGCATTTCAAATGCAGAAAACAGAAGCAACGGAAAGTCTTGCTAATTTTTACACTAATTTACACCAGAGGGAATAAGAAGTCTCTTAAATCAGATGCTAATTTTGTTTACTTAACTTCCTAGTCAGCACAATGACCTTTCATCCACGAGAAGGAACAAATTAGTGCAGAAGTTCTTTGTGAGAGACAGGAGAACTTGCCTCAACCTGATACTGAATAATACCCAATTAAATGTACTTCTAAACAGCTTTGCCTTCCCTCCTAGAAGGAAGCTTCAGATAAAAGAACGGAATGATATGCCTTTTATTTGCCACTTTACAAAATCCCTTCACGTAATGCAAACAACCCTAACCCTAGTGTGTCTGATACAGGATTTGCAACGCTCTCGGTTTTTGGTAAGAGGATAAGAAGCTTATTACTGTTTATCAGGGGAGGATAAAAGATCCCCTGTTCCCCTTGCTAGGAGGGGAATGGATTTTCATGTTTATCGACAATCAGGGAAAGGTGGGTGGGAGGGAGGGAGGGAGGGAGGCATTTGGGTAACGAAGCTGTAAAGACACCAAAAAACAAACAAACCCGAATCTTTCTGGCAGGTGGAAGAATGGAAGTTCTTCGTATTTGGTAATGGGATAAGAGACATGGAGCACATTCTTTGGTGAGATAAGGAGCTTACGCTGTAGTGGAAATTCCTTCTGGTATCAATACAGAGATCCAGAGGCCTCCTGGTGATTAGGAGGCAGCTGAGGAGCTACCTGGGGATCTGTGAAGGGAGCAGGGGGGCTCCTGATGTGGCCACAGTGGGGAGGGACCAACTACCTACAGCTCCTCGTGCTTGGACAAGATGTTGTGGGTGGGGAACCAGACAGTGAGTCACAGTGGTAGGAGAGGGATTGAGGGGCAGAGTCCAGGTGTGTCCTTGGTCACCCCAGATGTAGTATGGAGCTGGCTGGGGGACAGTGTCTTGGATCTCAGGGCGTGAAGGCTTGAAAGACTCTTGAGATAGAGACATCTCCATCATCCTGTCTTCTGCCCCCTCCTGCTCTGTCCAGATGTCCAGGTCTCCTCTCCAAGGAAAATCAGCCAGGGACATGATGACGAGGAAAAGCAGAACCCCAGATTCTCACTATACATTCAAAGGGATGCCTGTTCCCTCCTCTCTCTGGAGGCAACACTTCATTTCATTAGCTGTGCTCTCATTGTTGGGTTGATGTAAATTTAGTATCCTCAGGTTGTAATGACAGAAACCAAACAATTTCCAGGATTTGTCACACAGTCAATGGAAGAGCCAATGCGGCGTCAGGCAGAAGGTTTGATTCACTGAGCTCTGAAGGCAGCTGCCCACAACACCTCCTTCAACTGCTTGTTGGGAAGAAAATTGAGTGAAAAAGCTGGTGGGAGGAGGATAAAGAGGAGGACAGTGCCACGGCAGGCCCTGACACTGCTCGGTGCATCAGGTGCTGAGGTGCTGCAGGGGCTGAGCAGTTAAATGTATTGGACCATTAAGTCCGTGGCACAGATCTTGTTTAAAATACACTCCTTCTACAGCTGGAGGTGTATTTTGGATACAACTGGCTCTGCTGCAGCTGGTGTGGCAGGGGGTGACCTCACCCGGCACCTGCACTGTGTTGGTGGCACACGACGTTGTGAATGTCTCTGGCAGTGGTTCTCCTTAACGAGAGCAGGTGCCCAATTCCTCTCTTAGTTCTTTTGTAAACCTCCCCCAGGGCGTCACAGCTGCTGTTCCATCCACCTCTGAGGCACCTTCTGTGGGCCTCCTCTCCTCCCAGGAGCCGTGGGAGGACCCAGGCTGCAGCAGGAGCAGCAGCGGCCGCTGCGGAGGTTTGTGAGAATTCCAAGCACAGACCTGACCCTTGGGCCAGATCCTGTCCTCCCTGCAGTGACTTTATCCATGTGCAGTGCAATTCCTGCAGCTCTGGCTCTCTAAAGAGACAAATACGAGGCTTGTGAGGAAGAGAATGTGACTTTTTTTAACTTGTTGATGCCACTGGGGGAAAGGAAAAGAAGTTACCCAGCACACAAACCTTGCTTCAAACACGTAGCGCTGTGCACGTGGGATGGTGCCACCTGTCCCCAAAACTTCCTCATTTTAGTGCTTTATATCAATTTTATACCCTCACCAGTCTGTGCCAGTGTGATTGCCTGCAGCTAAAACATCCCAGGAAACTTCAGAGAAAAACTGTGGGAGAAAAGATATCTTTTTTTACTTTCTTTTTTTAATCAGCTGTTTGGGGTTTTTTCTTCTTTTACTTTGAGTAAGGGCTTTCAAGACAGAAGTGATCTCTGAAAGAAAAAAAAGAAAAATAGACAGTCTCCTATAATGTATTTTTTTAAGTTATCCAGAACATGCTTGTTAGTTTTGGCAGCTTCAGAGTCTGTCACTTAAATTAATTTTTCAGAGGTAGCAACTGATTGTCTTTATTTTCTGGAGCCCCTGGGGTGCAGTGCTCAGAGCTGAGTGCTCTGCAACCTGGAGCAACTTGCCTTTTCCAACAAAGTAGGTGACTTAGGAGAAAGAAACTGCAGCCACTTATCTTTGCAGTTTCTGCGAAATAAAACTGGGCTTAAAGGACTGTGGTGAGGGGGAGTGAACGTGCCCCTAAGCTTGTGTGAGAAAGAGAAGTGCGAGCAAAATGTGGGATCCTGTGCTAAGCCTGTTTTGCTCTGTGCATCCTGCTGTGTGGCTCCTTGCTGGTCCCAGATGGTGAAGTCCTGCTGCCGAGTGACCCGTCCTCCTCTCTGGAAGCTGCTTCTCCCATTAGGACCTGGGGACCACGAGCTGAGGTGCAGAGAGAGGTTGGTTTGCGGCCAGCACTAGTTAATCCTGCTGTGTTTCTGCCTCCTTTCTCCGGTGTGTGGATGCAGAGCTTGGGAGCCGTCTGTCCGTCTGCTGCACGGGTCACCAGGATTCTTCCCTGCAGAAATGTCCACTTAATCCTCTCAGTTGCAGCAGGGCCAAGAAGCTGGCCCAGCCCAGGCCCACTGCTGCCATGCAGCATGTGGCAGTCCTCAGCCCAATGGAATAAATCCATATTCATGGCTCTCTCCTTCCCTCCCACCTCGCTCAGATCCGGGGCTGGGACAGCCTCTCGCAGATGGGAAGGCCAGCAGGATGCTCCTTGGATCCGGATCCAGAGCTCAGCTCTTCTCAGATAAGGATTTAGGTTTGGGCTTCTCTCCAGTTGGGTACAGGCAGCAGATTCCTGCCCTGCTTATCCTCCCCTTAACCAGCCCTGCAGCTCTGAGGACACGCTCCAGGCTGAGCCGGTTATCGAAGGGATCCAGCTGCCAGCCGGGTGTGTGCTGGCAGGGACGCTTTGGCCTCTCCCAAGGATGTGGAGTGGCACCACTCGGGGGGTGGGCAGCACACCAGGCTGCCAGAGCATCCGTTTATTGGCGGTGGGGACTCACACTCCACATCTGTCGAGGTGCACAAGTTGTCTTCTCTGTGGATATTGCCCTGGGAAATGGTGGGGTTGGCTGGTTGTTTTTTAGAGCTGTGAAACGTGTTCGTTCGTTGGCTTGAGGTGGGAGCAGGGAAAGATGGAAAAATGTCCCCTCTGAGCTCTGTTCCTTGTTGCTGCATGATGAAGTTTCCCCCAAATCTTCAGGTTTTTGCCTCCACACCAAGGCCTGAGGACCCGTGGTGGGTCTGTGCTGCTCTGTCAGAGCTCAGTAAAAGTGAAACAAGATGGGGAAGCTGCTGCCCCAACCAAGACAGGGAGAGAGGAAACACATCTTTGTGCTTTTCATTGCAAATAAGAGCAATATTTTGTCTTCTATTTATTTTCCCCACCCAGAAACCCTTCCAAGGTCCAAACCTCTGCGCTTCCAGCCCCCTCACCATGCTCCAGAGCGTGAGCAGCTGTGGGTCCAAAATCCTGCTCACCCAAAACAAAGCACCGTCTCCCCCCTTAGCCAAACCTGCTGCCCATGAGGCTCCTCCTGCTCTCCTGCCCACCAGCAGCAAGGGAGTTCCCATATCCCCTTTCCAGATGAATCTTTCCCTCTGGAGCTTAACTCCAGCAAAGGAATGATTTGCTCTTACAGCCTGTTAATGAATTTCTGAAATAAGGAATTAATTACCGTCTGTCTAAATTAGAGTTGTCCTATCCTTTGAGATCCATCTTTTTGATTCTAATTAATTTTAAAAATTACTTTTAGAGTCTTCAGTCGAGATTCTAATTTATTTTACTCTAATATTATTTCTCTGATAAGCAAGTTAATTTTTAGATCAGAATCCGTCTAATCTCAAATTTGTCACACAAACTCTGCTCTCTAAGATACTGTTTACAGCTCTTTGGAGATGACAGATCATGATGCACAAATCATTCTTTCTTCTTTTTTTTCCTTTTTAAACACCTGAATGTGTGTGTTCAAAGGAGATTAATTGAAACCCTTCACTGTGCTGTGTTTAGGAAAGATTCTTAATATTTTAGAACCAAAAACAAATATTAGTTATAAAGCTTCTCTAATTGCCCTTTTTCATGGAGAAAAATGCAAGTCTAATTTGCTTTTTTTAAAGAACATTTGCTTTATGGGTATTTGCCTGAGTCTGACAGTTATTTAACTGGCTGTTTTTATTAACTCGTTTTCTCGGCATCAAGTGCAATGGCAGCTGGGGAAAATTCAAATATCAATTTTATGTTCTTATCAAAGCTGCCATCCCACAGGCTGCAATAAACCGTGCAGCAAACTTCATTCTGGCTCCTGGGTTTGTCCTGATGGAGGTTTGTCCTTGTCCTCTGCTGGTGGCTGTGCTGGACCCCCACGGGGACAAGGATGGGGGATCTGTGAGGATCGGGGATCAGGTGTAAAAGGCTGGATCTCCATCCTCAGGGATGATGTGTGGGAACCCAGCACTCCTGGGCAGAGGAGAGGAACCAGAAGGAAAAGGGCTGAGGAGTCACAGCAGCCTCTCCCTCACTGTCAGGGTTTCTCTTTCCAGTGTTTTTTTTTTTTTTCTCCTTCCTGTGTTTATTTTTTTTCTCTTTCCATGTTTATATTTTCTTCATAATTTGATCAAAGTTTAAAAATATATTAGCAAGGGACAGAGAAATAACCTGAAGTCTTACAATGTCACCAAAAGTGTCTCAAGAAAAGCTCTAGAGAGTCCTGGGAGCCTTTCTGGAGATGTCAGGAGAACTTGGATTCTCCTGTTATGTCTCATTTGTGGAGAAGCCCCCTGGGCTGAGTACCCTGCCCTGCTGCTTCTCTGCAGTCCTGCCATGTTCTTAGGGTACACTACAGACCGTTTTTTGGCTCTGGCACATGTTGAGGAGCACCAGAGCACAAAGTGGACACGGTCCCCTGGTTGTGCATCCTGTAAGAGCTAAACTCCCTACATTTGTATGCAAACTGGGAAAGAACCTCCCCAGTCATTTTGGACAATTTCATGTTATAGTTTGTTTGGGTTCTTAAGCTCCTTCTATTTGTATTTTTTTAATTCCCACCTGTGTGGGGTATGGATCTTGGATTCTAAGAATCCCAGATGCTTAGCAGATGGTTAGCTTGAAAAAATAATCAAAGAGGCAGCAAAATTCTGTGTTCACGAGCTCCTATTTATTTCAATCTGGTGTTTTGCCTCACAACAAGACTAATAAGCAATTACTCTTGCATCTCAAATGCTTATGCAGTGTAAATGCATCTGTCAACCAGATTCAACATCATCAATAAAGCTGCCAAAGCTGTTCATAATTCAATGATATATGCTTTGAGCATCTTTTTTGAATATAATTTAAAGATTGTGGTCCTATGATTCCAACATTATTTCCTGTGTGTTTAAAATACCTCCAGCTGGAAGGATCTGTGCAGGCATCACATAATCACCTCTGCCTGTGTGGACCTTTAGAAACTGTGCCATTTGGCTCCTGTGATGGTCTTACTTTCTGGCTGGTCCCTGACAGGGCTCCCTCAAGGGCTGCTGGGGTTGGAAGGGCCGTTCTGGGATTTGAAGTTTTTCTTTCCTCCATTCTGTTCTGGTGAAATCCATCCCTGTGCAGAACTCCATGGAAGTGCTGTGAGCCTTACGTGCTGTGCATGAAGGGGACTTGTTAATAGGGAAGGTGTGCTCTGCAGTACCTTGGGGGAATATTCTTTTTTAAAGTATCTTTTACAGCCAGATGTTGTTAGAAGCAGGTGACGTGATCAGTCTCTACATGTATGTGCACACATCTTAATTGCTTTTCTGGATTTCAGCCCAGTTTGACAGAGATGTCCCAAATATGTTTTCATTAATCACAGAATCACAGAATGGTTTGGGTTGGAAGGGACCTTAAAGATCATCTCATTCCAGCCTCCTGCCATGGGCAGGGACACCGTCCACTGGACCAGGTTGCTCCAAGCCCTGTCCACCCTGGCCTTGGACACTTCCAGGGATGTGGCAGCCACAGCTTCTCTGGGCAATTAATGTGTATGGACAACTCACATGCACTTCTGAAAAATGGTACCTGGCCTCAGCTTTAAAATTATTTGAAACTAGAATCCAGCATAGACACTGAGGGTCCCCCTTGCTGATCTCTCCAGCTTTGTATCTCCCTCTTCTCCGCTCTCCCTGCTGCTGCAGCCTCCTTCCTTTACTCTGTGCCTTGCTGTGTGTATCCTGTTATCCCATCAATGCCTGAGGAAAGGTCAGGCTGCAGAAAGGTGTAACATTGATGCCTGAGCCGAAGAAAGAGCAGCCTCACGCTCTCAGCTGTTCGTTACGCCCCAATGTTTCCATGTAGGAAAGGCATTTATGAATGTCCCCACTGTAGGAAACACTTCAGTGAGATCTTGCAGCTTGCTCTAAGACACAAATCCATGGGAGGTTGACTGTCATCGGTGCCGGTACTGGTGGGGGGACCCTGTCAGCTGAGGGCATCACGTGGAGAAAATAAGGAGTATTTGTATGGCAAATGTTGGTTTGTCCCCACAGGTCACTGGTCTGGTGTGGGGGGGCCAAGACCTGACTGGGGCCCTGGTTTGGGGTCCCATCTGCTGCTGCGGCAGGGGAACCTGTGCTCACCCACTGGTGCTGCCCGGGGCCCTGGGCCGTGCCGAGCTCTGGCTGTGCTGAGCTAAACGTTGTCCTGCCCTGTGCCAGTGCTCGTACCAACAGCTGGGGAGGTGTGGGGGGCACGGGGGCTGTGGTGCCACAGGCACTGGGGCAGGCTGGCTGTGCACAACCAAACCTCAGCGCTTGTCCTGCTTCACCATCTGCCTCCCTGTGTTTTCTGGTCGTGCTCATCCAGCTGGGGAGTCTCAGCACGTGGGAGCGGTGGGCTCTGGTTCCTGGAGGTGCTGAGGAGGGGGCATCCAGGCAGCTTTGCCAAGAGGCCTCCCTGGGAAGCGCCGTGCTCCGCTTGCTGCGTGACCGATTCCTCACGCTGCTCGTGCCATGTCCTGGGGAGCTGGAGAGACACAACTCCCCCATCCCTGTGGAGCCACGTGCCCATGGCTGGGCGCGATGCCCGGCAGCTCCCGGGGCTGTGCCAGCGTGGTGGGTAATTACCATGGCACAGGGTTTGTCAGGCCCGTGCCTGGAGGTGCTCCTGCAGCCCCTGGAGCCGGCATCTCGCCAGGTGGGAACGGGCCTGGCTCTGCTTCCCGCCCTCCGAGGGACAGAACCCAACTTTCTGTTGCTGATAATGGAATTATTATCTCTTCCTTCCCTCCCATCTCTCCTCCAGGTGTCTGTGCACGGCGGTTTGCTGTCAGGGCACTCTCAACTCTGATTTTTACAAGTGTGGTGCTCGTGTTTTCCAGCTTGGAGTGGAGCAGCTAATCAATTGCAGGAGGGCGATGCTCGCTGGAATTTGGCTCTGTCTTATCTCTGCTACCAAATCCACACAGACCCTCCTGGCCGTCGGCTTTCACTGCAGCTCCGAGGAGGGATTGACTGCTCCTTCCATCAGGATCACTTTGTGTGAGCCCAAGCCCTCTGTTCACTGTGCACACCGAGTATGCTAATGGGCTCTGCCTCTGTTTTCCAGCCACCCACTGGGGTGAGTCTCTCTTTCTTTTGGTTTGCTTTGTGCCTTATTCCGGAGTTAATGGAATACAGATTTCTGAGCAAAGAGAGATCCCAGTGATTTTTTTTTTTTTAAATATTTTTGTGCTTTTTTATAAGCCTCTGTGTGAATAAGAATCTGAGTCTATCAATGCAAGAGGCAATCCTGCACAGTTTAATTTCTCTGCTCTCTCAACTGTGACGGTTCCTGAAGGGACAAAAGGAAAAAAAAAAATTAAAAAAAGAAAAGGGAGGGGAAAAAAGAGAAAAGACAGTTCAAGCAATGCACTAGGAGTGGTAGTGCAAGGTTAGCAATAGGAAGTGTTTTAAAACTGGATCTTTGGAAAAGATATGTCCTCATTGCCAGCCCTGTGCAGTTTCCCTTTTCCTAGAGGTTTGAGAGTGACCACATTCAATCTTTTCCCATGTCAACAGAAAACCATCCTGGCTGAAGCTGTATTAAAGTGAATATATTTTGTCCTGATGTTAATTCCTTCCTTGGCCTCCAGGAACATGCCACATTTGCCCTGAATGACCTTAGGCTGGGTTTTGGGTTTTTCATTCCTTGATTCTCCAAAAATTAAGTGCCCATCGAGGAATGCTGGGAAGCAGTCAGTTGGACCACGTGTTCTCAGCACTGGGCTGGGTTTGGGGGATTATTATGGTCTGTTTCCCTGACGTTTTGTAAACAGTTCCCATCACTGCTGGAGATGAGTCGTCCTGTTTCTAAGTGTCCATGGGTTTGAAACAGTTCCTTGGAGTCTTCAGTGAAAACAGACTGAAATTCCAAGTCTTGCAGAGCATCCTCTGCCTTGCTCTTTGAAACTAGTGAAGCTGAAAGCTTTCCAAAACACCAGCCCTAAACCCTGAGTCTCAACATTCAGCATGAGGCTCAGGAGGAATTCCAGGATCACTTTGGATGGCATATTTTGCACAGGAGATAACATTGCTCAGTTTTACTCCATTTCATGCTTTCTCAGCTAAGCATTTTTTTAAGACCATGGAATCAATGAAAAGGTGGTGGTGGTGGCTTCCCCCTCCCAGCCAGCTCTGTTCAGCTGAGCTCTTGGCTGTTAAACCCATCTTAGTTTTACAGCAAAGACGTACAACGGAAAAAAAAGTGGCAGAAAAATTTAAAACACTTCATGAAGTATTTTACAGAAGAGTGATGTGGCGCATATAGACCAGTTAATGGTGTGGTGTGAGTGGTTTATTGGCACCTGTGAGTGATGCAACTGCCACACAAGCTCATGCTAATAAAACCTTTAATCGATTCTGGATCGCTGTGGGGTCTGGAGCCAAGTCCTGGTGCCCTCAGTCAGGGGGCAGGTCCCTGGGGACTGAGGCTTCCCCAGCCACATTACCATGAAAAGTAAGGGGTGTGGAGGGCCCAGCAGGTCCTGCCCCCATAATCAGTGCAGCTGTAAAGCTTTGCTTTTCCCCAGCCTGGAATATGCTTTTGCTCTTTCACGTGGTGGGAGTTCTCTGCTCTTTGCTTTGAGGAGAAATGTGTGGTTTCTCTAGAAAGTGTGAATTCAAGTGGGCTCAGAGGCTGCATCTCTGGTGGAGGAGCTGTGACAAGGGCAATGGCCATGTGATCCCCAGGGTGGTGGCCATACAATGCCCAGGGTGGCCCCTGGCTGTGGCTTGGAGTGGCCCAGCCCTTTGAGGGGCAGAGGATGCATTTAGACCATGGAATCATAGAATGGTTTGGGTTGGAAGAGACCTTAAAGACCACCTCATTCCAACCCCCTGCCATGGGCAGGGACATCTTCCACTATCCCAGGTTGCTCCAAGCTCTGTCCAACCTGGCCTTGGACACTTCCAGGGATGGGGCAGCCACAGCTTCTCTGGGCAACCTGTGCCAGGGTCTCACCACCCTCATTCCAGGGAAAGTCCAGGGTTTACCTCTCTGTGCAGGAGATCAGAGGTGGCTGATCTGAGTCTCACTGAGGTTACTGATGGGGTTCCCAGCAGTTTGTCACTGTTGACAAACTCCATCAGCAGCTGCAAAATCCGTCCTGAGAAGTGGAGCCTGCAGGTAAACCCAGCCCAGCACAGGGACCTCGTGGGCCCATGGGGAGGAGATCATCTCAAAGCTGCTCTGGCTGCATAAAACTTTCATGATGTTTCTCAGTTTCCCCGTGTCACATCTCAGTGCACATTCTGCAGTTTGTGGAGGTTGCCAGGCCAACTCAGTTCATATTGATCCTTCTCTCTGCATTATCATCGGCTATAACTAAAAACAATCAAGGAATCCTGCATTCAAGCGGACGTAAATACAAATATCCTTCCTGCTCTGCAGGCTGAGTTCCATCACACAGGTTGGTTTCAGGGTGGAAGTTAGCTCTGTTTCTGCTTAAAGCCACGTTTTTCCAGCAGAAGAGGTAGGAATGTCAGGTTTTGGGACCATACGTATCTGTGTCTTTACACCAACAAAACCCAATCAGGCTCCAATCAAGTCTTGTCCCCTGTTATCTTGGCAGGTGCTGACAAGGATGGATCGAGACGGGTGTAGGAGATCAAACATGAGACAATCTGTGCTGCATTTCAAACCACCTGAGGCTTCTAAGTGCCAGTGTGGCATCTGGTGGGCTCAGTAACTCAAACTGTGCTTTAAAACACCTCTGCCGTCCCCAGCAGCCCGTGTTTGCCATTGTTATAAATTAATAGCTTTCTCCAAGTTATTTTAACTTGTTATCCCACACGTGCATTGTGTGTGTCACTCTGGTAGGGATAGGCCGTGGAGTGAAATTAGAACAGCGTGGTTCTGTTTTTTCCTTAGCCACCGGTGCCTTGCTAGTTTTTTATTATCTTTTCTGCCTGGAGGAGTTTTTGAACAAAGTAACTTTTAAAATCACAGTGTTTCTTTGATGCAATGTCTGGAGACGAGTTTACTGTGCTTTTACGGGATATAAGTAAACACATTTCTTAAATATATTCCCATTTACAAAATATCCTGCGGTGCCTTTAGGCAAGCGGGATACTGGTGGAGACTGTCAGAGCACCAGTGTGCCACAGGCAGGACTGGGGTGGGTTGAGGGGGTGGTGCAATCTCTGTCTCCATTTTTTTTCACGCCTTGAGGGCAGGAAAACACAGGGAAGGGCTCCAGGAACGGCTGTGAAGGGATGTTGTCTGCGAAATAATTCCTTGGGACCGCAGTGTGGATTTCACAGCAGGTGACACTGGAGGGAAATCAGGAGCAAATGGGCTCAAACTGTGCTCGGGGGGAGCTGAGAACTTGCCTCTCCCATTCTCAGCGAGGTCAGTGGCGATGTAGTTATTTAATTTCACATTGCACGGGGCTGCAGAATGCGGAATTTGCTCTGATGACTCGAGGCAAAGCAGAGTGGGCTTTTCACGTCTTTGACATCGTTTTTCAAGGCTGCCAATTTCATTTGCTGCCCTGAGGGCCAGCCCGGTTCAGCGCTGAGCGATGGGATACCTGCCCATGCCTTGGAATCTTGCGGGAGCTGCAGGATGCTCCCACCAGGTCAGGCTGCAGCTGGAACCAGAGGGCCATGGGATGGACAAGGTGCAGAGTGGTGCAGAGCCAGGCACAGTGTCAGGGTGTGATCCCTGTGATCCCTGTGCAGTCCAGGTTGTGGAATGAAACCTTAACAAACTGCTGCTCCAGTGAGCCTCTCCCACTGGACCAGGAGGGATGCAGGGACGGGGCTGCTCCCGCGCTTCCCCGCGTCTGTAAGGAGCCGCCTCGCCTCTTCTAACCCCTAGAAAGTTTCTTTCTATATATACACCATCTTCATATAGCATAAAGATTTTTCCCTGTCAACCAAGGCACGCTGTGGAGGTGTGATGAGAGGCTCAGCCTCACCTAGTTTGTTCATCCAGCTGATCTCCTCCCCCCCAAAATCACGGCTGAAGCTCTCGTATCCCTGCCTCTCCCTTCACCCATGTGTATGGGACCACCAGCCAGCACAGAGGTCTTTTTTAGGGAGTTTTACATCTTTATCTCTGCCCTTGTGGGTGCCTAAGCAGCTGCCAGGGTTAATGTGTGGGTGGGCACATCCTTGGCACCAGGAATGGATTGGGAGAGGAGAATGTGGGGCTGCAGCCTGAGCCCAGCCCAGGGGTGATGTGGGATGTGAAGGTGAGGAAACCCGACCCTGTGCCTTCCCACAAAACCTTTCTGCCTCCAGGTGAAACTTCTGGCTCTAGGAAAGTGCCGTGTTTCTTCGTGCTGAGCAAAGGGGAGACTGTAAAGGGTGAGACTGTCCTGTAGGCAGTTAAAATGTAAAATTTTCCACTTTTCTGAGTGCTAATATCATGATCACACTGTCTAAATAATGTCTGGGCTCTGGCTGCTGTATTACCTGTCCTAAGCATGATTTACTGCCGTAATAAATTAGCCCCTAAGCCAAAGAATCAAAAATAATTGGCTTTACATCTTGGTGCCCATTTTATCCTGTTCCTTTTTCCTTTCCACCTGTCCTCTCTCTCCCTCTTATTCATTCTCTGACATTTTTTCCCCCCCTTAATTCCTTCTCAGGGGCCTCTTTGGGATTCTTTTCCGCTCCTCACGCTCTTCTTGAGATTAACAGAGCTGGTTTCTTGTCCTTTGTTTTCTCCTCCAGATGTTTCCAGCTGCTGTGCCCGTGAGTGGTGCCACAGACAGTGGAGCAGGAGATCTTGCCCTTCTCCTGGACCAGTGTAGCCTGGTGATGGCTGTGACCCACCTTGGGGGCTGGAGGAGAAGCCCCAGCCCACGGGAGGTGATGGAGGTGCCGCAGCAGAGGTTGGTAAAGACAACAGTGTCACAGCTGGGTTTTAAATGGACTTTAAAATGAGCTCCACATCTTATTGCTCTGAACTACTGGATGGCCTCCAAGCATGAAATACAGCAGGGCAGGGGGCTGGAGGGGTTGATGGGCTGTGAATCTTCTGCATTTTTTTTGTGTGGTTTTGCTTTTTACATTTAACCCAAAGGCTTGTGACACAACGTTCAGCAGCGTGTACCCTCAGTCATGTCACCAGCTCCTATTGTGTCCTCATCTGCTTCCAGAGAACCTGGACAAGGAGCTGGGTATCCAGCCCTTCTAGGAGAAGGTAAATGGGGGTGTGTTGTTGGGTAGAGGTGGATTAATAAGGGCAGATTTGGAAAAAAAGGCTCAAAGCCTTGCTGAATGTGGCCTTTGGGATTTGGCCCAAAATGTTTGGCCCAGTGACGTGCTCTGAAAGCTGTTGCAGCACAAACCACGTGAACAGGAGTGGCTGATACAGCCAGGCTTTATTTGTCTCTAGTAGCAGCAAAGAATGGGCCCCAAAATGCAAGTGCACGTGGTTATGTGTGTGTGTAAATGTACAAAGGAATGCCAGGAGGCACCTGAGCTCCTTCACTGCAGGGGGTTGGTGATGCTGCACAGTGAAGCCTTTGGGCTCCCATAGAATCACAGAATGGTTTGGGTTGGAAGGGACCTAAAGAACATCCAGTTCCAAACCCCTGCCGTGGGCAGGGACACCTCCCACTAGCCCAGGTTGCTCCAAGCCCTGTCCAACCCGGCCTTGAGCACGGCAACAACACCATCACTGTGTCACACCCAGCACAGCAGCTCCAAACCCAGTTACTCAACAGCACAGCCTGAGTGGGGACAACGTCACTGCTCTGAGCAATCCCAGCCAGAACAGCTTGAAAGAGTGGAGGGTGTTTCTTTGCTTTCCTTTAAATAAATGGACATTTTCTGTTTTCTTTTGTTTTGTTTTTTTTTTTGTCGAGCTGTTAATGTTCATTTTGCGTGCGGGCATGATGCCGTGCCTGTTACAGAATGCACACAGTGGAGTGCAAAAATCAAGATTGCATCTCATGCATAATGCATGGCCCAGCAACCTGCTCAACAAATTACCCAAGTAGATGCCTCCGACAGGGCTGGGGGGAAGGAGGGGGGAAAAAAATATTGTAACAAGTATCTTTCTAAAGAAATGACAAGATAAACACATAAAAAATAAGCATGCAGAGCTTTTCTCGAGGGGGTCAATTCAGAAATTAAAGATAAGGATGATGTGGCTGCAAGTGTGGAGCAGCAGGTCTGAAGGTGGGATGGGGCAAGGGGAGCCCAGAGCTGCCTGTGGAGGTGTCCAAGGGCTTGATTTGGTGTTGGGAACTTATTAGAGGAGTGACATCCTGTGGAGATAGGTAGGAAAAGGGATTACTTGGTTTATTTATCACTTTTGATGTGCTGGTTTGCAGGGATGTGTTGCAGCCCTGCGCTGCTGTGGCACTGGATTTTGTGCTGCTTCTCTGGAGACAGGAGAGAGCTATGAAAATACAGATTTTTATCTGTGGGAGGATGGCAAGGAAAGGAACAGGAAGGTGGGAATGGGCCACTAAAATCTTTCTTGTTCCCCTTGGTGCCACCAACCCAGAAGCAGCTTTGGCTTCCTCCCCTGTTGCCAGATGCTGCCTTGCAGGCTGGACGAGCTGGAAGATGTGGCCTCTGCTCCCTGCAAGGGGAGTTTTCTGCAAACAGATGCTAAAGTAGGTGACCACATTCCTTCCCTGTGCTCTATGCTTTGCCCCTGCTAAACCTGGATCATTCCCTGTAGGCTGACTGGGGAGGGAGCAGCTGCCCATTCCCAGGGTGCTTCCCTCTGGAGCAGGCACCGTGGTGGGTGCGCAGCGTGAAATCTGGGTGCTGAGCTCTGAGCTCAGGGTGAAACTTCCTGGTGGAGAAAAATGGCGTTTTAGGAGTAGTTTTTATTGTTTTTTGTTTCACCCTGGAAGATGAAGAGGTTGGCCCATCACCCAGGGCTTCTGTGCTGGCAACACTGATGGGTTTGGTGTAGCATCCTGCAAAGTTCCTTGGGGACCTTTTTCCTCTGGAAGCCAAACCCATTGGAAGGGGCTGAAGCACGGAGTTTGCTTCCAGAGAAGCAGAGGGGCAGCCTCAGAACTTCACCAACCACTAAACTTGCTGATAATTTCACCATGACAACAATGCCCATGGCTTCTGGATCACTACGATCCGTGCCGGGCACGTTTTGAGACTGGGATTGGTTGGGGATTTTCTTTCCTCGTTTGAGTAATAACTCAGCCTCCAAATCTCATCCGTGTCATTCACACCAGTGAGCCCAGGCCCGATCTGGCAGCGTGTGTTTGGGTTTATGGCAGCTCCCTGCGGGCAGGAGATGGGCAGGAGCCCAAACCCAGCGCAGCGGCCGCGGGTCCGTGCTGGGCTCTGCTCCCCCGGGTCCGACACATCCCCGAGCCGCCTTTGCCATCTAGTGGCTGCTGATCCCAGGAAGGCTCAAAGACGGACGTGAGGAGCCCGGGATGAAAGATAGGAAGGGAAAGTGGCAGGGGAAGAAATGTATGGGGAGGGATTTGTGCTATTCAAGCGGCTTTTTTTCCACCACGTTGTTACAGCCCTGAGGATGAACTCAGGCTCTGCAGCATCCCCTGCTGTGGGGGGTTAGTGCTGGAGTTCCCACCCCCGGTGTGGCACAGCTCTGTGTTCCCAGCACCCAGAGGGCAAACACCCTCCTCCAGCAGCAGAACCCAGGGCTAGAGGTGCAAATCACCCTGCACAGCCACCTAAAAGCGGGTGCTGGGGTTTAATACCAATGTCAGTTCGGGCTCGTTGGCACTGGAGGGGTTTGATCTCGCTCACAGCAAAGCCTTGACCTGCCTCCAAGGTTCCTGCTTTCCCCCAGAGCCCAGGTGGGAAAGCTCTGGGCACCCATGGCTTCAAGGAGTTGGTGTCCACGGGTGACCAGGGGTGAGGTTTTAGCTGTTTGTACATCGGGACTTTGGTGCCAATAGAACTCTGGAGTGTTGACACTTACTTTTTATACATTTCTCTTCCCATACTGTCATTCCTGTGGAATTTGGGAGTGATGACAGGATTTGCTTTCCTAGTTCAGGAGTGTTTAAAATAAACCTAAAATGTAAAGAGGGCGTGTTCCCCTCTGTCTGGCCTTTTGGGCCATGGCTGGTGGGAAGGGCTCTGCCCCCTCCCCAAATTGCTCTATGATCCCATAGAGCTGGTGGGGAGGGCTCTGCCCCTTCCCCAAATCTCCCTGTGATCCCACAGGAGCCCCAGGATGCCCCATCCCTCTCCACCCCAGCAGACACCACCCCTCAAAGCCTCACTGCTCCCTCCCAAAAACAGAACTGGCAGCTTTTGTGAGGATTAAAATACCGCAAGATCTGCTGCGTTTTTGTTTTTAAACGCCTGAATGCATTAGCATTGATTTATTTTTAATACAACCCACCACCTGTGAGTTTTGGATATTATTTCTCTTTGTTCCCTCTGGCAGAGGTGGGTCTTCAGTGGCCTCCCAGCCGTGCTGCCCTGATGGGATGGTTAGGGGCTGGCTGGCTGTGTCCCCAGTGCACTGCTCTGTCCCCAGGACACTAAATATTGCCTTTTCTCAGTGCTCTTCTGCAGCTACACATATTGTAGGGGGAGCTAAAGAGAAGGGAAAAGCTTTTTGTTTTATTCTTTTCTTTGTTTTTTGGTTTTTCCTTTTGTATGGGGTTTTTTCCCCCTTTTCTTTATGTTTGTTTTTCCTTTTCTTTGTTTTTTCCCCTTTTCTTTGTTTATTTTCTTTTTTCTTTTTTTTGCTTCTTTCCTTTTTCTTTTTTTTTTCCCTTAATCCCACCTGGCCTTCAGAATTCTTCTCTGAGAAAGACCTCAGCCTGTTTATGTCCTGGGAAATGAACAGAGAGGTTCAAGATCACAGGTAATAACAGCAGGTCTCCCCTCACCCTCTAGAATCCTCTTCCCTGAACTACTCTCTCAGCAATGTTTCCAATCACCTTGCACATATAATGAAAGTACAGGCAGGAACTCACTAAGCAAATGAGCCCCTCCTTTAATTCCATTTGCTTATGCTGCTTATTTTTCTCCTGCATAATTATTTTTAAAGCAAAATTTAATTTTGTGTAATGGGAACAAAGTTTAACACTCCATAAGCTTTGTCTTCTGCGGGCTCCGTCTGGTGAGCTTTTTTCCTGTTTTGTTTTTTTTTTTTCCCTAATTATTTTTAAACCAGCCCAGTAAATTTAAGAGGCACTTCTCATTAAGATGAAATACTTTGATCTCATAGGATCATCTGTTTTTGAAGAGGTATTGATAATAAACTGCATTTTTTTTTCTCCCAGTTAACCCAATCCTGAGCTGTCTGTGTCCCCTCCACCTGCCCTGGTGTTTGCTCTGCTGTGAACTGGGTGCAGCAATCAGAGCCCATCAGAAGGAAAGAGGGGTCAGGAGAAGAGCTCTGAGAGGGCACAGCAGGGACCATTAAGAAATAAGTGGCAAATCATCTCAGGAAAGGGAAACATTTAACCTACTTCTTTATTTATTTTTAAGTACAGATGGTGTGGGGGGAAAGAAAAGGCTGCAGGAAGACCAAGAGGCATGGGAGTGCTATATATAGCCATACAGCTGTTTCCTTCAGGTGTTATAGCTCAGAAACGTAGGATGATTAATTTTGAAAGTTGAAATGTATAGCGGATTCTGATTACAGCTGAGTGTCTATAATTTAGCTACTTAGTAAAATTAACTTGACGTTTTTAGTGAGCTGTGAGGACAATAATGTGTGAAGAGACTGAAGAACAAGTCTGACTGCATGCTCCTTCCCTTACCTTCCCCCCTTTTTCCAATTTGCAAAGTTAAAAATAAACTTTTCCCGTTTTCCTGGCATCTTTCCCCGGCTCCAGGAGAATGGGTTGGGCTCCCCCTCCTGGCACAGAAAGGCAGCGCCGGGTTGGGCTCAGCCTTCCCATCCCTGGATGGACCAGAGGGTGCCCCAGGGAGGTCCAGGATAACTCGGGCAGGGGCTGCAGGTTGGGATCTCCCAGGCACAGGACACTTCCCAGAGCATGACACCTCTGGAAGGCTGTGGGACCTCCCACTAAATCCATCTGCATCCTTCAGAGAGAGCCCACGCTGGGAACTTGAAAAGCAGGTCACAGGAGGGACCACAGAAAGGGGCACCTGGGAAGTGCACGGCTTCAGGTTGGCTTCCTCCGATAAAAAATGACACAAACAATGGTTGTGTGGAAGTATGGAATGTGAGAGACCATCCCCAGAGCCAAGCACCAGATTATCTGTGACCTCTCCTGCGAGGAAAGGTTGAGAGAACTGGGATTGTGCAGCCTGGAGAAGAGAAGGCTTTAGAGTTACCTAATTGTGGCCTTCCAGTACCTGAAGGGGGCCCTCAGGAAAGATGGGAAGAGACTATTTACAAGGGCCTGGACAAGGTGGAATGGCTTCAAACTAAAAGAGAGTAGGTTTAGGTTGGATATTAGGAAAAAATCCTTCCCTGTGAGGGTGGGGAGGCCCTGGCACAGGTTGCTCAGAGAAGCTGTGGCTGCCCCATCCCTGGAAGTGTCCAAGGCCAGGTTGGACAGGGCTTGGAGCAACCTGGGACAGTGGAAGGTGTCCCTGCCTATAGCAGGGGGTTGGAACGAGATAATCTTTAAGGTCCCTTCCAACCCAAACCATTCTACGATTTTTGAAATTAGTTCAATAAACCCATGATTGCAGCACAGTCTACTTTTGTAACTAAAAATCACTATATTATGGTCGTGTTAGGGTTAATCTAAACTGTTTTCCCAGCTCACTTTGTGCCACTCAGGCAAGGCACGCTCTGATGTGGTTTCTTTGTTCAGTAACGCTCATAACCTGAGGTTTTAAACAAAATAACACAAACACATTTGTGATTATTTTTCATTTTAATTGTCTGATTCTACGTAACATTTTCAGACACAGGATCAATCTAAGTTCCTAACAGGACAGTAAGAAAGGCCAGCATCAGGCAGTTTCCAGAAGAATCTTCCAGAGATGGTTAAAATGCTTTAAAATATTGAGTATTTTTCACATTTCTACAAAACAATGACAACTGGCAGAATCTTTTTTTTTTTTTTTAACCTACATTATTTTAGCAGTAGAGAAACAGTGGAAGGTGGATCATATTCTTGATTCTTTCAGGACCTGTTTGACTATAACAACAAATAGGTTCATAACATAACAAGTACAAATATAAAATTTCGAATATGCCAACTTTAAAAAAAAAAAAATCTGTTTTTTTCCTCAGTACCTGCAGTACCTTGCTTCTGTAATAAATATTAAAAACCATTTTTACATTACAGAACATGTTAAATAAGTTATTTACCAAGAGAACCCTTTTTTTTGTCCTTTTTTTTTTTTTTCTTTTTTTTTTTGGTCAAAGGCTGATTCCATTAAAAGAGCTGAACAAACATTTTTACATCAATAAATAGTAAGGCAGCATGAAGCAAACAACTCCCAGGACCAGTCTTTGTTAGCAGAACTTTCTCCTTCAGAGAATCCTCTTTTTGCTGGTGTAGGAAGGTGATTTTTGATTCTCAGCTGGTGGGACCTGGTTAGAAAAGCAGTAATTACTGTTATTGTACAGTGCTTTAATGCCCACAATTCGTCCCTACCCCATCCTGCTGCACAAGGATCTGCAAATAGGAGCTTCTGTGTTCAGCAGATCTTCAAATTAAAGTGGTAAGACTTTTTGTAAGCAGAAAGACTGTTTTATGGCATCACTTTGTAGCTCAGGCAGGGCTGAGACAACGGCACAGCAGCTGCCCAGGGAAGTGCTGAAGGAGGCACTGATGGGGACGAGGGAGAAGGGATGCACGGAAAAGGTGAGAGGAAAATCAAGGAGGGGCTGGGAATTGTACAATCATTCCCAGCGGAGGGGTGTGAGGAGAAGGTTGGGATTTAGCAGTCAAGAGGTGTATTACATCCTCCTGGGAGCAAAGTCTGAACCTTCTGGGAGAAATTATATCTGAGCAGTGATTATTTAAACGCTCCCAGTAATTTAATACCTTTCACCAGCAGAGAGCTGGTTGCAAAAGCTTTGCCTGTTGGGTCCATGTTTAAAAAAATCAAAGCTCCACCAGTTACTAATACACAATCCAGCTTTAAATAAGGGCATCTCTGTGAACTTGTTCAGCAGGCAGGTTATCAGGCTGTGATCGCCTGAAAATAAACTGCTGGAAGGTGATGACAGACATGAATATTAATCTAGGGAAGCATCAGGAAGGAGAGGGTTTAGCTGTTTATGTGGTCAGTCATAAAACTCTTAATTCAGACATCAAACACAGCAGACTATTTATCATACTAAACTGCTGTCACCCAGACTTGATTAGGTAGCAAACCTAAAGCAAATCAGACTAATTCTGCAAAATACTCCTGACACAGCAATGCAGATTTCTGATTAGCATATACCAAGGAATTAAAAACAAGCAAAAAAATTTACTTACTTCCAGGTTTCCTCTGGCCTTCTTCAAGACATCATGAGTTAAAACCACTGGAAAGAAAGAGGAGATTAAAAAGAATACTGCAGGTCTTTCTAAATTCCCTGTATTCAAGTCTTACGACCAAATATTAAATAACATCTGAGTAAGAGGATTCCCTCAGGGCAGGTCCAGAGGCCACCCCTGGAATGTTATTTCCTACTCCTGGCCTATATTCCATAATCTGCTTTTCAAATCTAAGCATCATGGAAGTGGGTTTGAAGTTGGTTTCTGCCACACCAAGAACATTCCACGTGAAACAGGAATAGCCCAGCGTTATACACGTAACATCCCAGGCACCAAGAGCCCCTGCGATCCCGAGCGCCTGGTTCCCTCCACCCAAGGCAGAAAGGAAGACTTGCTGTTCGTTCTGAGGGGAGATGGTGCCTGATTCAACTCCAGTTTTAAACCATCGTGTAGTCTTCTTGGGCTGGGGAGGGCAGTGAGTAGGGAAGAGAAGAAAATATGCAGTGGAGTGGTTGTTTGGGCACCATGGGCAGGTGGCAAAAGGACTCAGCCAGATCCTCCAGCAGTTCAAGGACAAAGCAACCCCTCTGTGCCATGGGGAAATCATGTCATTGGCTTGTTCTGAAGGGTTCCAAGTTTTCCCTCTTCATCCAGCTACTTTGTCTCTGTGGGGACAGCAGGAGACCTGTGAATGGAGGCGGGGGGATGCTCCCAAACAAAACTGGTATTTAGAAATGTCAGGTTAAATCTGCGAGTCCCTAATCTGTGTCAGCTCCATAACTGCTGAAATACACCGCTCACAAGTACCAATTTGATATTCCAGTCTCAAAGATAAACAATTTAGCCATAATAAAGATTTTTCATTACAACAGTAAGAACCCAACAACTCCAAGGGTAGAGCTGTCATGAGATAATTACACCCTTGGTAGATTACTGCAATTTGGCACCACATTGTTCCACGTTCAGAGGTTCAGAGGAGGTTTATAAGCAACGAGTTCTCTCACCAGAGAAAGCACACAGAAGACTATAAGCCATAAGAATGTTCCAGTTCTCTGCCTCTAAATATATTTAGGAATGTTCAACTAAATAACTGAGGGAACCTGAATATCCTCAGTGGAGTGGCCAGGTAACAGGATGTGTGGAGAATGAAGGCAGGCAAGGTCACCTATGGAAAGGAAAGCAATGCTTTTCCTTTCTTAGCAGCAAAAGGGGAAAGGAAGAAATCTCAAAAGCAAGTGTAAACATCCTGATAAAATCCAACAGCTTCACCTGATCCCCCAGTTTTGCTGTATGCTTGGTCACGAATTTGTGTACAGATGCAAATTAGAAACATTTATTAAACTGCTCTTTAAGGCAAAGGCAACTCGACATCCATAATTCCCATAATCAATGAAACTTAGAGAAAATCACATCCAGGCCTTTCTGTGTAGCAGAGCGCTCTCTGCTCGTAAGAGCTCTGCAAGCAAATTCATTTCACCTGGCAAACTAGATTTTTCTAAATCAAAAATGTTAAATTCAGCCCATGAAGAGAATTTGGAGGCTGTGACACTGCTGGCACAGCTGCTGCTCCCCAGGCAGCACTTTGGCATCACGGAGGTTTCAGAAAATGCAATTTTCAGTTTCTCAGCCCCTCGTTCAGATGAGGCCCAATGCCCTGAAAGGAGGGAGCAAAATTAGGGGGAGATGTGCTGTTTGCTGTGCAGTGGTGGAGTGGCAGAGGGATAATATTTTGGCTACAAGGGTAAAATCTCTGTTGATTTATACCCTGCCTTGTTCTGAAATTACCCAGTGTTCCCAGATGTCACTGGAACTGGAGAAACTACACCAGTAAATCAACCCCAGGGATATTATTTTGAAAGACATAATACAATAGCTTTGATTTTTATATGACAACCTCAAACTGAGCTATTTAGCTTTAAAACTTGAACAAAGCACAGTTTATGATTTAATAGAAGTAATTTGTACATCGTTTAATATAACAATTCTGAAAGAAGTGACCAAAAACCAGCCCATAAATGCTTAAAACAACGAAAATCCGCAGACAGGAGATATATGGACCTTAGATATAAAAGTTACAGGCTATGGAGCAAAATAACATTTATCACTCTACACTGCATTTAAATGACTTGAGTCACATATAGTGTTATTGCCATTTTTATAACTTTGTATGGTGTGGAACATTTTCCAGTCTAGGTGAATTATTGGTAACACAAGTGCCACTCCAGCACAGCCATTCAGTCCGACTTCTTCAGGGAAGGTAAGGAAGGACTGCTTAATTTTCTTTTTAAAGAAGAAAATTAAATCCCCCTCCCACAATACACACGTTGCTGTAGCATGAAGGTAGAGGAGAGATCCATTCAAAGCTCTTCTGGTAAGTGATTAAACTCTAAAGCAGCAGAGACAGATCTCTTCAAACCTGGCTTAACACAGCTACAATATTGCCCATGTCCCACTTGTTTTCATGTTTCCAGATAATTTCCTAGATATGGGCTGCTAAGGGTAAAATATCATTTCACAGCATGTCCTAATTTTTCTTTAAAAAATGACTCACAGTAAGTTTTTGTTTCCCTCATTCTGAGCCTTGTTCTCTTGCACTCCCCAGTCTGGTGCAGGGCACTGAGAGATCTCCTTTGCTCCAGGGCAGCACCTCAGAAAATCTAAAAGCCTAATTCCATGTTCACTAAGACTGAGGCAAAATCACAATTCTGAGAAGGACAATGTCAAAAGCTTTGTCTGAAAAGACCTACAGCAACAGTAGCTTTGCCTCCATCCAGAACTGTCGCAAGATAGAAAAAATAGCATCCAAAATGGAATAACTCAAGTGGCTCCTCCTCAATCAGGAGGAGCTGCACGGATTGACATGTTATCAGTGGTTTGTGTAAAACCATGAGAATATCCCATGATATTTTCTGCAGCCTTCGGTACTTTGGCCAACTTTTTTCCACTGGAATGAGGCTCCACCAGTCTGGCACAGCCTGAACCTTGTGAGCTGCCTGTCACTAACAGCTGGGAGTGCACGAGGGAATGTCAGTTTTAAAGGTTGCAAACTACAAAAATAAAATAAGAATCATTAACAAAGCACACACTTACACTGGTCAATGATGACTTTCTCCATGTTTTCCTTCAGCTGGTTTGTGGAGTGCAAGCGTTTCACTGTGCTGTGCAACTTCTTCTCCTGCTCAGACAGTTTCTTACGTAATCGAAATATTTCTGCTTTCATTCCTTCATCCTAAATTGAGGAAGGAAAATATGACATTAAACTATTATATAAAAGTACTATCTACACTGGGAGTTGCTCAATATTTTTGTACAAGTGCTCTCAAGCTTCCTTAGAGTATGAACAACTTAAAGGGGTGAAAAATGTCTGAGTCACGTCCTTCCTCATCCACATCCCCCATGACACGTGATTCTATGATACCTGTCAAGAAACAACTACAATTTTTCTATTACACTGGAGAAAGTCTTAACACCAGTGCCTGTTTTTGTTTCTAAACTAGAAAAGATAAGCAAAGGCAGTGCCATGGGATCAGCAAGTGTCCTGTCTGCAGGTTCAGAACTTCCATCTTGCTCCTCCAGAGTTCCGTTAATAGTTGAAGCTGCCTTTATCAAAGGGCTAAAAAGGCACTAGACATATGAACAGGATGGTTTAATTGCAAAATTATTTGACAGTATCATTATTAAGGTTCAGTTTTTTACCAGCTCCAACCAAGTTATGGTTAGTAACTTGCAAAACAGGACGGTGAGCAGCCCTGACAAATCCTCCAATATTGTCGCCAGTTTGGATCCCTGTGTAAACTTAAGCTGGCACATTTTTAGTCTTGTGCCACTTGTTAATTAATGTGTGTCTGGAATTTGCCCCCAGTACTTAGCTCTGCAGAACTGATTACTCACAACTCCTGAGGGGCTGCAGAGAAGGCAGTGGATGCTCCGTACCTGTTACAATCAAGCTCCAAGAGACCTTCTTTCACACGCTGCATTTAAGACATCAGAAGCAATCTAATACCCTTAAGATCTCGGGATGTCGGATAAGAAACTTCAAAAAAGATTCTATTAGGCTCTAATTAGGTGCATCCTGGGAACTCAAATCCCCACACACATTAAGGTCAGATTTTCGTAAGTGACTGATCCAAATGAAGAAGGTTTAGGATCACTGTGACAGGGAGGCACAAGATGCATCACCCACATGTTGAAAGTCCTGAGTGTGTGTGAGGTATGTTCAGATACTGCAATCCAGGCCAGCATTTAGCTGTCTATATAGATTACACACATGAGGATAAAAATGGAAGCACACACACTTGCCAAGACATTCCAAATATGGAGCTGAAACATCAGTGAATATATCAGACAGCAAACTCCTTCTGTTTTTGTGATTCTATATAAGGATGCTAGAAAACATCACCAAAAATGTTGTGAAATTATATATATAATGTTTATTTTCCTAAAGTTGGAGGGGTTTCTCAGGAATATCCCACTTCCCTTAAAAAACACATACAAAAACCCCAGTGAAAACACTTTAGATTTATTTTAAAGCCACAGTTTGAAACAGTTGCATTGCTGAGTGGTGGCACTCTGACAGCAGAGATAATTCATTCCTCGTTTAGTTTACTTTCATTCATTTGCATAGTGCAAGGATTTTTAGTTAAAATGTTTTAAAACTTGTCTTGGGGTTTTGTCACACTTTTACAAAAGCATCCTGTTTTACAGCTTTGGCATCAACAACATTTGGTAGCTGAGATTACATCAAAGTCGCTGATGTTTCTGTTCTTACTGGAATAGACATAATCAAACTGAATTTGGCTCAAATAACAGGGAGTCCAAACCTTTCCTTGCAGAAGTGGAACATTTGCCACCTGCCTGGGTTTCCTGAATATCCTGTAACAGGGTTACAGATGACATCTTGAATATAAAGCATGTTGTAAATTAACACCTGGGCACACAATATGACCAGGACAGGAACCAGCACACGCTGGGCATCCTGGGTTCATGATTTTCAGAAGATTTTCCCGCAGGACCCATTTGTAACTGGTCCATCTTCCTTGACACATCACCAGAGTTCAGAAAAAAACGTCAAATCCAATGAAATTCCGATGAAAGCCAGCAGTACCTGAGTGCCCTGAGCAGTACCATGTGCAGCTTTCGAGGGAAGGGAAACTCTCCAGAGAAGCTTCAGCAAACGTGCAGCCTCTTCTAAAATCTGCTGCACTGTGTGAGTGTTTGTGGAAAGGCCATGCAGGGATGCCTGGGCTGGTACCTGCATCACAGGAGCAGAGACATGTTATATTTTACACTTAAAACATTATGGAAATGTAATCTTAATGAATGGATTTAATCCAGTGGGTGTGATTTCATATTTAAGATAATGTGCACAGCCATTGTTTGCCATAAAAACTAATTTGTTAGTTAACAAAAGCTGATGAATTATGCATTATCTGAGAATTTCAGGGAGGGAGGGGATTTATCCTAATCAATAACCATGATTAACAATAGATTATATTTACTAGATTTGCTTTGCCACATGGTAACAGTTGGCAACTCTCTTTTTTCTCCATTTGCATTTCATGTCATGTTATTTGAAAGTCAATGATTACAGACATCAATTTAAGCAATATAGATGTTTCTTCCTTAGCAGACCCTTTAAACTGTTCCATTTAATGCTAAAATAACCATCAGGACACACATAAAATGTTTTCCTCTGCTGACAGATGAGAAAACCAAATTGAAGAAATTGCATAAATGTGAAATAAAGGAGGGAAAGAATGTGAGGAGAGCAAATGAATTACCAAAGCAGTGGTGCTCCAGAAGGGGGAAGGGTAATGAAAGAAAAGCATTTGCAGTTCCTACCCCATGCAGGATATAATCTGAATATTTATTTAGCATTGTTATCTAACCAGAATCCTCCTGTCACATAAAACATCCCATTTGCTAAGTAGTCTGAAAATTCAGTGATGTAAAGCTTGATAGGAAACTGCAAATTGTGAAACTTACTGCTTTTATCTTTACACCAACAAAACAAGTTAAAAACTTAAGAGAGATTACTTTTCCAGTCATTATCAGTATGTTAACTAGGTCATTTGGAAATATATGATACTTCAGAGAGTCTTAACTGTCATTCAGGCATCATTTTCCTGGCTGAGTACACATGTGATACCACAAAAAGAATTTCAGAATTGTTGGAGACTGCACCTTCTATAGCTTCACTAATTATAACCGCAAAAATAAGTAGCACAAATTTATCCCTGCAGTTAAGACCTTCTGGTTTTTGAAGAGCAGCAGGAATGGTTTTTACAACATTTATATTATCATAAAATCATAGGGGTGAAAAGGACCTTCATTAGTCACTTAGTTTCCTTGCCCACTCCAAGGCAGGAAAGCATTACATGGAATTTTTCAAATATTGGCATAATCATTCTTAAAATTGCCTCCAGTAAGTGTCTCTGAGCACGCTCCATGCCAGTGGTTCATTATTTTTACCACTGGCTGTTGTTTTCAGTGCCTGTTCCAAGCCTTTCCTGTTGGGGTTTAAGTTTTAGTTCTTTATTAGATGCCACAGACACGTACAGGTTGTTCCTTCCCTTTAATTGAAGCTCGTAGGCAAATTTATCTTTTCAATCCACCCCAAATGTGCCATCATTAACTGCGGCCAGGAATTAAAAATATTACACAAGAAAAAACGAGCAGAAGTAAACACTAACTAGTTCTCCTGATTCTAGAGGAAAAGGACTGACATTATTCAAGACAACACAAACATGTTATTGGTTTAAACATTGTTTTGTTTAAGATTACAGCAAGAGCACCACGACTTGCTATCACGGGATGCAGAAAGGATGATACACTGTGTTCCAGAAGACAATATTTGATCATTAGTAAGATATTCCAGTTTCTGGATAGCCACTGATATTGCTAAAATGCTCAACTGATACCAAGAAGTGGAAAAATATTAAAAAGCTTCCCTGAATAGGAATGTAATATGAAACAACTCTCATTAGCATGCATCAATCATTAATGTACACTTACAACTTGGTGTTACTAAAGGGCTAAATTCAACTAAAGGGGGAACTTTATCAGCTGTATATCCCATTTGTTTTAATTGTCTCATATTTCCTGCATTTGTCTCAAACCTTCATTACAAGAAAATCTCAATTATTTTTATCCATAGATTATTTTTACACACCCCTACTTTAAGCCCTCTTTAAAGCATTTTAGCCTTTCACCTGGGATTTTCAGCTCTTGCTTTCATTTGCTTTTTTTCATTTTTCATCATTTCCAGCGTAACAAACGCCACTTTTCGTATAAAAGCAAGCAGTTTTACCTCATTTCAAGTTGCAAGTAAAACTAAGCTTGCTTGACGCACCAGAATTAACTAATTTACCTGTAGCCTCATTAACTCAGAATCACAAATAAGTGCCTGCATCTCGATGAGGCTCGGACTGCGAAGGCTGAGGTGTCCCGAGTTATTCGGTGCCCGCTGCACAATCAACCTGGCTCTTCCTCCATAAATTCACCCTCCTTTAGCAGCTTTCTCTGCTTACCTTTACTCCAGGCTCCTGCAGCTTCGTACCAGTGACGTCTCTCAGGGAAATATCCATTTCTGCCAGGACCTGCTGCCCCTCTGTGATCTGTTTCCTCAGGGCCTCGTAGTCCTCGATCAGCCCGAGCACGTGGCGCCCGTTTTTGTCCGCCCACATCCCGTGTCCGGGCACCAGGCGACGGGTGCACGTGGTGCTGGAGCAGGAGGTGCTGCTGCAGTGGGAGGCACTGTCCACATCATCCTCAGGGGCTGGGAGCGTAACTGGGACAGAAAAATAGTGGAATTCTTTTATCCTTACATGCGGAACTGATTTACACTGAATTTCTCTCAAGCAACAAGCCTGAGGTACTGATAGTTACAGCACCACAGAACATTCTGAGCTGGAAGGGACCCACAAAGTCCAGCTCTTAAGTGGCTCATACAGGGATGGAACCCACAACCTCGGCATTATCAGCACCAGGCTCTGACCAGCTGAGCCCACCTCAGGGTCACAGCACACATTTAGAGCACATCTGGATGTACCTGTTTTCCCCAGTGAAATGCAACGTCCGCTCCTCTGCTTCTGCTGCTCGCAAATGTTTCTGCTGGCAGCGGGGCATTTGCAAAGGTTTTCTACATATAAAAAGATAGAAGGAAAACTCTTATCGGTAGATGTCTACGTCCATTAAAAAAACTTCCCAACTGTACTTCTGCTCCTTTTATTGCTGATGCTGCACTTGGACTCAGGAAGCAGGGAAATGCAGCCATGGATCTTCCAGTATTTACCAACTCTTATATTTTGGCATCTATCCAGAGTTCTAGATATCTCCCAAAATAATAAAAAAATCTAAAACACCTCCTGATGAGCATATTTTAATTAACAAATTTAATTAACCCATTAATTCCACAAGTATGACACCCTCCACAGTACCAGACTAAAGCCCATCCAAATTCCCTAAGCACCTATAAGTAAAGGCAGCAACCTAAACACCTAATAAATTCAGCTGTTGACATTCCAAGGAGTTTTTCTGGTCCGTGTGGCTTTATGCTGGAGGTATGGAAAGCTGTTACTACGCAGAGCACTTTAAGCAGCAAGGAAGAGGATTCTCATGCCCTCTGCATCCCTTGTACATTTATATTAGAACAATAACCTGAGTGTAAACATTACATTTTCCCTGATTTGCTAAAACAGCATCACTTAACAGTGATTGAAATAAAGGTAAAATATTCCTCAAGGGCAAAAAGGGGGCAACTGATTTATCCAGAGCCCATTTAGCGCACTTATTGATCATTCTTGGGTAATACATACTCGCCCTTAGCAAACACTACAGAGCTCGGGAGCGAAAAAAGAACCCCCAGGTAAGCAAAATTTCACTTCACACCCGCTGCACGAACAGCTCTGCCAGGAAGGGGATTTGAGTGCAGCCGCTGTCGTACAAGGCTTTTAGAGCACCTTTAAAGAGCAAGGCACAGGTTCTACAGCACAACAAAAGCACATGCAGCACAGTACCATTCACTCCTGCACAGTGCTGAGATCCTGGCTTGAAAAGACAGTTGATATTAACAGCTGACACTGATGCCACTTCCTCTCTCTTTCCTTTTGAAAGCTGTTCCTCTAATTTTTCATGCAAGGACTTGTTGGTCTCGATGCTCCTTTCCAGCTGCACCCGCAGACTCTGTATTTCAGTCAATAGTTCGTGTAAGTCAAGTGGATTATTCTGGTCTTTTCTGAATTCCTCTGAGGCATCACATCTGGAATCTGAGAGAATTTCAAAAGAAACACTTAAACGTCTTTAACAATTAAAAAATATTAGCCACTAGAACGCTCAGCAAGTAAGTTATAGCCAGTGTTATCCTCAATATTAAGACTTAACTACAAACAGCATTAAGACAAACAAAAAAGCACGTCTTAATTGCTTCTACCCTGGAAAGATTTAAAGAGCTGAAAATTATTTTTCACTTTGCCCATTAAAGCTACTAAGTCTCATGCCAAAAGCTAAAACTGTGATAAAAACAGAATGAAGAGGATTTACAAAATTTGAAGCTCAGTAATGCAGTCTGGGGAAAGAAAATGGAATGGGTAATCTCAGAGTACAGAGCAGGATGAAGCAGAATTGGGAGTTTAATTTTATACACAGAAGAAAAAACCAAGTATTGATCACGTGGCAACCAGAGGAACAAATCTGAACCTGAAAAAAAGCAAGGGCTGTGTTTGCCTTTTCACAGAAAGAGATCAGCACACAAACAATTCCATGTATTCTTTCCTGCTGAAATCAAGGTGATCAGGGTGTTCTCAAGGCAGTGGGGAGAGGCTCAGCTGCATGAGGAGGGTGCTGCTACTCTCTAATGGCACCACCATTTCCACAAGGAGAATCACTTCCACCCTGAGACAACTCTGCCTTAAAGCCTTGTACCAGCAGGGCTCCTCTGCTGCAGCCAGGCAGGAAATCCAGTGGCAGCAGGGCATATTAGAGTAGCAGGGAGAAAGAAATCAACTTTTACAAGAACCTCCAATAAGGAATTTGCTGGATCTGGTAAGGGGAATGCAGCAATGAGCAGCATTCCACTCTTTCACCTGACCACACCAGCAGCTATGTGGTGGCACAGCTTCGTTACAAGGTCTAGGAAGAACTCAAGTGAGCTCGAGTCCTCCTCTAACCTTTAGAGACATCAAAGTGGACTGGAAATTATTAAACAGCTTGTTCAGAAAGCAGTGCCAGCACTTCTCCCAGCCCCAGGGAGAAGCCACACCCTCACCTTCAGCCAAGAGACAGCACAAGCTACCTGAGTAAGCACGACCTCTGAGGATGCAGCAGCAGGTATTTAGATGACAAGTAAATATCTAAGATTCCCATGCAGCTTCTCCAGCCTGAGCCACTAAATCTTCAATTCTTGTTTTTAGCTTAGCTAAAAGATAAAGGAAACTTGGGGTGTGTGCAGTCAACATCTCAAACAGCCTGGCAAGTGACACCAAGTAAAGAGCAGCACTTGATCAGCAAGTTGTCAGTTCTCTCTGCACAGCAGACAAGCAGAAGCACAGAAGCAGTGGCCCAGCCCTTCTGTCCTTGGACAAGATCATATTCAGAGGGAAGGGTTGCAAGGGCAAAGGGAAGAGACAATTGTGCATTTATACCTGTCCTCTTCCTTCTTGCTTCTTCCAACTTTTCATACACCTTGATCTCCGTCCGCAGTGACTGCAGTAACTTCTCGTTCTCAGAGATCTGATGTTGCTTTACATTAATTTCTGTTTGCAACCTGTCAAGTCCCAACAAACAGCTGAGTTACACTCTTATTTCTTTTTTTCAAAATCTAAAATCCACTCCTCTTTCCTTCCATAATTCTTCCCTTGCCTTTTGAATACATCCGTGCACCTCATTAATGTTAATGGCTATGGCTAAACACGTGCTTGTCACATTGACAATCTTCTACTCTAAATGACTGTTTAAATGTGGACAGAATCAATACCTGTTTAATTCATTACGACTGCTGTAAATTTGACATGTCAGGTATCTGATTTCATCTTCCTTTTGGCAAATTTGTTTTTGCAACTTTTCGTTTTCCTTCTTGATGCACTCATGATCCTCCTGCAGATGCTCAATGATTGCACTCTTTTTAGAAAGAGATTCTCTTAACTTTTCATTTTCCTTTTGTTTATCTGAAACAAGAAGAAACACAAGGTATATCTGTAACGCCCACACTAAAGCTATGGTTTTTAACTAAATCAGCTTTTTCAGAGACTATCAGAAAATAACAGCTGCTACTCTATTATTGTTAATCCCAGCTTGAATGCTTATGGTTGAGCACGGAATTTCAGGGGTGGGGAGAACAGTTAAGTGCAGTTTAATGAGTAGAATGTGACTATTTTATTGTCTTCTGATCTGGGAAGAGTTGCAGGCTACTCCTGTAAAGCACAGTTCACGTTTTTACCTCTGGATCCTTTTGCTAACATTGCATTCAGAACTTGATTTTGCTTCCTCAGGAAATGTATTTCAGAAGTCAGGGAATTATGCTGCTCTGAGCCATGGATAAAAATGTTTGCAGAACCTATAAATATATACATAAAAGATGATTTATGAGTCATCTCTAGGTCATTAAAGATTAAACTTTCCAGGCAAGAACAATTTAAAAAATTGCAGAAAAACATGTTATGAAAGCTATTTCTCCACTATATAGTTTGAAGGTTATCACTACAGGCTAAAAGGCAGCTCAGGTTAATGCCAAGTAATCCAAAGCCCTGAGCATCACAAGTATCTCTCATTGCTGGGCAACCATTACCAAAATTGCAGAATTATCCCCAGCAGTCTTCACCTATCAGTTAATATCCCAACAGGACAAAATGCAGGAGTATTTTGTGACATTTCTGATTTGAAAACTGTTGGAGGGTTTGCCATATATTTTAGTCTTGCTCTGCTCATACTCCATTGTATTTAGTGAGAGAACAATTAGATTCTACCAACTAATCCACAGGGATTAATGCAGAAGTAACATAAATAGTCTGCTAATAGATCTGTTACCACACAGCCAAGAGTCACTGCCTTGGCCTCTGATTACAAACTGAGAACACATTTATGACCACAGGGATGAAGATTCATCCCTCTTAAATCCGAGTGTCTAAAATTCAGATAACTGAGCCCGTCTTGATCAACCGTCAGCAGCCACGGGGAGGACAAGGCCCCTCCAGAGAGCAGCTCACCCCGTGCATCCTCTCCACACCTCTCTGTGGGTGAGAGCCTTGTTCTCCAAGAGCTCTGCTTCTCTCCAGTGCCTCTGTGAGAAGCTTTGGATAACCAGCACAGATTTAGATGTCTAAATTTCAGAAACATAATGGTGATGAATCCTGCTCTGAGGATCTTACTGTGCTAGTCACATGAATATAAGTGTTAAATCCTGTTCCCAGTCAGTCAAATTCCAGCCCAGGCACTCCTCATAATGTACTGTATTTATGTTACTCATCCCCCAAGTGTACTGTTACAGAACAGCCTGGAAAGTGCCACATTCCACTCTCAAGGTGCTACCTCTAAAATGGAAGTCAAGTAATTGTTATTGCCCTTTACAGTCTTCTCATAGTCAGTAAAACACTTCAGGACCCACTGGAATTAAAAGTATTTTTCAGTTGATTGGTTATCCCAGTATCTCCTGAGATAACTACAAGAGTGTCAAGTATTTGTTTAATAGAGAAATAACCAGCTGGCAAAAAAAATTAGCTGAATGTATGAGGAGGATGCCTTTCAGCTCTGGCAGTTCAATTCAATTTGATGCGCTGCACTTCCTCCGAGTAATCTCATTTTATTGTAATCCCAATTGAAGCTTTTACCCACTACCTAACTGGGATGTAGTGTGCCATGATATGCACCTCTTGTCACTACTGAAAGACTCAAAGGCTCCAGAAGCCTGGCACTAATGGCATTTCACTATCTATATGTTAAAGAGTTGAGGCAGCTATGTGAACTCAAAAGGCTTTTTCCCTTTCAGACTTTAACAAAGCAATTCAAGTTGAAGTGGCAAGGCTTGATGGTCTCATCTTGATTCTAATTTAATTTATTGCCCATCACCCAGCTTCATCCTATTTGAAAAGTTATGCTATCACAGTTCTACTGAAAGGCTTTAGAATATAACTAGTAGTTATCTTACATAATAAGGGATAATGTAGAGCCAGTGGTAATAGGGACACAATCCTGCAATTTGACCCACTATTGAGACTACTACTTCTGTGCAGAGCCCTGCTGACATCAATTACACTCTCCACAGAGGCAAAGGTCCATCTAACCAGAGGAAAGTGGAGCATCAGGGCCCACAATTGCAATACACTTGAGTTCTCATTCTGTTTTGTGCTGAAAAAGTGAGTGCTAAGGAAGCATACCTTGAAGGTTTCAAAGGAAACACTGACTGAAAGAAAGGCACTATTGAAAATCACAGCAAAGAGGAGAAAATATTCATTCCCAGGTAAAGCAAAATAAAGGCATTGAAAGCTGAAGAGAAGTCTCAGTAGATGCAGTCACTTTGGGGTTAAAAAAGCAAAAAAAACGCTATTTTAATGTAAACTGCCATTAATAACATTTGAAACCTAGGAAACTCAAAATTAATCCTTTGATTTTATTTTGAAGCCTAACATTTGAAATGATTGAAGCAATTATTTTAGTTCTACTTGCACTGCAAACCTCAGCTCTACAGGAACGATGTAGTCATTACCAGCACTTGAGTCATTTATAGAATACTGGAAGCCCAGAGGCATTTAAATACTTAGAGAATCTAAATATTAAAAATAACATGGCAAAAATAGCGGGCAGATGTGTGTATGTACATCCATATAATATTTATTAGACAAGAATAAATCTATGCAATAACTTTAGTTGAACAAATGATTCAATATCATGAATTTAACAGGCTCTCATCAACAATTAAGTGTGTTACAACTTGGCTTTGTGTTTTAAAGGAAAACAAACTAAGGATATTAAGTTAAAAGTAAACATATTGAATTAATGGAATCACAGAGTGGTTTGGATGGGAAGAGACCTTAAAAATCATCTCATTCCACCCCCTGCCATGGGCAGGGACACCTTCCACTAGCCCAGGTTGCTCCAAGCCCCGTCCAACCTGGCCTTGGACACTTCCAGGGATCCAGAGGCAGCCACAGCTTCTCTGGGCAACCTGTGCCAGGGTCTCCCCCCCCCACAGGGAAGAATTTCTTTCTAATATCCAATTTAAACCTACAATCCTTCAGCTTAAGGCCTTCCCCACCTCACCCTATCACTCCATGCCCTCAGGAATCTGCCTCAACTTGTGAACTTCTTTTTACACCGAAAGTCAAAGAAATCTCATCTATTAGGAAAAAAAGGAGCATCGTTATTAGAAGAGAGCACAGCCTTATCTAAACTCATGAAACAGATCTTCAGTACAGAGAGAAACAAGAAGGACTGAAAGTACATAGCAGCAAAAAGGAGCTGTTCCAATAGGTAGCTGGTTTTTTTCCTTTACTTTTCCAAATTTCTCCTCCGTGCATTGGTAGATGTGCTAAGGCAACAAGAAGACAGATGGAAGGTATAAGACAGTTTATAAAGAAAATATACTTTCACTGCATTAATGGATGCCCTTGCCAGAATCTTTATGAAGCTGTAAAAGAGTTGGAAGTGTTTCAGTGTGGTTATTTCACGAGCACAGGATGCCTTTCCAGCAGTGTAAATACTTCATGGATGAAATGGATGCTTTTTATCCACCTTTCCATCACTGTAAATTATCCCTGAAAGCAAACTGCCATGCGCAGGTTGCCTCCATTTAAACAACAACAGAAATGGATCACGGGGTGATGTAAAACATAATGAACCTAATGTCAAGTATTAGTGAAACTGAGGAAAAGGAAAGTATGTCTGTATTTATTGCCTGCTTTCAGTCTGAGTAATACTGCATATTAATCAATTGTCCTGTGGGAGGAATGTGGGAGAGTGAGGGCAAAGTGCAGGGAAGTACAGGTATGGGGTGCTTCAAAGGTGCTCCAAAAGCATGCTTAGTGAAAGCTGGCTGTCTCCTTGTGGAAAGTTTTAAACACAGTTCAGAGCTTGGCTTTCAGAGAGGCTGAACACCAGCAACAGGGAGCACTGACTCCCAATTTGCATAACTATTCTTAGCATTTTTCATCTGCTGTTTTATAATAGAGCTTGGAATGAAAACCAACTCCGTGTTAAAATTTCCATCAGTTGCTGTCAGGTATTTCTCATTAAAACCTCACGGTGGCATTTTGTCCAGGACACATTTATCCCACCAATCAACTCCAATGACAAGCTGACATGGCCCAGGCTCTGTCTTACAGGCATTTTGTCCCTGTGTGTAAACACAAGCTGGCTTTAGAGTAGTCAGAAAATTCCAGAGGAGGCATCTCCAGCTGGCAGTGGTGCTGTGCTGACTGCCCCGGGGTACATGGCATAGGGGCAGGAAAGCTCATTCCACAAAATTCCTACTTTGGATCAATAGCAGCAATGTAATTTAGAGCAAAGCACCTCCTTCTCCATTCAGACTGAAAAATTCATACTGAAATGATGTTGATAAAACAGGCTTCCCCTCCTGCAACTGTCCCTGGCTGGGCATGGCTGAGAAGTGAAAGAGGACATCCCAAAATACAAGAACACTGGAATAATAATGATATCCCAAAGGCACAAAAAAATTAAAGGAAAAAAAAAGCAGGCTGTTTGCTGGTAACAGAACTAGGAGGGCCTCTGTATGAAATTCAACCACAGCACCATCAAATGTTACAAAACTCCCCGGCAGTCCTGTTCCCTGAGCAATCCGAGCAAGGGCAGGTTTGAGGCTCTGTGGTGCACGTGTATCCCATAAAAGGTTTGTGCTTTGGTACTGGGCACACTTCCAGCACTGGGCTTCAGGAAAAGGCACATCAGATCTGTATTTATGGCACTCCACAGGCAGTGTGGGAAACTTGTGTCTGCTGAGAAGCTCAAAATGCAGCAGGACTCAGAGAAAGGCACATCATTTTAAGGGGTGGGGGCATTAAAAAAAAAAAAAATTGCACAAAACATTTCCAGCAGCATTTGATCTCTCAGGCTCTCGTCAGAAAAGGTGTATTTAATTCCTCATGAAATAAATTCTTACCTTGATCTAGTTCCTTGTCTGTTACTTGTCTCTCAAGCTGCTTCCTCAGTCTCTCATTAGTTTTTATGGAGTATTCTAAACGCTGTCTCAGGATTCTAATTTCTTGCAGATGTTCCATTAATAACTCTAAATAAAGCAGGAGACCACTTCTTATTTAGAACAAATTACTGTATTCTTTTACACTATGTACTCCTGACAAATCTAATGGCTGTTAATACTAAAAGATGATACAGAGCTGTTAAAAATGGCAGATATTAAATATCTGACTCCACAACAGTCTTTTTTTTTTGTACAGTGCTCAAGCCATGCATTTAGTGACAACTCCTACTCTACATTTTAACTTCAGCAATATTCCAGTTTTAAGGCTCTTCAGATTTTTTATTCCTACAAAACTGGAGTAGATAACAATTTTATCTAGTTAAACATTCGCTGTACTGAGAAATGAATTCAAATTCTGCAATGCAGTTCCACATTCTGGCTCAACACACCAATCATATACATTTTCCCTTACAACAATAGGAAGCTCCCCGAGTAACTCAGACAGAAATTTGACTTTGACTTACACAACGCATACCATAATAAATAAATCTGTTGAATCAAGTTTCATTACTGTACCTTTTCCTTCTTGCTTTGCCATTGTACCATTTTTCTTCCATTGGCTGCAAGTTTCAGCTTTACTCAGGAGCTGATCTGTTCTACCTGTCACTGTCTGATTTGTCAGTTTATCCATGTCACACACTCCTGGTTTACTCTGCAATATTTCTCCCTGAGCAGTCAGTGCCAGCTCAGACATTAAATTTTCATTGCTGCCGATAAAGTACTGCAAGCATCACTCGTGCTTAGTGAAACTATCCAGGTCAAACATGACACCACTTATTAATTATGCAGCACTTAACAATCCTCCAGGAAACACAACACTGGCTTTCACAAAATTAGAAAATCTCTCTTTTTCCACGTAATAATCTCTTGACAATTGTCTATTTTCCCCCTATAACTTGTCTATTTAAGGGCCGTCTGGAGCACTGTAAAAGCTGAGAGTCTAAAACAACAAAGACACAAATGATCAGGGTTTATTTTGTCTCAAACAGGAGGCAATTCAGATCCTTGCCATCTCTGTGTGCCTTGTCACTGGAATTGCAATGATTATGCAAGGAACTGGAAAGCTGAAGCAGACAAACATTCTTCATTATTTCTTAATTAGTTCCCTTGCGTGTTATTCATCAGCTTTTCCCAATATCCAGTGAATCTTCAGCGGGAAAAACATTACCTGGGGGGAACTTGCTTGGCACTGTGCTGTGCTGGCCTTCCAGGTCACGCCTGTGCTCGGGTGAGCCAAGGGGAGGCTTCTCTGACAAATCAAAGTCAGACAAGCTCTGAAGAGCAGATGGTACAGGGGACTCATCCTGCAGCTGCTGGTACATCGTGGCGTTCTTCTCGTTATCCCTTTTGAGCCAAACAAAACGGTTTTAAAATATAAACACTGTTTTATGACTTCGGAAGCACAGGCAGCGGGCTTGGTGTCAAATGCACAGGCAAAGCAAGTGAATTTATACAGGACATGACAAACCACTACACATCAGAGGTTGTCTCAAGACCGAAATTCAGAGCTCACTGAAGTCAGCAGGAATAATCACCGGACCTCCAGCCTACTTTGTATTTTCCAGCACCAAGATTCACCTTTGTGTCCTGGGGACCTCAAGCTGACTTGAACAGGCAGCTGGGGGTTTCTGTAGCACAGAAGAATCCCCGGCTGGCATAAAACCAACACATGCAGCACAACAACACCTGCTCTCTTCACCTTCAGCTGAAGGGGGCTGTGAGAGTGAACCTCGGCAGAGCTGCAACTTCAGTGATGTGAGCAGCCCCAAGGTCACAGGGAGCTCCCTGTCCCTCCTGGCAACCGGCATAATGTGTGAACATCCACCACAGTGGATCATGGCACACGTTTTGTTTGTTCATCACTGGAACAATCCTGCTAGCATGATGTTTCTTTTTCAGTCTCTCAGCTTTTTGATGAGAGGTGGAGGGAAAAAAGCCATAGTTTGTTTTCGATGGATATTTTATTAACAAATTGAATATTAATAAGCAAAGCCCTGCCAAAAAGCAAAACAGTGGAAGCTGTGCTACAAAACATCCTTATCAACATAAGAAACAACCATATTTTTGCTAAACATTCAGTTGCACTCTTACCTTTGAGCTAATTCATAAAGTATAGTAACTTCTGTACCTATTGATTCTCCTGCAAAGCAAAAACAGCTGATTAAAAACACATACTGAGAGTTACAATTTTTTCCCCCTCCATCTTACTCTATTTAAATGTAGAATGGTAAATTAATGAGAAATTAGAGAAGTCCACAGATACTAACACACTGTGTATTAGTGTCAAATGCTGTACATGAGTAAAACTATTTATAGCTTAGCAACAAAGCAGGATCTTGCTCTGGAGCTCCAAAAAAAATTATTAGGGACCACAGGTGCCAGATTTTACAGCCTTGGTGTTTTAGTCAGCGTACAGATGTGAAATAATTGGGCTGTATGCAAAAGGATTAAGGGTAAACGCTTCAATTAAAAAAAATACACAAATAAAATCATATAAAAACAATTCTGTTGCACTTGGATTTTGTCCACCCAGAGTCATGTTAGTCAGTAATTCTTAATAAAGGGGCACACACAGGATTTTGCCTGCAATATTCTCTGTGGAATTGTGTGTGAGCACAAGCACAATTTAGTGCAAGAGACCTGGACTCAACCACTAATCTGAATAAAGAAATGAGAGTTTCATGGTGTCACCTTGGCTCCCCAGATTTTAAAATTTTTGTGCAATTAAGCAAAAGTGGCAGGGAGGAGCTGCACAGCTGAAATTCCAGGGGAATGAACTGAAGGTCAGGATGGAAATGCAGAGACAGACGGGTGTTTACGCTGCTTCTTTACAGTCAATTCTTCGTACACTGGATGTTCTTTACGACCCTACAAACATCATTTTATTTTAATGTGTGATTCAATGCAACACCATTGTGTTAGATATATTGAATTGTCTCGGTTGTCAGTGACTTTTCATAGTATATAGGATACCATCTGTTGGCTTAAAGGCATTTAACGTTTATTCACTACAGACTTCTCATTTGTAATGCAAGGAATCTCTGCAGCCACCGAAATCGTTGAATACACTCAATCTTTTATCACCCTGCTATGACACACGGGCTGTAATACCTTTTTCTCATATACAGCTGCTTTATATGAGCAATCAAAACTGCAACATGCTGCTGAGATCTTTAATGAAAGGCAGAACACAGACCATGGCACGACTGGGCCCTGAATGGGGCTGCACAAAGTTATCTTCCAGAGCCAATTCCAGGAGGATGTGGGGGCCAGGGTCCCTATTTCAGGTGCCTCAAGTGTTTTGCTGAAGATGTAATTCCTGCAGCTGACAGCTGTGGAAGTGTTGCTGGTTGTCTGGGTCAGCATCAGCAAGAGCAGCACTTGCAATGCCAGGAAAAGGTTTTTCTTGCTGAATTACTCATGATAACATCCCTTTTCCATCACTTTCCTGCTAACCTTCTTTAAACTACAGACTGAATGCAATATGCAGGATATAATCTTCCTTCAGGTGACCAATGTCAATTGTGATGCTCATTTTCCCCACACATGGTTGCATTTTAGCTCTCTGTTATGAAAGACAGCGTGCATTTCCTAACCAGCCAGGATATTGGCAGCAAGATACAGGTCCCTTAGGAAAATCACAGAATAATTTAGTTGGGAAAATACCTCTTAGACCATTGAGTCCAACTGTTCACCCAGCACTAACCCATGTCCCCAAGAGTCTTCAACAGAGTCAGCCGGGCTGTTTCCTCAAACAGGAAATCCTGAAGCCACTTGTACCAAAACTTTTATCAAACTAAATATAACCACTGTATTTTGGACAGTTAAATTACGCTTGTGTTAAGATAAGCAACTCCAAATAGCAGGTGTCAATAAAGAGTTACAGCCACAAAACTAAAATCCAGTCATGGAGTAATGGCCATAAAATAAATCCCAAGAAGTTCCACCTCAACATGGGGAAGAATTTCTTTCCATTGAAGGTGGCAGAGCTCTGGAACAGCGAGGGCGTGGAGTCTCCCTCTCTGGAGACATTCCAAACCCACCTGGTGTTCCTGTGTCACCTGCTCCAGGTGACCCTGCCTTGCCAGGGGCTTGGACTGGGTGATCTCCAGAGCTCCCTAACTAGGTTGTGATCCTTGTTGGAGCACAAAGATTTTACCTTCCAAGACAGCCCTCCCCTATAAATCATTTTAAAGCAACCCTTCCACTAAAAACACAATTAAAATCCTTCCCATGTCGAGAACATGAATACATGTGACAATAAGCACAAAACACTGCTGCTTACCATAGAGGAATTTCATTTCCAGCTTCTCAAACAATAGTACACTTTGATTCAGCTGCTCACGGAAGCCTTCAGCAACATAATAATCAACATCACTGCCCTGAAGCAGCTCCTCAAAGGCTTTAATCAGACTTGTCAGATGCTGATGGTAAGTGACACAGCCACAGCGGATCTCTTTAATTTGTTGGCATTGAAAGGAGAGTTCTCGAGCTTGTGAATGAACTAATGAATCATATCTGAGAAAATGAAATTATCTGTAAGGCAATTTGCTGACCATAAGTGACACTTAAATATAAATAAAAAGCGAATTAAACTTATATTCCTAAACTATAATTTTATGCGACTCGATTTGCTTTTAAAATGCTTCTACAGTCCTAATGAGAGATGTGTTGTCTGTAAGTGCTGAGTTTGGTATCTATGGGCATAACTTGTGGGTTTTTCTCTATCACTGAACTGCTTCATTTATAAAATGGGCCAAAACCAAGGGAATGATGGTCTGCTTGGAAAGAACCCAGATGGCAGCAAAGGTGCCAAATTAAGATAATCAATGAAGTGAATCCATGAAAAGAAGTTTTAAGAATACACATATTTTTCCTGTCTGGATGGTTTGGTTTTTTTTTCAGGACGGGTTTTTTGATGCTTTCTGGGGTTTTTTTCTTAATTCATTATGGAAGAACAGAGCTGTCCTTCTGAAATTTTATGTATTTACATGCAAAACACTATAACGGACTTTCTGAATGGATTGTTTCACCCAGTCTGAAAATTCTGCACATCTCTGCATGTTTGTTACCAGAAACATGACCATGACAATCACTGTAGTGTCCAAACGCCTGTACTTCACAAGCCAGGATATAAATTTCAACTCAGCTGAATTTATTTATTGAGTTTACGCTTGCAAATGTAGACATCCCCTTTATACTGCCATTGTCTGTGCCACAGGTAGAGTTCTTTGTACAGAATCATACATTAGTGGAGAGAAAAACAGAGAGGATTTGAAAAGATGCAGGGAATCAACCAAAATTTATAATGGTCTGGGTTGTTATAGAATTTTTATTGTCACTTGCATATAAAATAATTCATTTTTGGGTCTGTCACTTGTGACTCATGATGTTGTCCTACACAGTGGCCATAAAAACTTCACAGTGACCCAGACTGTCTCATTCCTTCATTTACAGTTGGATCTTCCTTTGTGAAAGGGATGAGGTATGTAAATTTATATGGGCTGTGGAATACAACTGTATTTTACAACAGTTAAGACTCAGAGATGTAATGGTCCATGTTGGTGCTTACTCAGTGTCTCCAAATATTTCTCCTCAAGCATTTGGAAGAAAACCACAAGGCTGAATCCCTTTCTTTGTTACTCTTCCTGGCATTCTACAGGCCCTCAGGCCAATGACAATATTAAAAAGGGAAAAAGTGGGGTGGATGTTAAAAAAGGTTCACTGTCACGAGCCCCCATTCTATGGCTGTGATCTGTACATATGTAGCCAAAATGCTGCCCCCGGTCTTATCATACAAAACACAAGACTGATACTTTCCAGGCTCCCATAAATGATTTTCCAGCTTATGAGCTTATGCTATAAAATTTCATTCATTAACTTCTATATATATCCACTTTCACAGGAAGGCATCACAGCCCTTCAGCTGCAAAATAAATGGGAACTAGAGCGGAAACGTCTTATTTTACACACGAAGTCTGGTCCCGTGAACAGAAGGGCCAGCGTGGATGTGCCAGCCAACTGCCCACGGAAACGTTTCTGTCTTAAATGGGATGTTCCATTTCCTTGCACTTGTCACCTGAAAAAACCCTGAGCGATGCAAAACTGTGACACTCTGATTACAGAGCTCAGCCCGTGTCGCAGGTAACCTGAGATGTGGCCGCTGAGGGGAGGGCATCTTGCAGCAAAGAGAGCTGTGGACCCGAGGTGTGGGCAGAGACAAAGGTGTGTGGCACAAGATACTTACACACGAGCTTCTCAGGAGCAGTTCTATTGTAGAGGAATATTGTTTTGTACTGCAAGGGGCCTTTTAACTAAGTATTTCAGTTTATTTATGGTAATGTTGGTGAAATTTAGCCTTTACTGTAACACACTACTGTTAAAATTATCTTCCTGTTACCTTCCTATTGCTGTGTACAAAATAGAACCTGAAACAGCAACAGCTTTACTCACTTGGATGGTGATGTTTCTCTCAGTTTGTTCTGAAGGTGATACACTTCATCAAGATGCACATTTGCACCTTGCTCTTTCTCAGGTTCTGCCTCATTTTCCAACAGTAGTTCCTTAAGGTTTTGTGCTGCCCATGCATCAGGTGCTTTTGAAGACTCTGAATTCCTGTTTTCAGCGTGGATCTCATAATCCAGCTGATGGACACCAGAGAATGTTTTGATTTCTTGCATAGCTTTATGTGACACTTGTGCTCCAGACCCTTCCACAGCCAAGGCTGCGTCACTCACGACTTCATTAGGAATACCACTGAGCAGGAGGCGGTCAGAGCTCTGCAGCTGAAACTGGAACATTTTGTACTTTTCGAGCTCAGACTTCATATTCTTAATTCTTTGTTTCAGTTCTTCTACATCGTCTGTGGCTTCACAGTCATCGAGTGCATCTGTACTCGTTACACTCAATTTGCAGGAGCGCGGGCGCTCGGAACCCGAACGTGCAGGGGCTGAGTCCATGTCCTCGTGTTCCACGGCATGAAACTCTTCATCCATCTCTTTTAATGAACTCTGAATATTCCCATTGCTAATGTTATGCTGATTTTGCATGTCTGAAAAACAGGAGGCTTGAGAGTGAATATTAATATTTCTTTATCTGCCACTCTGTTCTTAACAGCACCAGAATGAATTCATTTAATTCTACAATGGCAGAATAAAAACGCAGATAATTAAGAGCAATACAATATTAGTTTGGGACTTTTGACCTTTTTCTTTGATTTGTCCATTAATTCAATAATTCAACCCCTTATCACCTCTCAAATAAACAATACTCAAAATACACCCACTTTCTTTTCCCAAATGATTGGAAATTCCTTTTGCCATATGCTGTCCTGAATCAGACACCCATGAAGCCCAGACCTTTCCAGTCACAAAGATATAACCTCAAACATGAGGCCCTGAGATTTCAAAGGAGACTCTGACTTTACATGGTTCTTCCTCAGGCTTCTAATTAAATATTCCTCTTCTCCTCACTTCAAAAATCTATACAAAACCAATTGGAGCATAAAGTCAGTGGAATTTTAAAAAGATTATCAACAAAATAGTAAAATTTGAAGAAGGGGCTTTAATAACTTCTTTTTAAAGGTTAATCTAAACAAAATCCATTAAAGTGTTTGGTGTTAAAGGTTTTACTGGCACATATTTGACATGCACATCACATTCCTCAGGTGACTTTGCCATTCCTAAGTAATGCAATTGCCCCAGATTCAGCCCAATAAAAGTCATTTATTCCTACATATAATCCATGTTTATACTTTGTGTGTATGTTGAGGGCTGTATGTGTAAGTAGCTAGCAAAATGATTATTTTCTAGTTACCAGTAAATTAAATTTTGCCCTTCTATTAGTTCTGCAAAAGATCACTATGAATTAGAACTTCCCTTTTGGGAGTCACTCATTGATCTTTCAGAGGTCTTAATACTTTCAGATTGGTTTCCATGGAGAATTTGAATGCCCAGGTTCAAGCTTTAAATCAGCACAAAATCTCAGGGGGAGCAGCTCTATATGAAGGCCCAAGTCAAGTTCAAGCACAAGAGAATAAAAATAAATACAACACAAAAGCTTGAATAAAATAAAGCTGTGATACTGGGATATCAACACTGCCCAGAGAAGCTGGGGCTGCCCCATCCCTGGAAGTGTCCAAGGCCGGGTTGGACGGGGCTTGGAGCAACCTGGGCTAGTGGAAGGTGTCCCTGCCCGTGACAGGGGGTTGGAACAGGATGATCTTTAATGTCCCCTCCAACCCAAACTGCTCTGTGTCTCTGTGCAGCACTTCATTCATCAGCTTCTCCTCCTTCCCCACCAACTGGTTGCTGCAGTAGCACAGACATCAAAAAACCCAAATACTTGGTGAACTCTTAAACTCTGAACTCCTGATTCCATGTAAACATTCCAGATAATAAACAGATAGAATAATAAAAACAGATATTAAGGGAGAAATATTTCAGATTAGAGCACTGGCTGGAGTTTTAATGAACCAGTGCCCTTTAATTAATAAGCTCTCTGTGCATATATGGCCACACAGGGAGCACGACCCTGCACACCAAAGGATCACAGATTTGGCCATATCCTCTCTATACAGTGCTAATCAGGTTAGTCAAGCTCTCCCAAAAAAGACTAATGGATGATGCAGAAACACGGAACACACACTGTTAAGCCTATTTATATTTTCATTAAACGATTCCATTGGGTTTCAACCTAATTGAATGCCTTCAAATAATTCAGATAAGCAAAATTCTATCATTCAGTCGCTTCATTCCAATAGTTCAGAACTAGATGCAGAAGCAATAAGTAACAAACATTTAATTCAGAGGAGAGTTCAGAAGTGAGGACATTAGCAACAGAGATCAGAGTCAGGCATATAACTCATTATTTTTACTGGAAACCAAACTCATAAATCCCCGTGGCCCTTCTGAAAGCACAACCCTGAAAGACCAGCTTGGATCCTTGGAGCAATTAATCCATACCAGCTAAGAAAACGAGATTTAAAACCCACAAATAACGGCAAGGGAGATGATTACCTGCAGCAATTTACGATTTTATATAACTTAGAAAAAAAGAGTTTTAAAATTTCCCTTTTTCTTACACTATACCATATAAATTCTTTACCTTGATAGTTTTGCTGCTTTTTGTCCATCACATGCTCATTCTTGCCCTCTGTACCTGGATCAACACCTTCCAACTCCACCTGGATTTCACTGTTATCCAGTTTGAGCAATGAGTTAACTGGAGAACAGTGGGGGAAAGGAAAACACAATTCAGGAAGCGACTGACAAAAATTAAACGGGGACAGTTAAAAGAAACAAAACCAAAAACCAACCAACCAAAGCACAAAACAAAAAGCAAAACCAACTCCACCTCACAAATCCCAACCTGATTTCTCTGAGAATTTGGAACAGGAAAATATTGATCATGTGAAACAGTGCTTGCACATATATTTTAAATACTTGAACTGATTATAAGGATAACTACTGAGAATGAATTGCAAAGGCTCCTACTAACAAATGAAGATAAACATTTGCAAGTCCCCTTTGTGATGTAACAGTTCATCGATTTTTAGTGCATCTTTCAATGTTTTATGTTAAGCTTAGAGAACAGGCTTCCAAGTTTCTCCAGTATGAGCACTGATCATAAACTAATTTTCTGCAATCTCCCATTGCAGCAAGTCTTGGAATTACCAAGTGTGCAGTACAACTGTTACTCAGGGGAGAGGAATCAGTGTGGAAAGGGAACCACAGGAGTGCAGCTTCTGATTCATCTCAGGATTCAATCCAAAAGTACTGCCCTCCTCAGAATTCTCCATGGACTTTGCACCTACCAGAATCAATTGCTCCAGTCCCATCACCTGAAGTATTTACAATAAATTGTACCATATCTGTCCCTTACCACACCACCATTATTAACAACAAAGTCTCTGCAAACTCCGTGTTTGACAGTGGTTCAAACTTGATTGATTCTCTTTGTTTGACAGTGATTCAAACTTGATTCAAACTCACCACTTGATTGAACCTTATTTCTCATACTGACACTCCCTCCCCCATCCTTCACATCTCTACTCAGTTTTTAATCCACCTGCTAAGTGCATTTTTGTTTTTCTACCACTCCAAATCTTTCTCTAATACCCATTGCTCTCTGTCTTACAATTTGTCATAGTTTGTTGATCCTGATACTTTGTCAACGACTGAGTTTAGATTAACCCCCCACACTGGAAAAAGACACGGATTACTTGATTAATCAGTGGAATACTGGAAAAACTTAATTATGCAGCATAAACAAATACAGTATTTTTTACTGTCTTGTCTCCATTACTGACAGTTTTCATTAAACTTGGCACTCCATAAAGGATATTTTCCACGTACCTAAACACTGGCATACATGTGTGCACATGTGGCACCCTGTGCAAGTCATTTATTATGGATTTTATGCCATGTGTCCACAGCACTTTCTATTCCATAAAAAAGCTGGTTTACATTTTAGTGGCAAAGAGGGAAAAAAAGGTGTTTTTCAAGATCTGTGCATATTTGTCTACTCAAGAAACTCATAAGGCTAAGCAGCACTGTAGATATATAAAGATGATCTGGGTTTAAGCCACTGTTCCAAGCAGCACAATCACCACATCTGTTCATTATTTACCTCTTTTGCTCCCCTGGGCAGGCTCTTCTCCAAGGTTTTCAGCTCCAGACTCATCCAATGAATCTCCATTAGTTTGTGCCTGAACTGGTTTGGTTTGTGCTTCACAAGCTTTCGGACCTTCACGAGATGTCCTGGTGCAACACTGTGGTTCTGACCCCGGTTTCCGCATCCAGGAGTTCAAAGGCACATTTCCTAAGGCTCTGGAGGATTTTAGGAGCACGGGCAGACGGGATTTCTTGGGCAGGGAAGAAGAGACAGCCTGAAAAAGGCATGGAATAAAATGGGGAGTAGTAGCTCACATGTAACAATCAGAGTATAGGAACTATAAAGAAATATTTCGTAGAAAAATAAATTTTTTCCTGGAAGATCAGTCAGCTGTCACCTTAGTTTTGAAAATAAGTTTGCAATGTCCTTGGCTACATGCAAAACAAACATTCAGAGAGGCAAAAAACCCATTCCACTGGTACAATTTTCTGTAAGTAGCAGCTGCTCACGCATCCACAGCCTCCCAGTGGCTGGCTTCCAGCTCAGGAACCAACACAGCAAATCCAACCCAGTGACCAGCAAAGGCTTTTAACCAGCAGGACTGTTAGTTCTGAATTTCTGGATGCCTCAGGAAAATACTTTCTCACCCAAACTGACCTCTGTAACTGCTACTTCCTACTGTCATTTATATCATAAACGTCTGCCAGCCCAGCAACTTAAAACCTTTAAGTTAACTTTAAAACCTGTTCCCCTTAAAACACTTTTTTTTTGGTTTTTTTTTACTTGAGGATCCTCCTCATTTTTAATAAATTCTGAGTTTATTTTCCTTTCTTCCTTTTGTCTCCACCTAACAGCTCCTATTTCCACAGCTCTGAGAAAATCAACACAGATTTGCATCAGCCACAGGGGACATTTGTCCTGCCACAGAGAAATTCTTTGAGAACAAAACCAGCTTCTTCACCCATACAGTCTATAAATTGCTTCTGCAGGATTCCCAGTTCCTACTGTAACAGACATTCTCTCATTGGAGTTGGGGGAAGTTAAATTTCTTAAGTCACCACATTTTAGCCTCTCACATTTTGGAATGTCTGCATAAAACAGATGTTCCTTGTTTAAACCACAGAGCATGAGACAGTGCTATCTCCAAAAAGATAAAAGCATGCTATGTGTTTTTGAGAGTTATGGAATTGTGTGCAATAATAACAATAATAAAAATCAATAATGGCATGTTCAGATAGATTTAGTTTCTTTTTTTGCTGTTCATTTGCTCTACCAGTGTCCTGAGCCCCCTAATTTCTTTCATCACCCAATGTATTCTGAAATATCTTTCCACATTCACTTCTTGGCAATTATAGTCTTTACACAATTTAAAATAATAAAAAGCAAGTTCCATTTTCCTAACGCCATACTCAATCCCTTTTGTACATACATGAATACAATATCATCCAGAAGCTGAAATACACATCCAGAACTTCCAGTTAACTAAACTGCATTAACAGCCACAAACCATTCCCAGCTGTCTCAGGGCTGTGGCACAGACACATATGTCACCCAGATTACCCAAAGGCCAGTTCAGCTGGCTACATCAGATTATTTATAAAAGCCATTCCAGAGCTAAAGATCCACTGCATTAGTCCAAACAAGAAAGCTTTGAAAGCAACTGACTCGGGGATTGCACTGAGGTTGAAACTCATTAAACTAGAGAGGAATCAGAAGATCATACTGAAACTCAGGGAAAACAGGAACTTGGAAAAAAGAGAAGTGCAGAAACAATCACAGAATGGTTTGGGTTGGAAGGGAACTTAAAGATCATCTGGTTCCACCCCCTGCCATGGGCAGGGACACCTTCCACTATCCCGGGTTGCTCCAAGCCCTGTCCAACCTGGCCTTGGACACTTCCAGGGATGGGGCAGCCACAGCTTCAGAAAAATGAACCCAAAAGGAACAAGCCAGAATAAAAATGAACAGTTCCTAATTGCTGCCTCACAGAAATCTCTTGATCACTAAAGTCACGGAAACCACTCTCTGCAGAAGGTGCTACAACACTCCCCATTAGCAGTGCACAGAATCAAAAGCGACGCTCTCCTTCGTCTGCACCGCAGGAGCCAAGATCTTCAAAGAGTTTTCAACTTCACTTCTATCACTGCTACTGAAACAATACACAGGAACTCTTTAGCAGACACTGTTTTCCCACCTCTTTGTTTGGGATCACAGGCTGCCTGCAGGCAGAAGGCTTGAAAACTCAAGTTCTGTCTGTGCTGACAGAACAGATTCTGTGCTCTCAGGCTCCAAACCAACACCACAAACTGCCCCCCAGTTTCACAGCGCACCACTGGCCACACTGCTCTAAGAGCAAGGCACGATGATTAGGTGCTAATTGAAGGTTAAAATTAAGACTGGACTTCGTGGAAGTCCGCCCCTGCCTCCTCACCCAGCCTGCTCTCAGACATGGCGCAAGGCTGGAATTTTCTAGGACACATTTGCCATTTAGAGGTAATCAATGAGTTCACTCTGCTCAGGCTCTGCAGGCTGGGACCATCTCTGCAGGAACACAGGGCAGTACAGAACCAGCCCATTATGCTACAAACTCTTTTTCCAAAAGCTGTAATATTTACTAGTATCTGGTCCCGGTGAGGATTGAAATTCAATTAATTAACGTTCTAAAGCAGGCTGAAGTATGTGATGAAAAGCTCTGAACATTAAGAACAATTATCTAAAATATATTTGGCTTACATCTCTTTTCCTAATATTAAAAATTACACAAAAGCAAGATTTAATATTAGAAATGAAACATATTTTTCCCTTTTATGTATCTATTCCCTAAGTACCAGAATGAGAATAAACTTACTTCATTTGTTCTTGTAAAAAAAAGTCTTTCATGCTGTTCACCCTTCTTATACACATTTTCTTGCTGATGTTCTCTTTCTGCATTTAATCTTGAATAGTTTGACTTTTCTTCTGAGGCTCCTTTTTTGCCTTCATGTTTGAATCTCATGACACTACTCTCTAAAGTCATTGTTTGTGTAGCTGCATCTTTCAATTCCACTTTCAACAACTGAATATCCTTATTAATCTGTGGCACTGCATCTGGATAAAGCTTCTCTTTCCCATCAAAAGTTGATTTCAATTCTACTTGCTGCTTTAAGAATTTAGTGACCTGCTTGAAATGTTTGAGTTCAGCTCTTAGTTGAATAATCATTTGCTTAAGATCTTTTTCATCCTTTTTCTCTATATCTTCACTTGAACATTCTTCCTCAGTCGTGTTCAGATGATCTAACAGTTCATTTACAATTTTCATTTGTTCTTGTCTGCTGCACTCAGGAAAGAGGAAAGAAAAGCCATGAATTTAGATTTTTATTTAAGCAAACAAAAATACCGTCTAAGAAACTCTTCTGCTGTGTCCTGACACATCTGAAATTCCCAGGAGATTCTGTTTTACTCACTAATGAATTACTAACAAACAGAGTGTCTGAAACCTTCTCACAACTCAAATTCTATCAGAAATTATCTCCTCAGTGCTTTTCTCCTATTTATGGCCATATATGCTCTACTGTCCCTCTCCCAATTTATGAACTGACACTAAAACTCTGGTAACTAAACTGATTGCTTATGTAACAAAGAAATATAAGAAATATGAATGGATTTTCAAAAAAGTTCACTCTCTACCTTAAAAATGAATTTATACCAAAACCACAGGAGACTCTAGATCATGGAAACCTAGAATATCCTGAATTGGAAGGGACCTACAAGTCCAACTCCTGGCCCTGATGCTGAGTTTTTCTAAAAATCTATCCCTTCGTGTATTTTTAAGGTAACAGGGAAGATGGAAACTGAGAAAGCAGCCAAAAGCCTGCAAAACCAGCCCACTGCAGACCACCAAACTGCCCCATGGATAACTAGTGGTTCATGAACAACAGTTTGGAAAGTGATGATTAAGAGAAACTGAAGCCAAATAAGAGGCATTTCAAGCACAAGCAAGCTCTTAAACTCTACAGACAATTTTGTGTGTCCAATAGAGAGCTGTTTGTGCCATTAAACATATAAACCAGCATTTTAAACAACTGCATTTGTATAGTTCAGCATTTGAAATGGTAGAAGCTAACTAGGCTTTTTATGGCTTTCTCTGGCATCTGATGTCATTAGTGAGAATTCAGTTATGCAAAGTACAGGCTCATCACCCGTCAATCTGGTCATTTATACCGGAACACAGAAAAAATTACATACTAGAGTGGTAAAGATGATGGTGCTGGAATCACTCATTAGCAGACTTTTAAGTAAAGTTAACAAATAAATGATGTTTTCTGTTCATCTTCTAAGGGAGTAGTACCTCCTCATTCACCACTAATTACTGCTGTGACAACCCAGACCATTTATGCCAGTTGGGAGAGTTTGAAATAGTAATGTAAAAACAGAGAATTGCTGGAGTAAAGCCAAGTGCAGGATAGGGAACAAAGAAACCAGGATTTGACTTGTGTAGCTCCATGTGATACTCTGCTCCCAGCACTGCTCAGCCCAGTTTATAGGGAAGGTCATTCCCATCACCCTCCAGAAACCACTACGGCCCGTGGAGGAACAGCGCCAAAAGGCACTGGAAAAGACACATAATCCTGGACATAGTGATTACAGCAGAGACAACTGGGAAAGGAAAACGAGAATGGCCTCCACCAAGGCCCTAATTCAGTTCTCAACCAGGAGATAAAGTGGTGTAAGCATGAAATTGGGGGAAACTAGACAGGGTGTGTGGTTTTCCTATACAGCCATTTCTTGCTTGGTATCGGCCAGTTCCTATGGAAATGAGCATTTTAGCTGGGAATTGATCAAATCATAGTGTAACACACAGAGACACTTGAAAGACACTCGTTACACCAGGGCCTGTACGGATTTAGGTACACAAGTGTCTTCTCCTGCACTGAAAGTGACCCAAGTACTTACAAAATGGCTCATCTCAGCATAGTCCTACAAGAGGTTGTATTGGAGCAACCTCCTATTGAACTGCAGGACATGGGCCCCAAAATTCCCTGAACCAGTGGCAGAGAGCAAACCCCTGCCCAGGCAGTCCAGGTGAAACGCATAGAGTAACACTCATTCAAAATTATCCCTGTAAAAATCACTGTAACTCCAATCCCTCCACCCTCAGATCCCCACATATATAATTTCTACAGCAGTAAAGTGCTGTCCCCTCCACCACACCACCTGTGCTCTCAGATATTTTTGTTTTTTAAAGAAAAATACCACCTATTACCAACTGAGCCCTCTGACTCTTCTAGACCCCACCCTAGAAACAATCAGTCCCTGCAGCAAAGCTCCACATATCAGTAACTTTGAAGAGTTTCTTTCTTGCAATGGGTTTTTCTTAAGGATTTCTACTGATAGTGTGTTTCCTAATTACTTAATTGCATGATAGACTAAAATGGCTCTGAAGGTGTCTTGCCAATCTCTCAGGTAAATTAGACAGTGCCATTATCTAAATTCACTTTAGCAAAATTACTTTATTCTCTTCTGAAATAGAAATACTGTCAAAAGCAGTGCATATCCCTCATACTTACGTAGATTCCAGCACAGATGTTTTATTTTCTCTTAAAAGAGATGTGAGCAAGTTCTCTTCTGTTTCATGTTCACTCATTCCCATTCTGCCCAAGTGTTTGTCAGCTGTATCATGCTCAAATTGAGGCTTAATTGGACTCCTATAATGTCTGTCTTTGCAGAAACTCTCTGAATAGCCTGATGGAGTTATCTGTTAAAAAATTGCAAACATTGTCTTATTACACAGGTATGTAATGTTCTATTAAATTCATGGCTGTAATCTTTTTTGTAATCAGGTTTTGTAATTCCTGATGCTCTTTATCTGCATTAAGAAGCATCCACAGACATTTCACTGACTATTTATTAATAGGAAAACCAATTAACATCTATTTCACATGATTAATTCATAGCGATCCGTTGTTTAGGAAGGAGTAAGAAGATTTCCCTGAAGGTCTTTATCTGTGAAGAGGTATGAAACTTCTGGAATGTTGCCTGCACACTGCAGCTAACATTTTATTAGTTCAACTTGGAATCATCTGTATTTACAGTACAAATTCTGTCCTGGGATCTCCAGATGCAAGTGATGGCTGGGACAGGATACAGCATTAAGTATTTACAAGCTGCCAGCTTCTTGCAGAAAACACTGTAGATGTGTCCTAGGAAATTTCTACCTGGCATCTCTGCAGTCATTCAGCCCCCATTAAAACAATCAAAGTCGGTATCAATCACATGAGAATTCAGACTGGGCCCACATGGGCACAATTTCCATCAGCAGAGAGAGATGAGGACGTTAAAGAGCCAAGAGAATCGTATCCATCCATCACTAACCTGTTTATCCACCTCACTAGGAAAATCCAAAGATACTTGAAGGCATACCTGGTAAACAAACACAGAAATTACAAATTGCATCATTATTCTTCAACATTACTACACAAAATGCCCCATTTTGTGCCATATTTTAGCATGTTACAATTTTTAAACCCAAAAGGTTCAGTGTTAATTGCACTCGACGATCCTCTAAGGTCCCCTGCAGCCTGAATGATTTTATGATTCCATGATGCTTCATATTAGAATAAGAGGACAGCAGACTCCTGTGTGTATGAAAATGCAGTCTACAAGTTACCAAGACATCAAGTACTTCAAACCTGAAGCAAGATCTAGAGTATTTTTTCCTCAATCACAGCAGCAAGTGAATCTCACACCTTTTGTGCTATAGGCTTGGGTGCAATGGAGGCAGAAGATCAGTGTGTGTACGTAAAGAAACACGATTTGAAAGGACTCTGTGTCACCCCCATTCAGGATGACTATAAGTACTCCAACAACAGAACACAAGGTCCACAATGAAATCTGTTTTGACTGTAAAGGCAGCAGAAAAATACAGGAAAAAGCTTCCACAAACCCCTAAGGATAACAATCAGTTGAAAGCGAAATCAGATACCACGAAAAGCGTGTTTTGGTTGCAAAAGACTTTGTGCTCTAAGAAAATAAGAGATTTTAAAGGCATGCAGAGAAGAGAGCACTGTAACCCGATGAACCCTGAGCAGAGTCCTACCTGACTGACCCTCTCACAAAACTGACTGTTCTGCATCTTCCTGTCATTGTCACCATCTTCAGTCTGCATCACAGGCTCCTCTGTTGTTTCAAGACACTACACAAAGTATGGAATGACGTGAAAATGTAGCACAAAAAAAAATACTGTGATATGAAACATGCATAAATAAGTCAGTGACATGTCTTAAAAGAAAAATAAAAAAAGCCTGTAATACAAAGTAACAAACACTGAATTAGATTTCTTCAACAAGATCAAAGAAAATTAGTATAAACCCCAGGAATGACTCATATCAAATACAGTGAAACTTCATCTTATACATTCCTTTATTTTTATTTAACCCTTTCTCCTCAGAATTTATAAAACACATAAAACCAGTCAAGCTCTTGTGGCAAAGGAGCTCTGTCTCCTCAGTCATATTCTCATTGTGCCTATTTTATTTTCCAATTTATAGAATTTATATTCATTTGCAACACAGTGTAGGCTCTTCTCCAGCATCCAAGAAATAGATGCTTTTAAAAGTAAGCACATGTACCCTATACATGTAAAGTAAGCACTCTGTGCTCTAAAAAGATTTACTGTACCACTAAGGTTACAAACTGCTGTGTCTTGCCTAAATTTGCCCATTTGTAGCAAAAGGTGCCAAATCATCTTTTACTCCCTGTTTTCCAGAGAACCCAACTCATGTCTAATCACTAATACTGCCCGAGCAAAGAGGAGGAGGAGAACTTCCCTGACACCAGCATTACTGAGAGCAGGACCAGAATCCCCCTGGTTTGGTGGACCTTACACCCCACACCAAGGGAGGAGATCCACACATTGCTCCTCCCTCAACAGCAGTGACACCACTGAGCTTCACTGACACACAGGTCACAGGCAATGTTTTCACTCTGCTTCCAACCCACCTCCTTTACTCTGGAGGTGAGGCCAGAACTCAGCCTTGCCTATGGTGGTTTAACACAGACCACATGAAAACCTTTTATTTACAATGAATTCTCATATTCAGTAGCCCCATTACAGTTCAAAGATTCATAGAATGGTTGGGTTGGAAGGCACCTTAAAGATCATCTTGTCCTATCCCCCTGCCATGGGCAGGGACACCTTCCACTAGCCCAGGTTGCTCCAAGCCCTGTCCAACGTGGCCTGGGACACTTCCAGGGATGGGGCAGCCACAGCTTCTCTGGGCAACTTGTGCCAGGGCCTCCCGACCCTCACAGGGAAGGATTTTATCCTAATATCCCATCTAACCTGCCCTTTGCCAGTTTGAGGCCATTGCCCCGTGTCCTGTCACTCCACGCCCTTGTCCAAAGTCCCTCTCCAGCTCTCTTTTGGAGCCCCTTCATGCCCTGGAAGGGGCTCTAAGGTCTCCCTGAAGCTTCTCTTCTCCAGGAGAACACCCCCAGCTCTCCCAGCCTGGCTCCAGAGCAGTGTCTCCAGCCCTGTGATCAGTTTAGTGGCCTCCTCTGGAAAGACTAAATAAGGCTAAACCATAAGTAGGATCCTCCCTGACACGGAGGATTCCAACCTGCATGGGATAAACACTCTAGTCTTTAAGGACTTGTGGCAGCAACATCCCTGCTGGGTGTGAGATGTGTTTTCGTGTGACTTGGGCTAAAGAAATATTACCTTAAGTCAAGGGAAGAAGAATCTCGAGCATAGTTACAGAAAATTGAGATTACAGAGGCTCAGGTGAGAGACTGGAGGGAAAGCGACTGGTGTCTCGGGGTCCTGGATGTGCTATTTATAGCTCGGTGCTGAAACTTGGAGAGAGAGTAACTTGCTTCCCCAGGGTCACAGCCTGGAAAAGTCCTGGCTCACAAGTCAGTCCCGTTGAAGGCAAAAAGGATTCTGTGAGCAGAGTTATTTCTGCTTCCTAAGAACACTGGGAATTGAATGCATGTGTGGGGTTTGATTTTTTAATTGAGCGTACATTGAATGTATGCACATATATATATATATCTATCTATATCTATATATATGAAATTAATGAGAAAAACCTTTTTAGCTCCCAATCCCTTGCAGTCTAAGCAATCCTAATGGTTTTAAGTATGAATTTTAAAAGGCAGAAACCGGATGGTGCAGTGTATTAATACATTTGCCTTTTACAAGAAGAATCCTATATGGAAAACTTAACTTCCAAGTCATGTTTGGATTATTTTGGTATTTTCACTCAGATTTGGTTTTCTAGGACAACACAGAATAAAGACAATCTGAAAACTGGAGGAAGACACAGATGGGACTGTGCTATACAGCAAGGGCATGCATTATAAAAAAATATTTTTGTTGCCATCATGGGTTGCCAAAAGTCCAATAATGTTAGCTATTACTAAAAAAAACCCTGTTTAGATTTAATCTTCCATGTGTAGATTAAGGACAAACCCTGCACTTGTATATTAAAAATAAAGTTATTTGCACATGTAACTTATCCATTCGATGAACCACCTTTTAAAACTCAACATTTTTTAGTACCTGCTTGTCCAAGGCCAGTATTTGGTTTTATAAGTGAGGACTCTTAGAATGAAACTACTGTATAAGACCAACAGGTTATAAATACACTATCACAATGAATCACTGCAGGTTGAGCCTGGTCCTACAGTCCTCTCTCTGAGAGGCTGAAGAGAAACTTTCTGTGCTCCGAGGAATACAACCTACTGTGCAACAAAATATTAGAAGAAAATAAGTGTCTTAAGGCCAGAAGAATAAACCTACCACGAATAAGCTGCCTGTTTTAAAAGTATTTCCTTGGAGACTGAAAACCTTGAGAGTGTTTTTCCTAAATGAACCCCTGATACGCTTGGTTTGCAAAGATCCCCGGAGCCCTGAAGGTTGAAATCACTGAGGCCCCTTCTCTCCAAGAAAGCAGATGTTCAGAGGACAGTACAAAAACAACCTTTTCCTCTCCTCCTCCTCCCCTCCCAGCATGAACATGAAGCCAAAAAGCAGAGGACTAGGGGCTGTCAGACCCTGCAGGGGCACCAACGTGCAGATTGATCTGATTTGTGCTCCAGCTTTGGGAAGGAAAAGCAAAATGGGAACGTTTTAAGAACCTGAGAAAGAGACATCTTCCTGTGTCTGTCCAAGTTCCTCTTATAACACATGTTAGTGTCATCCCAGCACCACCTGCCAACAAATTTTAGCTCAAAACCCACACAAAAAATAGAACATAGGGTTTTTTGAGAGTGGTTATTAATATACAAAACACACTGCTGTCACAATCCATAACCCAAAACCCAGGTTGCCATTTATTGCCAGGCCTGATAAAACGATAAATGGTATAAATGATAAATGATAAAAACTTTTAAACTAAAAACTTTGAACTAAGGATCCTTTCACTTTTTGAGCTCCAGAGTACTAACTGTCATTCTGGCACAGGTTAAAATCCATATTTAATTTTCTTATTTCCTTTACCAGAATTGTGAGGTTTATTTATATTTTACAAGCTTCACTCTTTGTCATTCTACATCTAATTTCGCGTAGGGAGCTTTCAGAGAGCACGTCTGTGTGCACTTGTCGCGTGGAGACGAGCAGGAGAGCGCAGACTCCTGTCATGGTAATCCCAGCACAGGACAGCAATTCCTTTGGAATTAACTGCAACATCCACGGGGGTGCAGCACCCTCTGCAGGATGATGAGGCAAATTGCTTAAAAATATTAATTATGCAGAATGCAGGCGCTCAGAAGCGACCCACAAGCTCTGCACCCAGACCTGTTAGTGACACGTACATTCATTATTTCAATAAAACCACGGCACCCCTAAAGCTCTGTTTCTCATTTAAAATGTATTTCAATTAAAAGGTATCATGAGTAAGTCTTAAAACTGAAAAAGCAAGAATATTTGGTGACTTTTGATGATTGTTTGACAGCACATCCAGAAAAAGACATGAGCCTTTTTCCTGAGTCCTGCAGAAAAATCATCAATACCACAATACCACTGGAATCAGCCAGTCCCTGCACATAAGCAATTCAAACTGTTCCTATCCTTGCTCTTTTAATTCAGAAATTCAAGGCACAAAATACCAGCACCATCATTATTCCTTCCACATTTTTTCCTTCCTATTCAATATGTTCTGCAAACAACAACGGAACCGAAAGCAAAAACCACAAAGGAATATAAAGACAGGCACTACCAGCCACACTTCCAGAAATATTTTCCAACAAGCTGGAAGGGTCACTAGAATCTGTCAGAGCCTCCTCAGCATCCTTCACCACTCACACACAGTAACACAGGTGGGGACCCAGCACCCAAAATGTTCCACAGTGGAACATCTTCTTTCCCCACAGCTAAAAACAGTCTCAGCCTCAGGAAAAAGAAGGAAACACCAGCAAGGATTTTTTTCCCACAGTGCCGGGGGCTACTTCTTCATGTAATTCTCTGTTCTATATGAACAAATAGCCATACATTTAGGTGACCTGAAGTGCTATTCTCTCTTTTTTGGCTACATTGAACCCTTTTGTTTTGTAGATGCAGAAGAAATCTAAACTAAGCTCAGAGAATTAGACTCAGCATGAGAATGACTCCGCAACACCAAAGAGATTTTCAGGAATAACTAAAATCTTACATAAGGTACTGCTTTCTTTGTAAAATTAACTATTTCCTTCCCTTTCAATCGACAAAACAAATAGATCACAGAACCAATTAATATTTAAATGAGTGTGTTGCTTCCTTAAAATTAACTTGACACATCACTGAACACTTGCACTGAGCTGATTCTCTGTTGTGCTAACATGTTAAAGTTGTTTACACCATTAATTTAAAAAGTTATTATAAGGAATTAACAACTTCAGCCCTGAGGGCTTTACACTCCTCCTGAACTGCTGTAAATGACTCCACAAGGTATGTTAGAGAAGAGAGTCAGACTCGGTACTTTAAAACTGAGAACCTACCTCTCTGTGGTTTAATATTTTCAGTGCTTCCTTCCCTTGAGAATCTGTTGTACAACATCCAGACTGCCTTTCCTTAAGTTCTTGATTAATTGACTGCAGTTCCTTAACCATCAGGAGCAGATCAGATACCTAAATAATCAAAAGAAGAACAAGCAGAACTTTTAACATCCAAACTAGTAGGAAAACAAATGATGGTATATAAATGTCCAGCTAAATCCAAACTGCAGAACTGGAAAGGCTGGGTTTGTGTGCCTGCTCTTGGGGTAATCTGTGTGTGCAAACATGGTTATGCATTTGTGAGTTAGCACTCAAGGAACCTTAATTTGTAAGACTGTAGTTTGCAGTCAGTTATTAAGTGCAGGTATTAAGTTTCACAACTCAGTGGCAAGAACAAACCTGAGGGCACCTCACACCAAGAACTGATTTGAGAAGAAACATTTAATGCAAAAAAACCAGCACTGCAGGGAAATAGCATCATCCTGAAACAACCTGTTCTTCTGTCTCCAAACCCATTTATAAATTATTCCCATTCTGAGCAGCTTCACAAACACAGAATCTGAAGGGACAGTCATGTTCAAAGCTCTTGAACAGGCATTACAGTCACAAACCCATTTAGTATATCGAGAAGGCAACATTTGGAGAAGAAGGTGAAATCTTTTTATTAGACCAATTAATATACTTGGAAAAACAGGTCAGCTTTCAGGCACACAAACCCTTTTTCCAGTAAGAACTTATATATAAACATCTTTTGCTAATGAGTGTCCCTGAACCTACTGAAGGGAACATGCTCAGAAATAAAAGTGGTGTAACCCCAGAATGGCATTGGGACACAATCTGGGGCTTTTTTAGTGGCACCTGTTCAAAATTCCTTCCTTTAGGTTGCCCACCTCCAGAGTGTGAGCACCTGCCTACAATTCAGCTGGCCCTGAGAAATATAAAACTCCACTTATGTTCACTCCCAAACAACCATATTCAAAATAATTCCTTGTCATAAACTGGAGCATGGACCAGAGGTCACTGCACAGGGTAAGGAGTAAGAGAACAAGTTTCTGAACTCTGATACTGATTTATTATATGGCAGAGCTCTGCACATTTAATCCCTGTGAATGTCAGTTCTCCTTATGTAGAATGGAGACAACATTCATTTACCTCAGTTATTTTATAACATGCCCTATTTACCAAAAGGTTTGAAAGTCCTAGGATGGAGTGTGCTCCATAAAAGTATAAATTACAGACACCACCACCTTCATGCTTATAAAGGTGCATGAAATACACATTGTGGGATATTTAATGTCAAAACCTTCCTTTGGAGTTGATGTACATGACATCTGAAACATGGAATTGAGTCAAAAACTTGAGTCCGAGTGTCTCAGAGCATAAAACCTTGGCAGCAACTCCCCCCACCTTTCAGCTCACTCTGAAGCCCATGTAGTGTAACAGAGACTAAATAGTTCATAAAAGGTGGGTCAAAAAACCCCAGAGATGTTTCCTTCAAATCCTTTCAGAACTACCCAGCTGTACCTAAACAACATTTCTGTGAGAGATACAGAAACTATAAACAAAGCAGAATAAAGCCATTAGAAACAGTAAATAATAAAGAAGATCAATACCTTTTTCTTAAGTTCTTCAAGGGACAGATGATCTATCTGTAGGCTTAAATGATCTTGTTCTCCTAAACAGATACTCATATAAGATGTTTGATCACCACAGAAAGATAGTGTTTCATCTGCCAATACAACCAGGGACAGGTATTATTTTCAGAAACTCCATTTGCAGGGAAACACAGCACAAAATGCACAGACAGGACTTTTCGAATAAGAACCTTCCAGTAAGTCTGTGGGAGGCCAGTTAAAATGTTTCATTCCCAAAATAAGCTTTCTGTTTAATTGAAAAAAATTTTGTCCTCGTATTTCTTTGTGCTTCTGACACACAGACATGCTGCATTTTCTGTGGCTGTATTTTCCGTGGTTATCAGCATGAGCTGTGAATGTAATTCTGAATTATAATTTGCATATTTAGCATTACAATTAGAAATAATTTTTAGGAAGGATAAGTTAGGCATGAATAGTTATTCTGTTTTAACTATATTTTTATGAACATGAACTCAAGGTCTCAAGGCAAAAGGCCAGGTTAGACAAAGTTAATGAATTTATTTTGCTTTTGGGTCAAAAGAATGCAGTCATTGAATTGTAAATAGTTACTTTTTCATTTCCTCTATAACTGCAGGAATTATTTGTTATGTTTCAATAAACACCTGCTTATTTACAATATAGATGACAGTTAATTCTCCAAATGGATTTCATTAGATAGAGAGAAAGCACATCTAAAGTAGGACAAAGAAGAGACATCCAAATCCTACTCCCAGCTCTGACACTGATCCCGTGGCTGCTGCAAGGACCCAAAACTCACAGATCATCACTAATTTTTCAGAGTCTTCATTCCCAGCAGCCTCACCCTCAACAACACTGCTCCTGAGAACACAGGAGGATCCACGAGGCCCTTTGGCCCACGCTGGTTATGGATCATCTGTGGGCTTTTGAGGCTGGAAACTCTGAAACAGCCAAAGTTTACCTTTTGTCACTTATCAGAGCTGTCAAGGGAGTGATGCTAAAATTGAAAATCCAAGTTGAGAGGGGAAAGTGAACAGGCTTTATTGTTATTTATATATCCCCTAAGGAATAAACCAGATACATCTTGTACATATGCAGTAAACTATATTTAACAGTGCCCACTGACATTATTCTTTTCTATATCTAAGAATATCCTAAAAAACACCTTCCAAGACGTACAATAAAAAAGCCTGAAGATAAAGTTATAAAGCTCTACTATTTCTGAATCACTACGTAACAAAAACTCTGGCTACTTTTTCTTTCTCTAGAAATAATTCTTCTGTTAGGAGGAGGTTATCCATTGCCTGAGACAGAAGCTCTTTGGGAAGTAATTACACCCCCTGGTCAGAAAGTGATCCCATGGCCACAGGTTGATTCCAAGTCAGGAATCTCAGACTTCTGTGAAAAACATAATTTCTAAGGGTACAAAACTCTCGGCAGCATGAAGTGATCCCTACTGCACAACTGCCACGGAATTACCAACACTTGCTGCATGGAAAGAGAGAAGCTGTCCCTCTGTTTGTGCCCTGATTGCTCCACGACGCTCTGTTACAAACCCCTCAAATCATCTTAGTGTAGAAAGCCAAAAAGAAACCTTTTCACACCTTTTTTACTCTCAAATATTTCTTCTCCATCACAGCAAACTGACTGTAAAAAAAAACCAGGTGTTTTTTGTGCAGGGAAAGGCTTGAGCTGCACATGGATACAGACCTTGGCAGTTTTTCATGTCCTTAATCTGATCTTCTAAGATCTTCTGTAGATTCCGGTTGCCTAAAACATCCTCTTCCAGTTGTTTTCTCAACATGAAAATGTTGTTCAGTTCCACTTGCAAGCTATTGATGCTGGAAAGAAAAGCGGGGGAAAAGAAATCTTTGAGATTCAATCCAAACCTCAGCACTTTTTATCCACCTGGGCTTCCACCAAGAGCCCATTTCACGTTCCCCATCGCTGGGTTTCACCACAGTTACATCATTTTGGTGCACGAGCACAAACAAATCCCTACACAGGAAGAGGAGACTAAGTGTTTGCATACACAGCCTTCTCCTGCTGTTTTGCTGTTTCCTGTGCTGTTTCTAAGTCAGCTTCCACATGACAGAGTTTATTCCACCAGCCAACTCTGGGCGATTCTTTTTAAGGAAAAATCAAAATTACTAATTGCTGGAAAGTATGCCAGAAAAATATCATCATCACATAATTCTCATGGCTTTGTGTACACCATTATGTGGTGACCATGGAAACTTCATTCCCTTGCCATAGAGCTACACCATATAATCTAATGCTCCACTTAAGAAAAATGTCAAAAAATCCCGTTTCATTGAAAATATGACCCAGACATAACTAACTGTTTTATTTCTTCATTTATCCACGCAGTTTGTAAAAAGACTTTTTGAGGTCTAAATTGTCTCAATTATCCCAATAGGGCATAAATGTGAAAACTTACAATTTATAAATTTGTCAAGGTGAATTAATTCTTTAAGCAGCTTTGCCAGTGAAGCTCTTCAGCATCAACCCCTCAGGTCTCACCTGAGGTGTCAACACCTAGAGCTGTCCCTTTCTAAATCTTCCCCACACCCTTCAACTACATCAACAAGACAGTTCTGATCAGTCCACAAAAAGACTTAAGTACTGAAAAAAACAACCAGAAATTGTACTAAAATGAAATAAATATGATTGAATAAAAAATAAGTAACACAGTGTTACTGAACTCATCGTATTATTTATTTTCGCATTTACTTCACACAGTGTTTTATAATAAATGAAGCTGCTGTAGAATCTCCAATCCACTGCACTAAATGCCAGAGAATTCAGGGGACTTTAAAAAATTTAAATCCATCTTACAGGAGACTGTACAGGAACACAGAGCACATCATACTTGCATGAGAATAACAGCGTATTGTAGAAGCACATTAATTAAAAGGCTGCATGTATGAAAAGACTCTCAGTCTGTCTCCTGACAACTGTGCTGTTGTCAGGGTTTCCTGCACAAGAAACTACTGCTTTAACCAATTCTGCCTCATACAAGAGCTTCTTTGAAGAGAGACCTCTCTTAAAAGCTCAGCAAAAAAATTAAGAATAAAAACAAATCAACACATTACTAGAAGCCAGGTAAGCACATTTTCTCCTTTTCATGAGTTAGAGGTTTTACAAGAAAAAGCATTGATTCCCCACTTGGAGAGACGGGGAATGTCTTGGTCCTGACATCCTGTACCTTATTTTGAAAAATAACCACCCAGGTTGCTTAAAATAAATAATGCCTAAAAGAAGATATGTCAGCAAGAAAACAGATGTTTGCCTAAAATCCATGTCACTGCTGATGGCAATTAAATTCAGCTTCCTCATCTGCGTATCTGCAGGGCTTGTTTATCCATTTCCAAGAACTTTGGCTGTTCAAGTCTTCCTTGATGAGGTTTACAAGCACATCTCAGCCCCCTAAAACTATGAGGGGGAGAAATAAGAAGCCCAGTCTCCAACTCCCAGCTTTGTGCATCGCCTGCAGTCGCTGCGGGACACTGCTCTGTGCATCCCAGAACTCCACGTCAAGGGACCAGAACTAATGATCCTGATCCTACAGAAGTTAATTGCAGGATTCCTAGGACCCTAATGATTACACCTGGGGTTATCAGTTTCTTTATCTGAAAGGAAGAACTCGTTTCAGAGCCACGGTGCTTTTGTTGTTACTGCACAGGGCGATGACGACCACCTTAGCCACAGAACACGGCTCAGCGTCAGGCCACGCTCCTCGTGTGAAACAAGAAATAATCCCCATAATCTGACTCCTGCCACTATTTTTAATTAACAAAATTCTGGTATCTAAAACAGCTCCTTGAGCTGTGGCCAAGCACAAGCTGGCACAACTGTTAACGTGCTTAACTCACACGCAGATCTCATCTACTCTAGTGCTACTCGCTTCATGGTTTCCAAACTACAGCGGGCTGTAAACCAGCTGCAAAATACAAACACACTTTCCCCCAGGGCTGGCAGGAAAAAGCCATTGCCTTCAGGCAGGAACAGTCAGGAGCTGGCTCTCAAATGCTGTCAATATCTAATTAAGGTGTTTGTAATTATAACAGCAGTGGTAATTTTTTTATAAAGCATTTGAGTTTATTTTACCTTAAAGCTGAGAATTTTCTTTATTTTATCATAACATCTCCTCAACTGCCAAGCAATAGCAGGGTACAAAGTAGGCCACAGATTTCTCTCTAAAATGTTGTGTTCTTTGATTTTAAAAGGTTAAAAACCACTTGCTCCTGCCGTACTTCTCAATGCCTCACGTTGAAAGTGTACTATGTAAACTTCAATTATTCTGTTTTGTTTAACCTTTTCCAAAGTCTTGGGTTTATATTCTCATCCAAATCCTCAAAGTGTCACTTTTAAGATAAGCACTATCTCTATTTTAGAAGTAAACCATGGCAAATTGTCCATGAACTTCCAAAAGAAGTTCACTGCAATTTGATTTTTCCCCTATATTCCAACACACCACACGTAACTGCTGAAAATCCAGCTGCTTACTTTGGTACCTAAATGGAAATCTGGGTCATTTGAGATTCCAATCCAAACAGAAACATTTTCAGAAACATTTAAGCAATTTACATAATAGAGTCTCACTTACAAAAATATTTCCCTTTACAGAGATGACTGCAGCAAGTTTACAAACAACTGGTAAAAAATAATCTCCAGTTAAGCTGCACATTTTTATCCCAACTTCTGACTTTTGCCCTTTGAGTTTAATTATTCCCCAAACCAGAAATACTCACCTATCTGATTCTTTGAAGGTCTTCACTAGGGTAGAATATATATTTTGCTCTTTCCTTAAAGCAAGAATCAGCTTCTCATATTCAGCTTCTTTATTTTCCTAAATTAAAACAAGAACATACTGAACATGCAAGGTAATTTTTAGGTTTGTATTGTATCACTATTTACCTACCATGAGAGAGTCACACATCTAGACAGTGATTCATCATTTTTCTCACAGTCTGAGAAGCTTCCCCCCACCCCAACCCAGAGCATCCTCACTCCCAAAGTTCCAAAAATGCAGGAACAACCCAGCAGGCAGCTATTCCAGAGGAGGGGAAGGGAGGGAAGGGAAAGCAGACAAACCCAAGCTCCGAGAACACATTTTAGAACGAGTCTTCTCTGTGTTCTCGATAAATTTGGCTTTTTTTTGGGGGTGAGGAGTTCCTGCAAACTCTGTCCCATTTCTGAACATCATAAAACAAGGGTTGTGTTGAGCCACAAGGAAAGGATGAACGTGTCAGACGCTCTGGGAGTCAGCTTTCTGCACACTCAGCTGGGTCACCACCAGCTGCTGCTTCCCTCGTGCAAAGGAAAGAAAATGGTTTACCTGCAGTCTTCCTCATAGAAAGGATATTATTTTAAGAATAAACCCAGACTCTTAGGGTACATTCTCAGTAAGGATCCACTAATTCCCCCAGACTCTTTTCCCTCCAAAACAACCACACAGCCACTTTTTCAGCAGGAAGCAAAAAAAATGCAGCTATTTAAAGGATTATTTGCTTGCACTTATTGCATAAAAGTATCTAAGACATCAGCCATCTCTGAAGGGAAAATAACTGGAATATCTGAAGGAAATTTTGATGTATTTAAAACCAGGCACAAATTCTGCCTCTGTTTAAGAATTGTTGCTTCCCTCAGTTTTCTTTTTCGACTGAAAACTGAAAGCAAGAACAGAGAAGGTGCCACAGCTAAGGGGCAATCTCAGCTAAGGGAACTCTTAAGAGATACTAAATCATTAGTGAACAGGTCATTAACAAGGAACAAACCTACACCCAGGAGTTTTAAGCAGCTGTTATTACTCCAACTGCAATTCCTAAGGAAGGAAAAAAACAAAAAAAAAAAAGCTACAGTATAATCTTGTTAATTCACACTAACGATGCAAAGACTGTTAATTTGAAAAATTCAGTGTTCCGCAAAGTAAACAGCACAAAAGCAAGGACAACTGGTGTTTACTTTTAATTATTTACACTCATACTTCACTGTGTGCTGGCAAACATGTTAAATAATATTTTGCAAGTGTAATCAAGTTTTGCTCAAATGACTGCTGTTCAGGTAACGTGCCCGGCAGCTCCTGCTGCAGCTTCTACCACCAAGGCTACGGAGTCTTGGAAGAAGTGACCTTGCCTTTGGACACAGGCACCGTGTTCAGCTGCCACCTAAAGGCACCTGTATTCTAATAAATGGCCCCAGGTTCTAGTGCAATTTATACATTAAATAGTACTCTGTACTGAAGTGCAAAATACTGAGATTCATACCAGGTTTATTATCTAGATGAGCAGAGGAGGAGCTCACAGCAACAGCTTCTGCTGCCTGAGTAACACAAAGGCAAACAGATGGAGGTGGGTGATCCAGAGGCCGTTAAAAGAAAAAACCTCATGAGAAAAAATGTTAAAAAGTACGTCTTGCAGCCTAAATTAAGGAGCCTTATCAATGTGCTGGAACCTCAGCCTTTCAAGAACAGCCACTGAAGGTGAAAGACACAGGTTGCAATTTAACTTGGAAAAGTTTGGTCAGAAACACTGAGCAATGATGTAGAAAGCAACGGGGAAAAAATAAATCTTTTGACTTAATTTGGTCAGTTCACAATCTGTTAAAAGTTCTAGTGAACTCATCCATATGTCTGACACGAGCCTTGCAATTATTACTGAAGACATACAGAGCTATACCCTAATTAAAAGCTCCTTCTGAAGCAGTGGCAAAGCGGTGTCACTCCGCAGAGTTACGGTGCTCGGATTAGGTAACGGGGTCTGTAACTGCTGCATGAACAAAGCAGTGCTAAACACACAACCCTGCTCCAGTTCCCTGCTCCTTTTAGAAATTCACGTGTTAATTGACTTCTACATTTGTACCAAAATCTCAGTAAGCTCGTGAAATCCTCCCAGCTCTTTCTCTGCGTAACGGGAGACAGGAGAGCTGCTCGTTAATTCCAAATGTCACAGGCTATACACAAATTATTAAATTCTAAATTCAACCAGCTAGGTAAAGGTTAGCAAAATCATGAAGAAGTGCTCCTGATTTCTCAGAATCTTTCACGAATAATAAGGATGAGAAGGGACAGCACAAATATCCTTTATTTTTTATTTTTTTTTTGTACATTATTACTGTCATTTCTAAATAATGTGTAGGAGTGAATTATTTCAATCAACTCCCCGACGGTACACAAAACATAAGGCAGCTCTGTAACTTAAATAGACTGTAATGCTGGGGGAGTTAATGAAACATTAAACCTCTTGACACATGGTGTGAGGGAAAATGTGTTAGAGGAGATAGCTGTAAGACATCCAGGACCATATTGCAGTGAAAGATTTATATTCCCATGAAAGGAGGCAATCTAATACATTAAAGTCTATATTTAAGTCTGAAATACTATTGCTAAGCAGCAGTGGTGGAAAACATAACTTATTTTCATTAAAGGTTTCTCAGATTGTAAGCAATGAAAGTAAAAGGTTTATATCTCCACAATAAATAACTTACTGGCAAAGTCACAAGAATATCCAGTTGCCTCACTGAATATTCTCTTGCTTCCAACAACCCTCAGGATCATTTCAAAATCTCTGAAGGTTAGAGGATGAATGACTGAGAGAAAGCCACAACCTACACCTCTTTATTGATCCATCAATCAATCATTACCAAAATTTGGTAATTTCTTCTTACTTCTAAATTCCTTGGCTGTAAAATATATTTAATTCTGAGACTTCACAGACACCAGAGTCAGCAGTTGCCTGACTCCCCTGTAATTATCAATGCCCTCGTTCACTCTCTCTCTCTCTAGCCGATGACAGTGGCTCAAGAATCCAAACTCCAAAATTAGGAACTGTCATTTATCTCCCCCGCCCTGGCCGAGGCACCCAGCAGAGCTCTGGCTGTTGGTTGCCTTAAAATTCATCATTACATTAAAAGAGAGTACAAAGATACGATGAAAGAGAGACAGTTCTGCATCTCTCAAATCAGTTTCTTCAACTTCAAGGATCGGTGGGGCTCGAAGAGCTGGGCTTCTGTTCCCTCCGGCGGGGAGGATCCAGCTGTGGGTTTGCTGGGAGTTGGTGCAGCAGGGTAAAGCCATCCAAGAGTCCCAGGCAGCCAGTGAGAGCTGAGCTCTGGGTAATCCGTGTCCGAAAACTGATGATTAATATGCCAAAGTGGGTTCTTACAGGAGATACGTGACACTGGGGTTGAGCTGAGGGGACAATGGGCTGTGATTAGCTATTGTTCCCAGCCCCTGAGTGAAGCAGCAGCGGAGAATGGGCTGTGATTAGAAGGTGGGTCTGGGTGATTGCCATGCACAGCTTCACCTACCACTGCTCTCACCCCTGCTTATACACCTGAACTGAAAGTGAGGTGTACAGAGGGGAGTCACTGTTTGATTTTCATTAATTCTGTATGATTTTCCATCACTGTTAGGTCCCTTTGTGACAGAAGTTACGTGCACGCGCTGCAGTTTGTTTTACAGAGGTTGAATTTCTGCTCAACCTTTCCCAGGCTCTATTTCCTGCCTGTACACTCATATACACTGGATATACCCTCACTGGCACCTGGGCAAACAGGGCTGCAGCTCCCTTACTCTGAGCCTCTCCTATAATCCATGACTCAACGTGTGCTTGTCTCTACACCATGTTTAATAATAGTGCCCATCACATTAATCCTTTCATGATTCAGAATGTGACCCAAGATATTGCAGTTATGTTCCCTTTGCCATTGGCTCACTTTATTTTGAACTCCCTTCAGAAAATCTCATTAATGACTGATTTATTATTAAAGAAATGAAAAAGCTTTCTCCACTGTTATAATGTACTAGTCTAATTCTTTTTACCTTGCCTGATGCTTTCAGAAATCTTAACATAAGAGGCTGCAAACAACACAAGAAAGACAAGAAATGTAACCACAAAAGCACCTTATTTGTTCAATAATCTGTACATAATAATGCACTGATGGAGTCAGCAAGTGATTCAAAAATTCAACAGGACCTGACTTTTTTTTCGCTTGTACAGAAGTGGGGGGTGAAGGGAGAAGGAACTAACTACACATTTTAAGACTTTGAATTTTGAGCTCTGATTTCAGTTACTAACAAGTTTATTCTTTTTATGGCATTAAATAAAATGGGCATATAAATACATATATATATTACTGTGTTACTGCCTTTCTTCTTTGCTTTAAAGCAGTTTTCTTCTTGCCCTAGACATATTTTCACTGCTAGCTGTATTTTTCCTCATACTCCATTTATCTCCTGGGGTCCCTGGTTCTGTGCAATCTTCCCCCTTATCTATCAGAAGTACACAAGCCTTCCTCTGTAGCTCTCTTCAGAAACACAGATATCCTCTCACTCAGGGAAATATGTCTGTCCTAACCACCAAAAAACTCTACCTCTTTATGACAGGAAAACCTTTTATGTGCTTTCTAAGAGTACAGAGCTTAGTGATGCCACATGAGCTCATCAGAGTACAATATTGGTGAATTACAACACACATGAGTCCACAGCTTGCAAGTCAAAGTCAAAATTCTCTTCAATTTGAAGTCAAGATATTTATCTGCAGATGATCAGTTATGAAAAACTCACCTCTAACTCTCTGGCTATCTTGATAATAGACTGTTGAGACTGTGCAGCACATTTTTCCTTTACTAGGCCCTCATTTTTCAGCTCAAGTTCTTCATTAGCTCTTAGGAGGTTCTTGTACTTATTCAGGAGCTCCTGCAATTCTGCATCCTTTTCTTTAACTGTTCCATTCAGTTTCTAACAAAAGAAAACCATGAGACAGTTTTACGAAATTAACTCCAGTTTTAAATTGCAAAATAGCAAAACAAACAAAATTCAGGAGAATATCCAAGGATGACCTGGCACGTGTTATTTACACACCCTGCAAAGAGAGCAAAATTTAAGATATTAGAAGCAAAGAAAGACACACAGAAGCTTTGCCCAGCTATTCCATCTTTGAAGCATTAAAAAATAAGTCAAGGCATGCACCTTGGGCTCCAGGTGAAGAGCAACCTTAAGTTTTTGTATTGCAGTACCATTTCAGGGTTATACCTCCAGCTGTAAAAAACTGAGCAGGGTCCATTACCATTCTTACAGAAACCTTCTTACATAGGTCATTTGGGCTCCAAAAAGGAAAGATAAAATATTTCAGTATCTACACCTATACCTCAGCTTCCAGTTTCTGCACAGTAAACTGAAAATCACAGGCACTTCAGAGCTTTTAAGGTATCTTACCACAACAGTGACAATTCTACATAAGCATTAGCAAAGCTTCCTTCCCCCTCTGTCCACACGCTTCAAAAAACCCTAAGAAATCCCGTTGAATGCCACACACTCCATAATTATATGTCTGTTCTGCAAACACAGCATCATAAAAAGTGCAGGATTATCAGCAAAATCAACAGTAGCTCCAAATACAAACGTGATTTGGTAATACTTCCCCCCACACAAAATCTAATGATAGCTTTCCATTTTTCACTTCAAAGTGAGTCTACCTACCTCAAGCAGCAGATCCTTGTGATTGACACTGTCTGTTAGCCGCTTGATAACAAGTTCTTGGCTCTGCAGCTTCTGATTGCTTTCACTCAAAAGAATATTAAAATGGTGTTCAACTGCCTTTTCTTTCTCAGCCATTTCACCATGTAATTTCTCTAGTTGATTTCTAAGGTCCTACCAAAAAAAAAAAACAAACAAAAAAAAGAAACTGAATATGTAGCAAATCAACTTTAAAAAATGTTTAAGGCTAACAACCCACATTATTATTTTATCTTTCCGTTGCTTTAAATTACCCCCATCACCGGGTAGTCTGGAAAATGTACCGAAGCCACTTTCTTTCTGTTGGTGTCAATGAACACAATTAAAGAAAGGAAACTTTTAGATGGGATGTCAGTATTTTCTTCTAAAAAATCCAGGTGGTTGTTGTTTAAATGCTTTTCATACTGAATACAGACTGCAAGGCTGTGGGGAATATTACGCACGCAGATGTTGTCGCTGCCAGAATGAACACCCGCTCCTGAGTCAATTCCCTCCCTTGCTAGAAACAGGAGAAAATTGGTTACGGGTGATTCAGTTTGTCATTTGCTCCTTTTTCTCATCACACCATGAAAATTGTTGCACTAACATTGTATTACAGGTTACTTTTGCACCAAACGAAAGGTCAGAAATGTTAAAACCTTTCTCTTTTGACAAGAGCACAAACTTGAAATGACCAGTCGGGTCAGTCCCGTTGATCAGAAGGGGTGAACAGAACTTGATCTTGATTGTGGCTCTGTTAATTACTTTCTGCAGCTCCAGGATTATCTGCGTTATCTCCACATCTTAGCTCCCCATCAGAGAAACGTGTGCTTCTTGTCCATTCTGCATCTAAAACCTAGAAATAATCCTTTCGACAGCCTGATGCAGCAGCAAGCCCAAAGGACTCCGAGACCTGTAGGATCAAACTGGAATTGTGCAATGCAAAGAGCAGCACCTCCTGGGTTGCAGGTTGCGCCACAATCCCAGCTCCTTCCTCTGCATCCCTACAGATCCTGTCCCACTCCACCTGATAACGTAGCTCTCTGGGGAGTTTCAAAGTCTGACCACCTGATAAAGCCTTGGGTTCCAAGAAACAACATCAAACAATTCCTATTCCTTCCATTTTGCTACAAACCAGGAAAATCCCTAAATCTATGTAAATATATGAGGATTATTAGCATGGAATTAACAGTCAGCTCCCAGTTACTAAGTGGAAAATATCAAGAGCACAAGGCAATAGAAAAAGCCACAGTGTGGCTTCTCTCCCACTCTTTGTGTCACTTCCAATTTTTTCCTGATTTGGTGGCAGTTTCAACACTCAGTCGAAGGAGGCAGAGGTTCACTTTATAAACTGTTCCTCTGCATCTACTGCACAAATTGTGTGGAAAAAGAGAAGTAGAAACTTGTAACAAAGGAGCTGTTGCCTAAAATTAAACAATTAAAACTTAGAGAAGACTTTATACTATCTAAACTTCTGTTCAGACCCAAAGAACCACGTAACACAGACTACATCTTAAAATAAATGTTTTCTATTTATTCCCCAAAAGGGCCCATTTGTGAAGTAGCATAAACTCTTTAAATAGTTTGCACATATGGTAGTCACCTATAAACCTTACATTTACCTCCACTGGGATTTAAAATTTAATAGTTGTTTCTTATTCTAAGTTCAAAGAAATAGCACTCGTGACACTTTAACTGCAATCTCTTTACAAACTGTTTTATGTCCTTTTCTTGACTTAATTACCTCACTTCATGCAGGTTCACATCAAATCCTTAACATCATTTTATTACTACAGTGTTTTACTCCTGTTTATTTTGCACAGTAAATGCAAATTGTCATTTACAATGCCTTTTGGTTTACTTGCTTCATTTTAGCTTCATCACCAGGATTGAGCTAAGAAACCCCTAACAGCTCCCAAAACCCCCTCGAGTGTTATTCAAAGAATGATTAAACCTAGACTTTCAGTTCTGCAAACTAATAAACTTATTTTTTTCAGGACCAAAAGAACTGCTTGCTTGACTAAGAAAACTGAAGAATTGCAGGATCAGGTCCAAGTTTTGCCTGTACACACAAACTCTCAAAAATGGTCCTATTTTTGCCTACCTACCTATAAATACAAACTGCAGTGGGAAGTAGTGTAAGGTCTGATAACTGCAAAAGGTTTTGGTTTCAAGTTATGGAGCTCTTCCAGTGGGTCAAATGAAGACTGAATTCCCTATTCCCAGCACGGGAATTGGAAGCAAAGGATCAACAGCAGTGTTATCACTTTCCCTGCACTGCCAAGTTCACTCCTTGGGGGTTTTTTTAATGTTTTTATGCTATTACATCCCAGCTCCTTCCTCTGCATCCCTACAGATCCTGTCCCACTCCACCTGTTGATTCACCTTTAAGTGAATCAACTACCTGTAACTAAACTCCAAAGGAACGTTTTTGATCTGTCCTGTAACTTCAGATGACCAACACCCTGAGTATTCTTCTCTTTACAAAAACCATGAACAGCTTTAGGAAGGTGTCAGACACGCTGAGATAGAAGAGATGCTGCTGCAACATCAGTACTCCAACCCCTGTCATCTCATCTCAGTCCTCTTGGTGTACAACACTTGTCAGGTGCAGAAACCAGGTTTTAAAGCAGCAAAACTATGCTATGCCCAGGTTTATGGAAAGAGCTGGACCGACAAGCGATACAATTGTGGAAAACGCACAACAGCCTGTGAGAGATTTGCAATGTGCAGATAACTTTGCCTCAACTGTTTCTGCCCCCGGAGTTCCCTAAATCCTTCCCAAAACAAGCTAGGGGTGAGACTGAAAATAATCTCCTTTGCATGATCTGGAATTCTGTAACACACCAAACTATCCATCACTGTAGCAGGTTGTCTGAACCCATTGACCACTCAAATTGTCTGGGAGAAAATCTATTGGTTTCTGTACATTGAGTTGCAAGGATAATATAGTACCTACGGCTCTCGGAGCACAAACTTTGCAATTCCCCCTGCCAACCTTTTTCCCTGGAGACTTTCCTATGATTAATGATAGCTAAACTAAGAAAAATGAATGTGAAACGCTATAATATAGAAGACTGGAGCAGATGCCTCCCTCTCCTTGTCAGATGAAATCCAGTTTGGTGAATAATTAAGTCGCAAAGCTCCAAAACTTCCCTCTCAGGCTAAACTACAGGTAGGAAGGCTAAATAATAAATTCTGCCTAATGAGTTATTCTGCATTTCCCCAACCAACTGATCAAATATGAATATCTAGTAAATACACTCTAATTGTCTACATTTAGGCCTGGAGAGAGAATGGATACGTGAGGTGTTTAATCATGTAAATCTGAACAAACTCCTCGATGGAGGAGGACTGAATCCCTGTTAGAGGCACTGTAACATGGTAGACACAAGCAACAATAAAGGATGAGTTGATGTTTATTCCTCATCAATAGTTTTTAAGAATATAGCTCCAACTTCCTTGTTTCAAAGAGCTTAAAGTGCTACTTTTAACAGCATCTCAGTGGTGATGCTTAAAGTGCTGCTTAACAGCAGCTTCTGGAAAGTACAGAACTGAAAGCTTTTAAGAGGTCTTTCAGAGACCTTTAAAGTTGCCCACCCTGAGGCAGGAATGTGGTTCAAGGACATCTCAGCCCCTTATTCCAGAAGACTCCTAATACCAGACAAAGTCTATGATTTGGATGATCAGCCCACATGTAACAGTCTTAATTGATTTAGTTTCACCCCCTTCCCTTCCAGGACAGTAATGTCCAATTCATAATCAGGCAAACTTGGTTTACAGCAGGGAAAAGGACATTTTCTAGACCTCAATTTTTTTTTAGAGTTTGTTACTTGTGGTGTTTTTTGGGGGTTTTGTTGTGTTTTTGGGGGTTTTTTAATGGATATATCCAAAAATTTGCATTATCCCAATTACAGTACAGGGAAAGTCATTGAAAATTTCCCCATGAGTGAGTGAAGAGCCAGGACAGCAGTTCATTACAAATGCTGAGGGCATTTTCTGCAGTTTCTACACTTCCTTGCTGGCTTTATTCTAACGAAATAGAAATAGTGATAGATAGCTATCTTGGAGCATACATAGAACTGAATTTTTAAGGCTGTCTCATAAAAAGTTTGCATCACATCACTGAAGCAGTTTCCTGTTTGTCAAAGAGCAAACTCTCACAGCATATTTTTTTACTCCCACATATCTACTACTTAATGGGCTACACTTCACAGGCAATGTGGTTATACCCCAATGTACTCACAGCTCTGAAATTGAGGCAGCTGTTCTGCAAGGACTAGGAAATAGGTTAGGGATATAATTTTTATAAGACTGCTCATCTTTCGGCAGGAATGCTTTTCCCCAAGGAGCCAGCCATTTACATGAAAAACTTGGACATAATGGAGTCAAATAGGGCTTCTGTAATCCGAGCAACTTTGAATCCCCTGGCAACTCTTTACTCAGCCCTATTTTTCCTGTCTCTCCTATACAGTTATATTCTAGCTCCCCTGAAAGATGAAAAAAAATTCTGAATAGAGAAGACAGTTAAATACAAAATACTTCAAATCAATAAAACACTCTTTGTGGCTGTTTTACTGACAGGAGCGATCTGTTCTCGCTCTCCTTAACCTCAACACCCCGAAGAAATTTCAAAGCACACCAAAGATAGAGACTTTGTGACGCCAGCCAAACCACAGTTGACAATCAAACAAAGATGCGTTGAATTGGGGGTGGGAGGTGGGGGAGAAGAACTTAACTGGTTTGTAGGTAAAGAGACCCCTCTGCTGGCTTCAAGGGATAGTGCAGGAACTGCAATTTCCACGTCTCCCTGCTTTATTAAAGCCCTTATTTAATAATGGAACCAAAACATCCACTGAATAAGGACAGGCTCATTTAATCTTTTATGTAATTTAATATAGCAGGAGACTAATCCCCGACTGAGGAGGAGCAGACTCGGGATGCAGGAGGGACTCTGCCTGTTATGCAAATGCTGCCCTGATGGAAACAACAGTGGGAAGAATTTAGCAAAATCCACATGACAAACCATACAGGTGAGAAGCATGTTTTATGCCAACCCCTCAGCACAGGGTGCATCCGTTTTTCAAAGGAAGAAAAGAAGAAACCTGATCATTCACTTTGTTGCATCAGCTCTGAGAGCTGGAAGCAGAAGTGCTTATGTGAACACCTAGAGCAAGGTAAAAACCCTCTGCAGAATATCAAGCAGCCAAATTAATGAGCAGCACATCATTTTTATGTTAAATTGTGATCAATTAATCCTGCTCTTTGGGTCTTCTACGAGCAGAAGTTATTAAATATACAGCCTTTACAGTGACCCCGCTGGGAGAGCAGGAGGCAGGCTGAGGTTTGGCTTCAGGTCACAACAACTGGCTGCTTCCTCCTGGGCTGTGTTAGGGTTTAGAAGAAAGTTTAAAGTAGTGTAATTTAAGATAATCTACAGATATGGAACAAGACCAGTACAGCAGAAACATAAAACATACACATGCCTGTTCAGATCCTCCCATCAGAAAACTGAAACCAACAGTAAGCATTTCCCACTTCTAAAGGCTAATGGTTTTTTTCTAGGACCTAACTATAAAAATTGTATTTATTTTAAAATATTCTTCTGTGTAGATTATGAGCTAGAATTTTCCTCAGTCTTCTTGGCTACATTCTTTCGAACTGTGGCATTAGGCAGTGTTAGGCATTTACTTTTCCAAAACTTATTTAAATTAGAAACCTTGTTTTTTTAGAAAAGGACCTGCCAAAGCGCTGAATTAAACGTTACGAAATAAAGGAAAAAAAGTGATAATAACATTAATGGTTTTGTCACTTCTGCTCTTCTGTAGCTGTGCTTCATCCAGCTCCTTCTCCATTTTCTCTCTTTCCAGATTCAAATCACTCAGCTCTTGACCAGTCACTTTAATTATCCTTTGTAGTCTGCGATTCTCAGCGTCCTTGGTGAGGTTTTCTGAACGAAGCTCTGCCAACAGGGTCTCCTTCTCCATCAGGAGAGCTTGATAATCTGCAGCACCCTGAAACATAAAGCAGCATTCAGGCTCTAGAAGGTGTTTGTAGAGCCTGGAAGTCTTTATTCCTGTTGCATCCAAACCCCCTCCCCTGCCCCTCTTCCCACTACTTCAGAATTGGGGTGCAAAAAAAACCTAGTGAAATGACAAAACAGGAAAAGTTTTACACTGATAATTTTCCCTGCTAAAGTAACACAACTTCCCATGACATCCAGTGCAGGGCAACAAAGTCTGAGAGATAACGAAGAATGAGATAAAGGTTGACGTACAAAAGAGGTGCAAACCAGGTCACAGTTGTATTACTGCTTCTCAAAGCTTTAACTGCATGAAACTCTACTTTTGGGGCAGTTTGAATCTGGCCTAGGGCTGGTAGTTACCAAGTCTTTCAGAGAACCATTAAGATTGGAGAAGACCTTTAAGATCGTGGAGTCCAACCACCCACCCAGCAGCACCACCATGTGCCAGATCCACATGAGCTCCTGAACGCTTCCAGGGACAGTGACTCCACTGCCCTGGGCATGAGGATATTTCTTCACATAAAACAGCAAGTCTGATTTGTGTTCTCCCCCACCACACACTGTTAACAAGTGGCTTTGAAGCTGGCAGGAGTAGTGGGCTGTGCAGCACAATCTACTCACAGAGAACCACCTTCAACTCAGGTTTGTAGCTAAGGAGCAGAGTATTGAGGAGCAGGGCTTGCTCTGTCACCCACCGTGCAACGGGGATTCTGTGGGCAGCAGGGATTAGCCACGCACTTTATAAGCTTAGAACTTTTTTTTTTAAAAAAAAGAAAAATCAACAAGGTCTCAAAAATGAAATAGATAAAATTAAGAGTCATATTTCAAAGCAGGTATGAAAAAACAAACATAAGCTACAGAGTCACAAACAGGCCAGAAATGACCTGATAGTGAAATATGATAAACTTTTCTCAATAGAGCAGGATTAAAATATGGGTTTAAGTGAAATAAAAGGCTTTTGAAGAAATGGAGGTGCTCTAAGAGAACTAAACATTGCTACTCCATTAGACTCTGGTCTAACAGTCAGTCACAAAGGGCACCTCAGAGGCAGGTGAATCCACCTCTGCCATCCCTGCTGGGCTGAAACCAGCTGGATGAACAAACATCACAAGGGAAGATGCAGCAGCACTGCCTCTAAGCAGTGTCAATTTTATCCAACTTTAGATGAGTTTGAAAACGTTACAAGAGACATGTCATTGCCTATTTGAATATCAAATTCTTACTTTCTCCCATTTTACATTATACTGCAGAAGTTACCATCATAAAGTCCTTTCTCCTTCACACACACGAAAGCATTACTTAATCACATTTTCACAAACAACATTCCACTATTTTATAAATAGTGGTTTCCCATTTATTATATAAATAAATCCAAACAAGTGTCTCATGCCCAGTCTGTTAACAAGAAGCCTGTGCTGCTACCATACTTTTGGAAGAGAAAACAAAACAGGTCAACAAAAAAAAAAAAAAAAAGCTCAAGATCATCTCAGCTCCACAACTATCTGTGTCTTTGTTTTTAACTTCTTTTCCTTTTCATAATTTCTCCCTTAATGTTTCTCAGTTTTTATTGAATTAAAAATATCAAGAAACAAGGTAAGTAATCTCACATTTTAACATTCCATTTTCCCAACAATTTGATTTGGGAATTTTTTTTTCAAGGTAAGAAAAAATCAAACATTTTGAACAACATTTTAAACTAATTTCCATTTCTCTGCCTTCAAAGACACAAAGCACTACCCACGGTGTGGAATTACAGAGAAGGGAAGAGCAGGGATGGGAGAGCCACATTAAATCGCTTGTTCTTACCTTGAATTTTTGTACATGTGCCTTGTGAGTTGCCTCTCTTGCCTTAGCCAATGAAGCATTTAACTCCTCAATTTCAGAACCAAGCTCCTCATTCTTTAAGTAAAAGGAACGTAAAAAGAGTTATTTTCAAAGGATTGCCATTCAGTAATCGCTATCCCACCTCATTATCCACTCATCCAGCTACACAAAACACCCTGAAGAACAAAACCACCAAATACATCGTAATAAATCTTATATAAAGAAATTCTTGTTCTTGTACAACACTCACTAGACTGCCTATCACTCAAGTTAAGTATTTCCCGTTCTTCCACACATTCTGAATTTCAGCTTGACCTCTCCTATTTTAGCTGCCTTTGACAGCTCCACTTACTCGACACATAAAACACTCCTCGTACCACATAAGTGGTGCTCAGAGCTGATAAAAATCAGTGTGTAAGCAAACACATTTTTCTTTTAAGTTCTTAGGGGAGAAGGTGTCAGTTAAGTATCTTTTTTCTTCTCTCCTCCACGTCCAAGAGCCCAAACATGAGGCAAACAGAACTGCTCAGAGCTGACAGCAGTGGTCAGGGACCCACTAGAAGCCTCCTCATGGTTACAGTGAGATCAGACTCACACAATTCCACTCCCCGTTCAACAAACCAGCAAGATCACAGTCACCATACCTCTCTTTCCTTTGCTTTTAAGGCAACAGTTAGGCCTTGGATAGTTTTGTCCCTTTTCAAACCATTCTTCTTTTCAATTGCAAGCTCATTTTCTCTCTCTTGGAGCTCTTCTTGGAGTGACTAAATTGGATTATGTGAAAGTTGCATTAACTTCCCACTAAGAGACACTGTAACTGCACATTAATAAGAACATTCCCTCAGAGTTCTTGAAGCTTATTACTCAGATTATCAACACAAAATACAGTCCCAAAATGAGAGTCATCATCCTAAAGATTTGCCTGGAATACAGTAGAAGAAGGCTAATCTCCAGGGCTGGCCATGAGTATCAGCTCCAATGTTTGATGAGTGGCCTTTTCAGCTCTACTGAAAATTGGTTCAAAAAAAAAAAGGGGAGCTTTCTTGTCACATCACATAAAAGAGAATTTACCAGAGGACTTGCTCTGCCCTCTTTTTTGTCTGTACCCATGAAAGCGTAACAGAGGGAGCCCAACTCACACTGCAAGGAGTCAGGGAAACAGAAACAAAAATCAGAACTTACCTGAATTTTTTTTTCAAAGGAATTTCTCTCATTTTTAAGCTCCATTCTAAGAGCCTGTAAGAACAACATAACTCACATAAGAACTAAAAAAAATTCATTCTCAACACAAATATAACTCATTAAGCATTAAAATGAAGCAAAACGATCTTAAAAACCTTGGGGGTGGAGGGAAAACTTAATATACATACTTTGACAGGAATATATTGAATCAGTTGCTTCCTGGAAGTCTACAAATCTATCTGGGCACAGTATGAGCCAGCCCAAATTAAGAAGAAGGAAAAAAAAAAAAAGAAAATAAAACAAAAACCCCACACAACTTGTTCTTCCATGAGACAGGAACAACTGTACTCGCCGAGTTAATAAAGGTGCATTTTTATGTGACATTTATCTTTGCCAGCAAGATGCTTTTATCAAGGCAGATTTTAATTAGCACTTTTCCCCAGGGAGGTTACAGAATTATTTGTTTTTAAAAGGTAATAATATATGAAAACAGAGTTATTCATCATATTTTTCCCTCCAGTACCGCATCCCAAATGATCATGCAGGCTGTCCACCTTCTATGAAGTGATTAAAGATGATACTGTTTTCACCTTGACACACAAATACTGACACACATGGATTTAACTGCAAGACCATGCAGGCTAAAAAATTCTAATTTCACTAATCAGTCCAATTGCTGAAGGGTTCTCATCTGTTCTTGACATAAACAAAAAGGTGTGTAGGTACTAAACAAGACTCAGTTCCAAAACAAAACAGAAGAAAATGTCTCAGAAGCCCGACAGACCCCATGACTTTCCTAATTCTGCCAGCCTTAATTTCTTGTTTGAATAACCAGTGGGAAAAAAGGAAAAAAAAAAAAGACAACAAGCCTCAGGACCTGATTCTGCATTCCAGCTTTCAGGATATCTGCCTTCCTGTTTAAGAGCCAAGTGAAATAAGACTGACTCTTGCACCTTTTGTAAGCCAAAGGCTAAACTTCCACTTTATTTCATGAGATATTTTATGCCTACCTCCCTTCCCACAGCTTTTTTCCCAGACTCTAACAGTAGAGACACTTTCCAAGAACAAACCCTCAAGTCACATTCTTAACTTTCATAGCAGTTATGTCATCTAGTGAGGGATCTATTAACATCTAGTATTTCTTTAATATATACTTCTGTAAAGCAATCGCACAGTATCTATAACAGAAGCATAAAGGCAATGGGAAACACAACCTCTCACTGAATGAATGGATAATAAAGATGAATATTGCCCACCAAACCACAATATAACCAATGAATGGTAAGGAAATGGACAAGGAAGGAGGATATAATATTTTTAGAAGTTGGCTTAGGTCACTCACACACTGTCATGCACAAAACCTTTAAAATCCTACTCCACACGAGATTTATAACATGTAACTGTTCAAGCAGTTTCCTCACCTCTATCTCACTATCTTTTTCATGCCTCAAAGCAGTGGTAAGTTCTCTGATTTTTTCTGCTGACAAGTTCCCACCATAAGATCCACCCTTAGACTTTTCCTCTTCGAGGTATTGAATCAGAGCTTCTTTACTCTTCAGCGACAGATTCAGTTGCTCTATAAGTCTAAAATGATAAGATTTTTAATATTACTCTTGCATCATCTACCACCAATTCATCAGTCATTGTGGTAAATCTTGCAGACAACTTCCCCAGGTGAAGACTCCAGACAATACCTATAAAATTTTGCAGAGGACTTTCCCAACTCCTTCTCCCTCCAGGGAAACACAAAAGGAGATGTAATTTTAAAGCAAGCAAACAGGGCTGAGCTATTTGCAAAGTGCTCATTCTTATTGTCCTCCAGTACCACTTCGGATGCCAACACTTAAATGTCAATATTTTAGTTACATTCACCCTTAGAATCCACATAAAAACCTCCCCAAACTATTCCCTTTCTCTGCCCACAAAACACCACATGCAGTTTACCCTACATACCTGAAATAAAAGCAAAATAAAAAACAAACCTCTAAACTATTGAGATTTGGGTTTTTACACTTTCCACATCTAAAGTTATTGAACAACTTCCACATCTTATACCAGCTACCAGCCCAAAACCCCCACCACCAGTGCTTTGCAAAGAACAATCAAACCCACAGAGCCCAAACACAGTGTTTCCCTTCCCATTATATTTACCAGCCTCACCAGGTACAGCACTGGGACTGAGAGCACAAACACCACACCAACACCAAGGGTTGAGTCAAGTGCTCTTGAGCAACAGTTCAAGAAAGCAGCGAGCAGGAGGTGGGGCAGCAAAGTTACAAAGATGCTTTAATGTAGGACACGCTCATGTATCAAGCATCCTGATCCTTTTACACTTTCAGACGACTTTTAAAAGATGACTTTGCTACATGTAGCCTGTGAACTGGTTGCCGTGTTGCCACTCGTGTGGCAGCTGAGCAGGTAAGGTGGTCAGAGACACTCCTGCATCCCAGGGTAGGACCAAACTGTAAAACCTAAACCCATGTCAACACTTGACTGTTACACAATCAAGAATTCCAGTAGTCAGAAACATCACTGGCAACAGCTCTGACCTGTCTTTCTCAGCTGCTGTAACCATATCCACATCCTTGGCAGGGGCATTCATAATTGAAGAAAGTTTCTGCTCAGCTGCCATCCTCAGAGCTTTCTCCTTCTCTGTCATTGCCACGGCTTTTTCCACATCCTCTTGGGCAGCTTTAAGATTCTGTAATTAAAACACACAACCCTGATGCTTCTAAGAACAAAATGCTCATGAAATTTTTCACATATTGAAGTTTTTTCTTCCATCCAAACATATGTTGGGATGTTTAATTTAGGAACTTTGACCAAGTATTTCAATGGCTTTACAAATGCTTCTGAACTCTGTGTCTGCATTTTCAAGATTAATCTGTTTTCTGTGGTACAGAAAGAAGGGAAATTTGTTTCAAAGAAATAAAAGAAATATCCTAACTGATAGCAGAACTGGAAAAAAAAGTGCCCCTATGCTATGGTTTTAGATTTAGCTATTATAATTTGGTTTTGTCTCACTGTCCTCCCTCTATCATAATAAATTGCTACACTTAAATTAAAGAGGTTAAAGAAGGGCTTTTTTATTCAATAAAATTAATATTCCCAGGCTCACTGTAGCTAATTGGAACTCTTCCCAACATCATTTATAATATTTTGCAAGAATTGATAAAATATGAACCAGACATTCTTCTCTTGAACAGCAAAGGAAATGGAGATAAGATTCAGAGATTCAAGCCAACTTCCTCTGGGTGACCCATCTCATAGAGACACGGAACACCAAAAAAACCACTACACTTGCCTTACACTACATCAAATTTGTTTCAGATCTTCATTTTTATATTGTTAGCTTCCCTGCTGTGCTCACCCAATTTTGCTTTCTATGAAATAAAAGCCCCCTTGTAGCCTAACAAGTAATTCCCCTCTCGCCTTCAAACCCAAACTAAAAACAATCTTTGCGAGAGGGGGAGGAAAAGCTCCTTCACCACTGAACTTCCCCACTCAACCCCTCTCCTGAAGAGCTGTTCTGCCAACATTCATCTGCCAATCAAGAACTCTGAAGGAAATTAATCCTTGTTAGCATTACCTGGATCTATATAATCACATGTGCTGTGAAAACCAGTGACTAACATCACACTGCAGTGTTTACACTCGTAAGAATAATAAAATTAATGTCAGAGGCCAACACTATCTCCAGGCTACAGAAAATACTCCATCTCCACGAGATGGGAATATTTGTCCTTCTACCTGTCAGATCTGAGAACACCAGTCTGACTGGCTGGTTTGGTACAGAGGAAGTAATTTAGGAACTTCTCTACCAATCCAATAGCACAAAGAATGCTTTCAGAAATTCCAGTTCTACTAAAGAGAAGAAAGGGTCATGGAGATTCCCTCCTCCCTGAAGGAGCTCACTGCTTTAAATGGGATGATCCTTACAACTCGGGCTTCCGTGATCCTGGCAGAAAAATATGATCAGGAGACTGCTACCAGTATGTTCCTTGACGAATTCATTCTTTAGAGATGGAGAAGCAAATATCAGCACTCACCCACTTGTGCTATTTCTATTTACTTACAGAAAGAGCACCAGACATGGATCCCCCTCACAACCACAGCCTCAAAATCCCACTTCTCCAGAGAACTGCAGACAGTCAATGATGCAAACCAACCACAAGCTTCTGTATTTCTTAGAACTTGGCACAAACATTTCCAGCACAGACTATCCAATATCAGATTTGTTCTTTGTAAGGAACTGAACTTCTCCTTGCTTGGAGGAAGCACGTTATTCATACAAAGAATTATTTTTTTTTGCCTTTACACTAAAAAATGAGAAAACATGAAACAATTCTCCTGTAAAGATATCAGCGATGGCTCAACCATAAATAGAGGAATAAACTGTCTCAACTACAGACACTGAGGAATTAGAAAAGACATTATGAAAATATAGGTAGATCCCAATATCAAACATGAGACAACACCACAAAGACAGCACTGATTCCTTACCATTTCTTCAGCTTTGGTCACTCACCTCTTCCAGAAGCTTTATTCTCCCAGTCAGCATTTGTTCCATCTCTTGCATCTTCTTTTGTGCCTCTTTCACACGCTGCACTTCAGCATCACCACCCTGGGCCAAGCTTTCAACTGCCTTGCTGAAAGGCAGTAACACAGAGATCCCCATTGCATATCAAAGTGGAAAACATTTCAAGTGCCAGTGGCTGATGGATTATGCTCGAGCATCTTCCATTCTATCTCTACCTGCTTGTCACTTTAAGGTTAAATGCAAACATCTACAGACAATATGGCAATTTGGGTGGTAGAGGCTGAGAGTTCCACACACAAGCCTTGTCACAGTGGATAAAGAAGCATTTCATATGTACGATGAAAAAGGGAAATATTTCCTTTGTATTTTTAAAGCTTCTAAATAACAGCATCAAGCCTTTAGTAGAGTTGTATTGTCTACAGGAAGCTGCACTGGAATAAACTGAAGACATGCAGCTGCTGAGACCTCTCCAGCTGCCTTTTCAGTATTTGTTAATGCCTTGTGAGAGCACAACAGGTAATGTTTCCTTACTAAACACAGGATGACCTCTTGTATATGACTGATCTCTAAATTTTGCTTGCTATTTTGACCTTGCGGAAGGTTCTCCTCAAAGTCCAGCAGTATCCCTTGATCCACCTGGAAAGACCAAACAAAAATTGATCTGGTCCTCAGGAAAACAAAGAAAATTCCACTGCAACTGAGGTCCATGGAGCAGTCAACAGCTGCCAGTCACTGCCAGCCTGGATTAGTTTTGAACCAGGCATTTATAGATAATATATATATATACACCCTTAAAATACTACTCTAAATCCTCCTATTCCTAAAGGATTAGGAAAAAAAACAAACAGAAACAAGTCCCAGTAATGGACATCAAGGAATATTCTGGTACTTACTAGGCCTTGATGAGTAGTTTCTCTCTCTCCTGCAGTTCACGCTTCAGACTTTCTGCCTCAACTTTCAGCTCGATGTTCTACGGCAAGGGAATGAAAACCCAAAAGTTATTGGCAACATGCAGATTAACTGTTGCTTGGACCAGCAGATGTAAAGCATCATTGGGCTAAGAAAAGCACAGAGACATTTCGGCTTTTAAAAGACACATTTTGCCTTTCAGAAATCTCAGAAAGTATGAAGGACCATCGTATTCACTTAACTGCTCTAATGGGGAGTACTGCACCTCAACTTGGGAATTTCTAGGGCTTCCATGCAGGTTTGTTCTCTAAGACACAAGAAATTTTCTTTTCTTTTCAAAACCTGATTGCATCAGCTGTAGGTTTTTAACAATTTTGGAACTATTCTGTTATAGCCTGAGAAAACGTCTCTTGATATAATTGTACAAAGAACTCCTTGGCCTGGAAGCTGACAGATGCCACTTCCAACAACAACAAAAAAAGACTCAAAAGTTAAGTGAAATAGGCAACCTCCCCACAAAACAAACTCTTCAAAAAGATTCACAGTTCTATGAAATTAATCTAAATGCATACGATTTTATATATTTCTTCAGTGGGACCATCAAACTTCTGCTGCATTCGCTCCTCCAGGAAGTAGATCCGAAGCTTCAGGTTGAAGTTTTCTTTTTTCAGATCAGTGATTTGCTGTGAAACAAGACAGAAAACGGGCAAATTATGTGATCTGTTCCAAATTAAGAGTAAAAACTACTACAGAATTTGGTTTTGCTCTCCACAGTGCAATACTGGAATCCAACCCACTGGACATAGTTATACATGTGGATGATACACATTAAATTGTGAAGGTGTTAATTGCACCATATGACACCCAAGTCCAAATAAACATCCTTCCCTCTAAGATTGTGTCACCCACTGAGCTATGAATACCCCAAGCCTTTCAACAGGTTCCTGTCTCCTACAGCTTCAGCCCAAAGCACAGAACACGATGTTCTCCCACCACCTCAGCCATAACATTTTTTCCCCAACTCCATTTCTCGCCTGAGCAAGAAGAAATCCCAGTCCAGCCTATCTCTTCTAAATGTTTTGAGATTTGTCTTTTAGTTTGGTTTTAAGACATGTAGCCATGTTGGCACACACATAAATGTTGTGTTTGTCCAAGATGTTATCATTTATGATAACATTTGTGTTTATTTTCAGCCCTGCACAGCACTTAAGCAAATAACAACTATAAAACAGTACTGTTTAAAAATATATAACACAAGCTGTAGTGCAGACAGTGCTCTTTAGAATATTCCTTCTTTAAAACATTGACTGACTTGACAAAAAGAGTATCCAAAAAAGTTTTTAAAATCTAAAAATATTAGGCAATTCTTCTATAAGATGGAACTTGAACGAAATATAAGACATTATCCTGAAACAAATATTTTCTAAGGAAAAGCCTGGGAAGGAAGCCTCATTCATGGGACCCAGGCAATCTTATTCATGGGAAGAAAAGCCACAAGCACACAAGGCACGTGAGCCCAGTCGAACACCAATAAAACCTTTATCCCATCCCACATTTCATAGTGCAATTCTTTGGGGGAAAAAAATTGTTTATCATTTTTAACCTTCCTTGTGGAAGCAGTAACATAGTTGATGGTCTCATTAAAGAAAAGAGTCTCCCTCTAAATTTTTTTTAACAGGCTAAGCATAAAACATTCATTCAAATAAGACTCGTGTCCCTTGCCAGGTGCTTTCAGCAAATGGAAATCTAATATGCTACAGAGCTACTAATAAAATATTTATGTAGGCTTTTCCAGAACTGTACAGTGCCATTTGTAAGAATTATTAGCGATACAATTTCTAAAATATTTGGCTTGCGAAACCTAAGATTACGTTCTGTAAGTGCACTCAGAACCTGCATCTGCAAACAATTCTTCAGTTTAACAATCCCTGCCCAGCAAGATGCCTTGTCATTATTCACACAAGTGAATATCATCCAAGCAACTGAAAATCCAGCTGACTACATAAACTTTGTGCCTCATTCCCACACCTTGCCAGTAAGATCACTCCTAACAGTCCCTGCTCATTCAGAAAAAGTCCAAGCGACAAAGACACTCTGAACTTATACCAGTTGAACTTCTAGTTAGTCTCCACACATTCAATATATTTCTGAGTCAAAAGGAAAAAATAATATCATAAGAACTCAACATGCCATGATTTTAGTCACATGTACTGCAGTAGCAACAGAAATAAACCAAAGAGCTTAAGGGCAATATTTTCAAAAGGCAAATAAAACAGACTATGCAACCATAAAACAAGAAGTGAAACAAATGTCGTCTCTGAGGCTGTTTCTCAGATGAAAGTTAATTCAGGCAGACTACAATTAAAAAGTTATCACTTAATAAAAAACAACGTGTATAATGTGAGCGAGTTCCCACGGCAAAGAGATTTTAATGGCAACAGTCTCAACTTATGCATTTGAAGACTAAGTTTTAATTCCTTTATGCATCATGATTTCTGTATTTGAAAAAAGGAACGAAAACCAGGACAATGATACACACACTACACAGAACAATCCACACCATGGACAGCATGGCAGCAAATCCTGACACAGATTAGTTCCTTTCCCAGCCTGCATGGAGCCACTTTCATGCCAAATGGATCTGTCAGCAGCAGCTGTGTTTTCACAGTTTTCACCGGCAGAGGCCCTTTTACAAGACAGCAAAACTCTTATGTGGGTTTGGAGAGACAAGAAAAAACCCACAATTGCTATTACTCAGTTTCCTGCCTTAATACCCATCACCCTTTCTATCCTTGAGCACCCAATAACCCATAACGAGGTTCCTCAATTAGAGATCCTTTCTGGTTCCTTCTCTATTGCAAGGAAGTGAGACACACCATCAATAATTGAAAAATGTGCACCTCTAACATTTTCCAGCTCAGCACCTTCTCCGGGTCTAAACATAAAAGGATCTTTCCTACATGGATCCACCTTTTAGGCCATTACATCCATCCTGCTCTCTCTGAGCTGCAAGGCCAGGAGCCACTCTTTTAATTACATCCTTCTCATATCCTAAATAAGAAACATAATTTTAGAAATATCTCTTGTGTTTAATGGATTCTTCTTCCTTTACTTGAATGGATCTCTGAGCTTCATTATACTGCTGGCATCCACAAAAGTTCTTATCCCATGAGTTTGACAGCTCAGTTTAGCATGAGGGGTCTGCAGACACCTGGATGACAGACCTGTGACCTTTCTCCCTACATAACAAGCTTTTTCCTCCCTGCTAAAGCTTTTTTCCCTGTCTGCAGGGTTCTTTTGCACAATAACCCACTTGCAGAATGTATATTCTAGACTGAGGTCTTTTGTACATATCACAATAAAAGATTTTAAGCCCATCCTAATGCCAAGGCAGCGTCTGCCTACCCCAGCTGACAAAAAGAGAAAGACGAATAGATACAGACTGTAAAAAAAAAAATCCCTCCCCAGGGCTTTCCAAAACAAGCTTTAAGTTCTGAGCAAAGAGCATAGTTTCCCGTCAGGGGGATATAAGGCCACGAGAAACCGAAAGAGTTTAGAAGCAGCACTCATTTCAAAAACAATGCCACAAAAGAGAACAGCAGCCACAGCAGTGCCCTGAAACTGCAGACACTTAACACAGCCCCAAAACAGCAGCCACAGCCTTTATCTGCAGCAGTCATCTCAAATATTTTAGGTTGCTTCCCCCTCTACAGCTTCTTCTCACAGTAAGAACTAGAGTTTAAAAAAATGTAAAACATGTAACAGGGAAGTTGTCCTGCAACACAGCTACACCCCAATCAAATCATCATTCCGTAGATATAAACTTACTCAATTTAAACAACTAATACAATTAATATATTTTTTAAAAATCTAATGTTTTCCTTTATGTGCTAATAAGTGCCAAAATAATTTTACCTACAGAACTGTCACAATGACACTAGATTCTTACAACAGAAGTATTCTCAGCACTCTCGTACGTAAAGTTAAAAGGCATCATACTGCAGCCAATGAATAAAAGACAAATCCTGCGCTAGCCTAAATGAAAGTAAACTTGATGCCTCCCTGAAATAAATCAAGAGCAGATGTGCAAACCAAGCTCTGGTGCTTGTGGTGATCTGCAGGAACTTTTGAGCAGAGGGTGCCAATTTTCGTTTCACAACTCCAGCGCAGCAGTTGGCTGCTCTCAACAACAACTCTCTGCCTCGGTTTTGAAAGCAATACTTAAGAAATACAAAGCACAGACAGGGCCATCCACCTGGTCACACCTCCAACAGATGTGTGTCAGCTGACACACACTACAAACCTGACCCCGAGGGGCAACACTTCAGGCAGCATGTTGGGAATACCTTGGCCATAAGTCTGTCACCGAGTCCTGTATTAAAAGTCTGCTTACGTTTTCATAGTCCTTCATGGTCCGAGCTCGAGTTGGTGAGACTGTGTCTTCTGCCACATCTGGCAACACTGGACATTTAAAAAGACAGAACCAGTTCAGACAGCAGAATCTCTAAGCAAAGCTTTAATTTGGCAAAGGTCTACACTAATCTAAATATAATAAAAGTAGAACAACTTTTGTGAAGCAAGGGAAGGGATGCTTTGCCCCTCGTTTACATCACATGTTAGTGCTACTAAGTAGTATCTAGATTTCTTTCTGATCACAATGAGCTAACACTTAACCTCCCAAATTCCAGCATCACCCATTTAAACCATGATATACACTGAAATTAGGCTGTGTGAGGTGCACTCACAAGAATAAGTCCTCAGAGCAACTACAGATGAATCCCATATTAAATTAATTCTTGTTAATCCACTAGAAAGCAATACAAATCTTCCAGTATCTCACTGGTCACAGGACAGGCCTTAAACTGAAGGAAAATATAAACAGAGGAAATGGCCAGGATTTACAATCCTAAAATTTAATCCCTCCTGAATCTACAAGTTCTGTTTGCACACACACTCTGCAGCAGCCACATTTAACAGGCCTGCATAACTCATTTCCACTCAAAACAGAGAGAGTAAACTCCCAGTCAGACTAATGACAATGTATAGAACATGCAGCACTTACATCACCTTAAATGTAAAGAAGATATAGCTGGGGACTCAGACAGACTCTCATACTAACTCAAAGAAAATATTTCATTTAAATCACTTCCAAAATTGCTATGCATATGTGTAGAGCACATTAAGAGTACCAGCCAGTGGTTTTAACATCTTGAAAGTCTAATTAATTTCACAAGGCAGCTTTCCCTTGAGCAGTTGCTCATTATTTTACAGCAGGAGTACATAATTTGTATTTGCTTCCTTTAGTGAGTAAATATAACTTCCTGGTAAACCATCTAATTTGATTTGTCTTAGTTTCAACTACTACTTCACCTACACCATGGAGTCAGCCATTCTTAAAGAAAGCCAACACACTCATAAAGAAACACATTCATAAAGAAAATCAAAACATACACCTGAAATTTACCATAACAGAGTAAACAACGGACAGGAGGTTTCAAATTAGTACTGCCCAGACACTTTACTTTGAAATAAGTGTTTCAAGCAAGTCTCCCACACCTGAACAGTTACGTGGCACTGGGCATACCTGATGGAGCTACAGGAGAGATGGAGAGGGGCTTTTCATAAGGAGCTGGAGTGACAGGACAAGGGGGAATGGCTTTAAACTGACAGAGGGCAGGGTTAGAGTAGAGACTCAGAAGAAATTCTTCCCTGGGAGGGTGGTGAGGCCCTGGCCCAGGTTGCCCAGAGAAGCTGTGGCTGCCCCATCCCTGGAAGTGTCCAAGGCCAGGTTGGACGGGGCTTGGAGCAACCTGGGCTAGTGGAAGGTGTCCCTGCCCAGGGCAGGGGGTGGGACGAGATAATCTTTAAGGTCCCTTCCAGCCCGAACCACTCTGTGATTCTATGCTCATCACACAGGAAAAAGCACCGAATTACGGCTCCTGTTCAAGAGGAGCTGGACAGGAAAGTTTCTTTAACGCGCGACCAGCTCAAAGCCGAGGCATCGCGTCTAGATCCTTGAGGCAGGCGGGAACCGAACAGCCGAGTCGAGAACGGGAGGATGCACAGTGCGCAGCTCCCCGACCGCTGCCGGGCAGCGTCGCCCGGGTGGGTATTCCAAGCATTTTAAGTACGCGCCCCACAAAATCGCCGATCGCCTTATGTAAGGCTGCGAGCCGCAGCGACCGCGGCCAGCGCAGCCCGCGGCAGCAGCCGCTGGCCCGAGAAGCCCTCCGCTCACACAAAAACGCATCACTTAAAAGCCGTATTTTTGCGCATCTTTTCCCCCCGCGGGGCTGAGGTTTTCCCCCCCCCCGCAGGGATCGAGCGCCGAGCCCGGGCGGGCTCCCCACAGCGACCCAGCCTTACCTTGTCCGCCGGGCGGGCCGGGCTGGGGGTCCCCGCGGGAGATGTCCGGCAGCTGGGAGGCGCTGGCGCTGGGGAAGGAGGGAGGAGGAGAAGGAGGAAAAGGAGGAGAAGGAGGAAAAGGAGGAGGAGAGCGCTGAGAGCCGAACGCCGGAGGGGCTCGTCCCGCTGACCCGGCGGGCCCAGCCCCGCGGCCCAGCACAGCCCCCGCCGCGCAGCCCCCGCCGTACCTGCCCTCCCACCCCAGCGGCAGCGGGGGGGGCT
>VZRE01009605.1:1110512-1163793 GCA_013396775.1 Cephalopterus ornatus
CCCCCCCCCCCGCCCCCCCCCCAGCGCCAAGCCGTCATCAGGCTTGGCGGGAGAAATAATGACGCTTTAGTTCCAAATTCTAATCGCCGCTCTCCGGAGCTGGCAGGGGCAAAGCCGGCTGCTGTCAGCACCCATGCAGGCTCATTTTGAGACAATCTGGGTTTGTTGGGGTTTTTGTTTGTTTGTTTGTTTTTGGTTTTGTTTTGTTCCGTAAAGCAAAGGTCTAAGCACGTCGTCTCTCCCGCTTTTTTTGAGGGGGGAGAAAATGCGATTACGTTGAACATTTCAGAGTACCGACAGCTGGAAACGCTGAACTGGATTACGTGTGCTGTGGTGTCCCCTCCTACACCGTGTCCCCGAGGGCATGGCCACGGGCACCGTGCCGGAGCCGGTGGAGTTCCAGAGGAGTTCCAGAGGAGTTCCAGACATCCCCTTGCTGCCCATCCCGCTCGAATTATGAACATCATGAATATATCGAAATTTTCGAACTCATTATTTGGGAGCTGTTTGTGTGGGACTGCAATATTTACAGCGTCCCCGTGCTGGGACTGGCTCTCCGTGTTCCGTGTAAGACGAGGAAGCTCCATCCGTCCCAGCGGGACACTCACCTCACCCGCGGGAGTGACCGTGCGCCTTAGATTTGGTTTCCCCTTCTAGATTTGGTTTCCTCTTCAGTCCCACTGTCTCAGGTTTCACTCACTGTGTCTGGTTTCACTCACCATCCTCTGGGCTGTCTCAAAGGGACTTTTACCCGGCCAAGAAATCAGCCACAGACGAGGGCTGACCACGGGCCACGGTAATTCTGTGAGTTTATCATCCCAAATTGTCCTGGTGCCCTGTGAGCTCCGTGTCCTCCATTCACCTGCACAATCTCACTGTTCAGAACAGACTGATGCTGTCACCTGTCAAATGCCCCAGGCTGGCGGCAGCAGCCCCTGCAGCTCTGGGTGTGTAGGGTCATGGTGGGCTTCCCATCCCTGCTTCATCCTTCCAGCTTTATGAGTACAAGTGCAGGATGGAGCAGCTGTCAGAGCCCCCAAACTGCCAGGAAATGCCAGGTACTACTTAGCACAACTAAGCTCTCAATCCCATCTCCCATAGAACTGGACATGGCTCATGCTTTGCCTTTGGGCACTGCTGACCCCAGGGGATGTTTGGTCCCTTCAACTCCCTCATGACAGACCTTGGGAGGCATCGGTCACCTTATGTGACTGTCACCCTTCTGCAGTGGCCTCTGCCAAGACGAAGTTAAGTTCGCAAAATTACGTCTGCCATATGGCACCAGATCTGACCAGCCAGGCTGAAATGTGGCTTCCCTTCCTCACAGAGCAGGTCTTCATACAATGAATGAGTCTGTTCACGGAGAGGATGGTACCAATTTGCTCTTGTTTAAGGTTTCAGTGAGGTGTGATGTATTTGATGCGTGTCTTTAAATCAGTGTCTGTCAGCCACATGTACAGAGCAGACCACTTCCCGCTCGTGTGCTGTGGGCACACACAGCACCTCTGTCTGCAGAGCCACAGTCCATGTCACACATTCTTTATTCCAAAGGAAATCAGCAGGGCCCTCCTTGTGAAGTTTATTGCTTCGTGAAATGTTTGTCCAATGGATAAACATACGGATATATAGAGATGCATCCATGTCTATCTCCCCTGGAGGTATTCAAGGCCAGGCTGGATGGGGCCCTGAGCAACCTGGTCTAGTGGAAGGTGTCCCTGCCCATGGCAGCGGGTGGAACCAGATGATCTTTAAGGTCTCTTCCAGCCCGAATCATTCCAGGATTTTATAAGTCCATGTATATATAGACAGATAGGATGGAAAATTTCCCTGGGTTACTACACTGCCCACTGTTTTGAAACCTGCAGCAGCAGCAGAAGGCTGAGAGGGGCAGAAAGGCCTGGGAAATGCGTTTAGAAGCAGTTAACGACTTGCCTTCTGATAATCTGCTTAATGTTGTTTAACCTTATCTTAATTAGCAGCACATTTGGGGAGATTACACTAAATCCCCGTGCCAAGAAGCTGTGTCGGAACTTCCCTGCTTCTCGAGGCAGCCCAAGGTCCTTCCCACCTCGGGAGGAGTCCTAAAGGGAGCCTGGGAAGGAAGTACGTATGGTGAGTGTAGTGTAGGGGTGAGTTGAGCACAAGGTGCCCTGGAGCAGACAAGAGCCAGCGGCTCACTGTGCTGCGCTGCGGTGGCACAAGGAGGGTGGATGTCACCATCAGCTGAACACGGGTCCCCCTCACCCTTCTGCTCTCACTCCCCACTCTGGGGACCTGGTTCAGCTCTCAGCGCTGCCTCCTCCTCTCACAGCTCACAGCAAGATTCTTCCTAACTTAAGTCATACACAGTCCAACTGCTGTGCTAATGCAAATCAGGTCCCAATAAACTCCCTGGAATTTCACCGCTGTGGCCCTTACTTATATAGCTCTGGCTCAGCTAAACATTTGAACGAACACTTAAAACCAAGTGCTTGCTTAGTTTATGAAGCCTTACCTCTCCAAGTTCTTTGCTTAATAAGGGCTGCAGTCACACACAGCTTTCAGCAGAAAAGCTGAGTCTTTAGCAGTTGCAATTGCAAATAAATCAATTTCTTAACGCTGCCAAGTGAGACAGAAACACAAGTTTTACACAGACGCTCCCTGAAGTGTTCAAAACTACTGACGCCACACATGTGGATTTCTGAGTATCTATAGCAGAAATGGCCTTTGAAAGACATTTGTGGTCACGAAGAAAAATCTGATCCAATATCCTCATCCCATTTCTAGCTTTGCTCTGAGGGTTTTGTTGTTAATGACTCACATCTCTGACAAAATGCATCCATGTGAACGATGCAGAAAACAGTGGGAAATCAGACACTGACTGTGGAGATCCCTAACATGTCACTGTGAGCAGCTGAGGGCTGGGATGGTTCATGGCAGACACAAGGGATCAGAGGACTCATTTTTTAGCTGGATTATCCGACACAGGATGTCAACTGTACTTATGAATATCTGATGGTAAAAAACATTTTTTGTGCCTTGGTTCTCATCTCACATACAGGGCTATAATAAAGGAGTAATTCTCTTGGAACAAATATCATTACTAGGATGAGATCAGATTCAATCCTTTCTGTCAGTGGAAAGACTCCTGCTGAGCATCAATGAACAAAAACCACAGATGCAAAAATCCAAGTGGCATAGATACAAATTATATACATTTATTTTTATTCATTTTAAATAACATTCTTCTGTATAAATTCTGACATATATTCAAATCATACACTTTTTTTCTTTTTAGAAATGCATTTGAAAGCATAGCATATGCTTGGGAGACGCCGTGTTTGGACGTGTAGTGAGACTGATGGGTTTCAGTTGGGAGCAAGTACAACTTTTAAGGCCCACATTTTTCTTATTTTAATCCATTCCTCTGACACACAAAGAGCAGAGTCCTGTGGGAGCTCATTCTAAAACTTCACTTTAAAGAGAAAAGTATTTTTATATCCTTTATTTAAAGGAGACTCTGCAAACTTTCTGCCGCGTTTACATTGCCTGTAACACTGAAGGTAACAATAGTGCAAAGCAGTGGTTAACTAGCCCAGGATACCTGAAGGATGCTGAATACATCCCCTCCTCTTTCCTAAACGCTTCCAGCGTGCTAAGTTTGCTCAGCCTGGTCCAAGGGAATTACCATTCCAGCGGCTGACATCTCCTGACAGCTCCCCAGGGCCAGCGCTCCTCGCAGCTATTTCCAGCCACGGTGGTTCACAAGACTCAGGATCATCTATTCTCATTAACCCAACCCCTTCTCTGCACTCTGTGCTCACCAAATGCTCTCCCCAGCCATGAGCCCTCGAGGCTGCCCCACGCCTGACACACCTTTGTGCCCTTTACCTGCTCCAGTCTGGCCTCTCGCCTGCACTGTGGAACTGGGCTCACCCCGTATGGACCAGCCCAGCCTCCATGACCCCAAGGATCGTGCCTTGAGGTGGTTTCCCACACCCACCCGGCCTCCCCTGCCCTGCTGTGCCTTCTCTGAGTTCTGCAGCTGCTGCCCCATGCCATGACCCCATTCTCTGGGACATCCTCACCGCTGCACCCGTGCAGAAGGTGCTGCCCGGTGGCCCCTCAGGAATGCCACATGTACCTGTACTGTCACCTCAGCCCTACAAGATGCCTCCCCCTGCCTCGCTGGCTGCTGAGCTGGGCCTCAAAGCAGCCCTGAGAGTCCATTTCTGGTTTACCTGCCCTTACCCCAGCGTGGCATAACCTGAGCACCTGGGAAGCCTCATGACAAGCGATGACACAGGTCCTGGTCCTGGTGACCTTCATTACCCAGCACAGGTGTTTGAGCTCTGCACGCCCTCCAGTCAGAGCTGACTGGAGACAGAACTAGCTCAGCCTCTTCCTCCCCTCTCTGGTGCCAGGGGAAGCTGCATGATTGATGAGAGCATGGAGGATCTGGTCTCACATCACCAAAGCCAAACACAAAGCTGTTTATTCCTCCCTTGCTGAGGCATCGATCTCCTCCTCTAACTGTAGTTCTCATGTGCCAAGGCCTGGGTGGCACGAGGTGGCTGGTGGGTCCCTGCTGAGTCATTCTGCCATCTGACAAGCCTTGTGCCAGTGCCACATCCTCGCTGTGTCCTGCTAAAGGACATCCTGTGCTTTCCTCTGCCATCCAAGCCTGGGCAGCCAGGTCCCTCCTGCCCAACCAAGCTTCCCATCACATCTGCCAGGCCGCCTACATCCCTTCATCCAGATGTGAAACCCACAGGCAACAGCTGTACTGCCCCACCTTGCATCCTGACTGCAGGGCATCCTGACCTCCTCCTCTGCCCAAACACAGAGTGTTTGGAGCACTCTGAAGGTCAGAAGGAGCCCAGGTGCCAACACCTCCTGTGCTGTGGCAGGCAGGGACTAGGAGGGGCTCAGCACCTGAGCCCATGCTCTGCTTGTGCAGATGGTCCTTATTTCCACAGTGAGACAAAAATCCAAGTCTGTTCCCGTTACAAAGCAGCCCAGTCATACCAAAATTTGAGGAAGAGGTGTTTTGTGGCAGAGATTAAAAGATCTACTAAAGTATTTTAGAAACGTTAAAGTGAACAGGCTGTCCTTCACTTTGCCCTCTAGTATCAGTCCCCAAAACTAACACTTCCTAAATTACCTTGCCCCACCCTATGAAGTGACCAAGTGCAAGTGTATCACTAGATTAGCACTGCTACATAATTACAATTTTTAGGAAATTTTCTATTTCAGCACCACTCTGCTCTTTAAGAGTTCGGTGAGTAACTCCAGGATTAGCAATATACAGATTTTCTCCTCCAGTCCTCCCCCGTTTTATAGCTAAAAGTAACCCTATTATGAATGACATCAGCCAGATTTATAACCTAAACTATGGGACCTCACCCAGGCCCACAGCAGGCAACAGCAGCTTTTCCATTGGGCCTATATGCAATTCCACACTCTGCCCTCACCATTTCCCTTGGTCAACCTCAACTATTTCTCTCCTGCCTTGCCGTGCCTCATCTTCAATTCAAATTTTGAGGCAGAAATGGCATCTTTGTGCATGTATTTAAAGCTCCTATTTCCCCACCTCCCAAACCTCCAGAGATAAGAAAAGCCTCCACGCAGCACCAGCAAGCAAATAAATAACCACCACATTCTCCCTACCACGTTTCACCTGGAGAAATACCCACTTTTGCCTGGCTCTGAGGATGCATCCGCCAGCTCCCGCTGACCTTCAGAAAGTACTTCACTGATCCTCATCATTAATTGCCGGCGAAGCCCCACCACGAACAGCAACACAGCTGCAGCTCTGGGGCTGGGCAGGAGTGAGGTGAAATATTTGTTCCACATCCTGTTTCAATGCAATGGGTTGATTTCCAGGGGTGGGACCCCCATCTTGAGGCTCACAAGCTGCAGGGACCAACTGAAGAGCCAACAGTGACCTCCCTGTGCTGTGCTGCCCGTTTGTTGTTCTCCCTCTGCAAACAGCCCACCAGCCTCCCACAGAACTCAGGGGACTCTGTAAAACCTCTGTAAAACCAAAAAAGGTTTGTTTGACAGCTGATTCCCCCGCCACCACCCTGTGCTACACTAAATTCCTGAAACCACCCCTGGTGCACTTTTACCTGTTGAGCCTCGAAGTGCAGATCTGCCCCTGTGAGCTCTTCATCTCCAAGCTGTTTCCACCCAAATCCAAGAGACTTTTGGTTTTGCCCCTCGAGAGGCCAGGAGGCTGCACTCAGCCCTCTGGCACATCTGCCCCATCAGAGATGGCAATGGGATCCCTTCATCCGATGAGCAGCTGCTTCAGAGAACCTCAGCCATGGAGACCAGGCTCTCAGTGTGTTCGTGACAGTGAATTTGCATTTTGGATAGAGATTTAAAAGCAAACAACAGATTGTTACATCCGATTTTTGGACACCTACTCGGCCCTAGTCATGGCAACACTGGTATTCACTCTATATTTAAAGGAATGGCAAAATTTGACAGATGCAAGTAGGGAGCACTCACATTTTCTCTAAAAAAGAAAGTTATTCAATGACACTAGAAGAAAAGCTTTAAGCAGTCGTTGTTTGCCAGAGGCCCAGCTCCAACAATATTGCCATCTCATTTACAGTATTTTAAACAATCCTCATGTTTTGTTTTTGTTTTTTTAACAACGCCACTAACCGCTGTACAATTAAAATCTAGAGGATAAAACATGACCTGGGGAGTAGGGGAGGTTGGGAAGGGGTTCATGGTTTTGTTGTTGGGGGTTTTTTTTTGGTTGGTTGGTTGTCCTTTTTACAAATAATTACAAATACAATTCCAAGAAGATATATTACATTTTATATACAGAACACACCATTTCTATCAGGGTAGGGTATTAAGCCTGGCTTTTCTTTTTACACGGCAACCCTGAGATGTCTTGTCGTCTTCCCTTGCACAGAAACTATACAAGTTCATTAACTCCTTCTAGAAAAAACTGGATTGCTATGTTTTAATAGCATCATCACCCTGTATAAATACTCAGAAAGGGAAAAGCTTAGTCTCTTCCCTAATTCAAATGTTCTCATGATTTTTTTCCTGTTTCCCTGCTTAGTGGAAACAGATAATGGTGACTTTTTTTCAAGTGTGCAACTCACTCCTCTACTTGCTTTTTGGTAGCACAGTGAACAATTATTTCCCTTTTTTTTTGTCCTCCTTTCAAACAAATTTCTATCAGGAACTAAAATGATGCCTTTCCAAAAGGTTTGTTTCCTGAAATTCCACTGTTAATTCATGAGCTCCTTCTCAAACTAAAGGATGCAGACACAAGCCTTGGGTTGGCTGGAAACCAAGTAGCTTCTGATTCCTCACGGGGGTTCTGCTCTCTCCACCCCACCACCTCTTCATAACAAAATGTTTCAGATCAGCACAATCAAGTGTTTAACAACAGTGAATTCTATGGATCTTTATGGAGAACAGGACACTGAATGCATTTCACCAGGTTACCTGGAATTCGGATGTACTACACTGCCTTCTGTTCACCTGCAAGCTACAGCACGCCCAGCATTAGAGTATCTGAAGAGCAAATTCCTCTGCATGGAGCCTTGGCACGGATCCTGATACCCCTTCCACAAGCCCTGTAGCTTTTTGAAGCCAACTTTGGAATAGCTGGATCGCTCCTAAGCTTTATAATTATGCATGGGAGTCGTCAGCGTTAGCTGTCCGTTCGGCGCCACTTCATTCCCATCGTCTTCCAGCAGCCCCGACACGTCGGCGTTGGGAATGCTGTCGTGGTAGCTGCTGAAGCTGATGTTGTCCTCCTTGAGCTCAATGGTCCAAAAGGGAGCGTTCAGTTTTCGGTTCTGGTACTCACGGTACATGTAGACGGCACCCACAAAGCCCATCAGCAGGACCACGACGATGATGATCACTGTCAAGATAATGATGTTGAACTGAGTCCACGACACGTCTGCGAAGGCAGAGGTGCTGTTGTCAGAGGAGCTGACAGGAAATATCGTCTGTAGAGTTGTTGGTGACAACGTACTGTTCAGCACTGCCGTGGAAAATGATGTTGCCCTGGTGGCATTTGGAGCAGAAGTTGTAAACTCCCTTGTTTCTGGGCCAAGAGTGGCTTCTACGAAACAAATAAAGAAATGATCAATAAAAATCTGCTAGGCTGGAATCAAACACAAATGGAAGAGACTTGACATTTGTATCAGTTATTATGGCAATTAAGTCTACACTGTTAAAGCTGGTGTTTTTTAAAAATGCTTTACAAAATGATTGGCCAGGGTTGGGTTTCATGGTTTACTGAACTAATTCTATGTGCTAAGTACCCATGGACTGCAGCATCCCTACGAAAAATCTGGTGCTGGAGGGCTAAGTGAAGTAGTCAGAATTCAGTGTTTCATACATGAGCTTACGATGAGAGCAAGTCACCCAGTCCAGCTCCTGTCCAGCCCATGAAAACGGGGCTTTACCAAGCTCAGCACATTTGGACTCTGAACCAACGTGTCACTTGGTGTCTGTGTGGCTGCACAGTCAGGCTGGGAGGACACAGCGACTCCAGGAGCTTAAATCCCTCACAACTAGTGCACCAGATGTGGGATTATTCTCATGATATTATTTCTGCCTTACTTGTACAAACAAGAAGATCAAAACTGAAAAAACGAACCACAAGTATTCTGCCATCACAGCCTTTAGCAACAGGTTTCAGTGTTTGCACTGCTTTAGGTAAAAGGGCAAAATAACCTCAGTTCTGCTTTTGAGTGAGGAAGTTGTACACAAACCTCGTGGAAACCCCCTGCCTGCACAGCCAGAAGCAGAAGGTGACCAAATCACAACAACAAAAAAAGACTGTGGATGTTCTTATGAAGCTTTCAAACACAGAAGGGGCCAGGTGGGATCCCCTGTTGGTTTCAGCAGCTGCCACGTGAGCACACGTGAAGCATGAGAACATGGGAACTACCAGAGTGTGCCACGAGCTCTGCCTTCTTCTTGGCACTAAATATCCAAGAACCTGCCTTGCTTCCAGCAGCCATGGGAAAACTCCCTTCTCAGATATAGGAGTCAGCGACAAGTCAACACTGGAGATCTCATAAGTGGGATGCAAAGTCCTTAGACCTGCATCAAACCAGTTGAGCCACAGGCCTCAGAGAGCACCACAAATCCTGAGTATTAAGCTCACAAAAGTAACTAATAAAGCATTTCCTCACATGAATAACCTGATCTATTTTAGACTCTCAAGTCCAGGCAGCAGGAACCCTCCAGAAGCTGAAGCCTCAATCAGCCAGAATGTTCTCCACACCTATTGCTCCACAGGACTCTCTTCACCCTCTTTCCCACTCTCTTCCTGCTCTCAGAAAAGCAACTTCATTTTAAACCCACATACAGCTGCAGCAATTACAGCTGATGGTGCTGTACAGATCCAGCTCTCCTGAACATCTACTAATTATGACTGAGGAGGAGAGTCACTTCCGAAGGACTAATTTTGCACTAAGTTGCATCTCCAGTGGCAACAGGAGCTGGAAATACTCAGCACATCTCCTGCCACGGGTCCTCAGGGGAACTCCCACGAGTTAACTTTGGGCTGTCACGTTCCCAGTTCATGCAATGAAGAAATGCCTCTGGAATGGGCATCACACACCTAATGCAGCCTCTGCTCTGAGTCCCCTCCCTGCAGCAGCTCCTCTATTATCTGCAGGTCCTGCCTTACGCTGATAAGGATATTCAGGATGCTGAATGCCAGAAGGTGTTTCTCTATGGGATAATGGGCAGAATTCTGCAGTAGGAAGCAACATGACATGAGCAAGAGGTTGCTGGAAAACCTTTGACTGTGGGGAAAGGGCATGAGGAATTCAGTCATCCTTCCCAAATTCCTTCACCAACACTCAATCCCTGGCAAACCCCGCCAGCAGCTATAATTAGGGTAAAAAACAGAACAGAGACAATGGCTGATTCACCAGCAAGGAAACGGCACTTTTCTGGGCTTTATTTGTGAGTCAGCATCAGCTCAGTGCTGGCACGGAGGCCCTGGGTGAAGACATTTCCTGCAGGTCCCGGTGACAGGGCGGGCAGTGCCGAGCTCCGGCCGCGGCATCACTCCCGGGCCGTGCCACGGCGCTGCCTGTTCCGCTCCCGGGGCCGTGCCAGCTCTCCAGATGTCCCAGAGCAGCTCCTTGAGAGCAGCAGCTGTTCACTCAATGGGCTGCTTTGGCAGCTTTGACGTGAGCATCACATCCAGCTGCTTGATTGAGATGCCAGCTCGGCAAAGCTTCTGCTGCCTCCTGCAAGGAGTGAGCTCCGGCGGGAGCCCACGCGCCAGCTCCCGGGTGGCACAGAGCCACACTGCACCACTGAGTCCTTGCTCTGCCTCACCATGGCAGCAGGAACACCATCCCCTCTGGGGCTGGAAACACTGACTTTGGTCACGCCACATTGTCCTTGGAATTCTCTCCATCAGCCTTGAAACCATCAGAATCTTGGTCAGGTTTAAGGCTCTGTGGGTACCCAGGGCTGGGTTTAGCTTTGCCCAGGTTGTGCAGAACATGCTGTCTCATGTCAGCTGCCACCCCTGAAACAGAACTTGGGTGATAATTTCACTCCAGAAGCCCCTCAGAACTAGGCCACTCCAATGCACTGGTGGTTTAAGAAAATCTTAACCTAAAGCTAGTTAATGCTCAGTACCTCAGCATGTCCATTTTCAGGCAATCTGTGTGTAAGAAACTGGAAAGAAAACGCACACATTTTTAACTGCTTAATAAGAAAGAGGAAAAACAAGTGTCGGGGAAAGAGGAAAGCTCAAACAGCATGTCCCAGTCCCTGTGAAAGGCAACAGTCTTCCCCCACATCAGGAACTGCCTATAACAATGCCATTAAAATAAAACTGAATGGTGAAAGCTGCAAGCACACAAGCAAAGCCATATATATATGGATTTTAACAGAGCAAGGTCACGTGGATCTTTGCACAAAGCCAGAGCTGTGCAGGGGGAGGTAATGGATGAGCTGATGCAAAAGTGCCATTTCCAGCCCTGTGACAGCACAGCTCCAGCTAATGAGCCTCCAACTTTGCTGTATTGATCACCTCCCTGAGCAGGGAAGGACTCTGTGATTACATGTCCAGAGAGCAGCATGGAAGTAAAAAACCACATTACCTCCTAATGGAAGATCTGAATTGAATCTCTGTTGGTGACAAGGACAAATTTATGGCCAGACACTCCCTTGCACTCTGGGTTCTCTCATCTGATACATCACACCAGCAATGTTTCCATGAATGGAGCTGAAGATCCAGTGTGAGGACCAACCTCCAGATAAACACTTAAGGAGCAACTTCAGAATCATTTTCTCTCATTTTAGTCCAAGCTCTCCTGCTGTGCAGCAGTCCCTTTAAGCACCAGAGTTTGCATCTGAGATGCTACACACAGTGTCTTGGATGTGGATTGGAGACTGATGAGACCCCCAGAACTGCTACCAGCAAATTTTGCTGTTGACTCGCTCCGAAAGTCTGGATCTCACCTTTCTGAGCTTTGGCTTCCCCATTTAGAAAGAAAGAAAAAAACATAGAATACCTAAAGTTGGGCTAAGCAGCTCTTGTTTGCAGAGTAGGAAGAGTGATAACATTAAGAACAGCCTTTCTAGGGAACCAGTGCTGTGGAATGGAACCATCAGTAAGGACAGCTCACTGAGCACTAAGACATCAAGCAATGGAAGTTTGAAAACCTACATTTAAATACACTTGCAAATAGGGTTTTCTTTTCCAGCTTGTTCTCTAACTACCTGCCACAGTCTGGAATCAGACCACACTTCAAAGACAGTAGGCACCAACACGTTACAAGCATCCAATTCTCTCCCCTTCACCGCAGGCCAGATAAACCTAAACCAACGTGAACAATCAACACTATTCCCTCTCCAAGCTGCACAGCGAGCTTTGACGGACCTGAGGAGCCTGTTTTACCTTTCCTGGTGCAGTTGTTGCCCTCGGGGTCCCTGGTGTAGCCCTCCTCGCAGCGCTCGCAGTGGAAGCCGGCGGTGTGGTAGAGGCAGCCGATGCACTCCCCGCTGTCGGGCCGGCACACGCCGGGGGAACGCGCCGGGTCCACGTTCCCGTTGCACCTGCACCTCACGCAGATGCTGTCGGAGTTGTAGTAGCCCTTGTCACACTGGTTGCAGTTGAGGCCCGTGTAGCCCGTTCGACACCTGTCACACCTCGGCACGGTCTCACCAGGCTCTGAGGGGCACAGAAAGGAGAGCAGGGATGCGCCGCAGCCCCTTGCAAGAGACACAGGGGTTCTTCCCGCGGGACCACACGGCACTCCGACAAAAGCGTTAACCAAGTATTAACCAGCCTCCAATTTTTGAGCTGGAAATACAATTTTTGAACTGCAGCAGTTTTTCTCTGTTCCTAGGGGAAAAAGCAGCTTTGGGGGTTTCTGATGCCTCGTTACCAGCCTCACAGAGCACTCTCAGCACGTTGCTAAGGAAAGAGATCATTACTTCTGAACACTTCCATCTCAAACAGGCAATTTCAGAGAACAGTTGGAACTATATCGGGGATGCTTGTAATCTGCAAGAACTTTTTGGCCTATAAGAAGCCAGAAGTGGCTTGATTGCAAAACTGATTAAGGAAGTATCAAAAAAAGTTCTACATATGATTATTACAGCCATGACTTCTCTCGGTTACATTGGGGAATCTCTACTTGGAGTCCCATGGAGATGTTCAGAAGCAGGCTCAGAGGTATGGAAGGCCACAAGGCACCACTGGGCATCTCTCCTGCCTGCCACAGGCTCAGCAGTTTCTCTCTGCAAAATTTTGCAGGTTCTTCAGAGCAGACTGCAGCAACACACTGGGACTTAGGCCTAGACTTTGAAGATCCCTTCCAACCTAAACCAGTCTGTGATTTTATAATTTTACGTTCCCTCCGCTGCACAGCTGCTCTCACAAGAGGCAGCACAAGCACCAGGGACACATCACAGCAGGAGCTACTTCCACAGGGTGCCCACAAACAGGGAATTCACAGGCTGTAAAACACCTCACTGGGCTGATGCACTTGAGTGGCAATTTAACAGAGGAAAGACACGTTCATTGTGAGGAATTAGAGCAAAACAAAAGCCTCACGTATGCGGCAGGTGCCGGTGGACGCCACGGTGGAGCAGGGGCAGCGCTGGCAGGCGTGGGCAGGATGGGTGCTGCGGTAGAAACCCTCCTTGCAGAGCTCACAGTGCTCCCCCTCGGTGTTCTCCTGGCAGTTCAGGCAGGTGCCTGGGGAAGGGAGAGGAGCACAAGCAATGGTTCAGCAGCAGGAACTGGAGCAGAACATTTGGAGCAAGAAACCACGTGGAGCACTCTCAATTATCGGAGCTCACAGGTGGTTTTGGATGCCCTCTGGCCAAAACATGATCTTGGCCTCTTATAACCTTCTGATGCTCATATCCCCTAGCTCCACACACACAGGGATCACGTGAATAAGCAGGTGGCCCCAGAAGTGAGGCCCCACAGCTCATCACTGAAAGGTCACCGCAGGTAAACAGGTGCTACCAATGTTAAACTCTCCTCAAGGAAAGGAATTTCAGTTTGCCTTTGTACCAGTGAGATGGAATTTTGTAGCTTCAAGTCTCCCACACCCACAAGGGGTCCCTCGGGTTTATGTCTTCGGGTTTTTTTGTGTGCAGCGTCTTCCTACACCCCAGAGCTGGTGGTCAGGAGCAAGGATGTGCCACCGTCCTGCTTCGGGGACAGGCAGTTCCATCCCACTAGTGTGGCTCCAACTTCTCCATCCCCAACACAGCAAGTCACTGACCTTCCCAGAGAAACAGAGAAGAACTGGGGGCTCACGTGAACCACCTCCCCTTCCTGGGGAAGCCCCTGAATCAGAAAGTTGACGTGCCATGTCTCAGCAGAGGCTGTGTCCTAATGGCCTCCAAATTGAATTTTGATACCACTGTGACCAGAGAAGAAAAATCTCCCTAGTTACGAAAGCACAGCCTCTATCCAAAGCCCATCCATCACCAGGAACTTGCTGTAATTCAGCCAGCTCCTCAGTGAGGTGGCAGGGAGCTGAGGGAAGCTTGTGTGATCAAATCTCTGTACCACACTCTGCAAAGGCAACAGCCCCCTTCTGTGAAGCAGGGTGGCACAGAGCAGTGTATTCACCACATGTGAGAGCACAGATTCACTGAGCTGATCCAGCAGTGCTGCTGGGGGATGGAGAAGTCTCATATCAACACCAACCACAGAAAAAAATCCTGATTTAGGTTAATGCTGGCTGTTAAAAAGACCACAGCAGATTTTCTTATTAATATCGGAACAGTCTGGCTCCCTCACAAGCCCAACACGCTGCATGGCTCCTGCTCCTCTCTTTCCACAGCGATGACTCTGCAGCTGAGCATCCCCAAGCCAACCTGGAGTGTCCTTGCAGCCAATCCTTGTGCCAAGGGCAGGAAGCAAACCCGGGAAGCAGCTGATTCACCCCCCAGCAGGGCACCGACAGCACCCCCATGACTACGGACACTTGCTTGGCATCAGCTCCCACCCACTGTTTGCTCTTCCCTCAGCAGCCTGTCAGACACGAGCCAGTGGTTTTTGTGGGAGAGATGTCAGGGTTAGAGGGGAAAATTATCTGCTGGGCTCGGTTTCTCCAGCAGCAAACCCTGATCAGCTGTTCCAGCGGGATGGATTCCTGGGACAGGGCAACGCATGGGAAGTTCATTTTCCCGGTCACAGCGCAGGTGCCTTGAACTGTCCCACACAGACATTAATGGGGGCATAAATCTGGAATCACACCTGCGCTGTCTGTACAGTCTTGGTCGTTTCAGGACCAGTGTCTTTCCCATGGGCAGAAATTACTCACATTTATCCCCACCAGCCCTGCAAAATGGGTGCGTTTCCATGAGTCAGCACATTGCTCAGCCCTGCGGAGCACGCACAGCCCTGCAATCAGGTATCGCTGTGGAAAGCCTTAATAATTAATAGCACTTCTCATCCCAATAATGCCCTCAGGAAGGATCAGACCTCACAGTACCCCAGCTGGGAAGAACCAACCCACCTCATTGCACAGACACACCACGGGGTGCAAGGGTCGTGCCGGAGGAAGTGCTGTCGCCTGGGGAGCTCTCGCTGCCCGGTTTATTTATTTATGCCCAGTAATTTTAAATATTCCTCCTGGACAGAGCAATGCCAAGCAGGAACCAGCTGCAGAGCCGGCAGAGGGAGCCCAAAGTACAGCATTAATGGGAAAAAAACCCCTTGAAAATTTGACAAAGACTACATAGAGTTGATGCAAAGCTGGGGAGGTCACACAGAGTGCAGTCTCTAAAGCAAGCTGAGTGTTCTCCTTACTTATTAGACATCAAATCTAATCTTTAATTGACTGTTCTCTGCTCTGGTTTTGTTGGGTTCCCCCACTCCCAGATGGAGGAAAATTTAAAAAAAAAATATAATATTTTTGTCAAATCAACAAAAGGTCATTATCCAAGAGGAGGGGTTTTCACTGCAATGCCACGGGCAGCGATGGGCAGCAGCAGCAGAAAGGCTGCCTGAACAGCCCCATCCCAGGGACAAGGTCTGTGCTGGGTTTTCTTTAGGTTTTGTTTTATAAATCAAAAGCAGGGAGAACATTGAGGGGAAAAAAAAAAAAAAAAGGAAGAGCAGATTATCCTCCTCCTTCACAAAACCCACACACCCAGCTCCAAATCAGTAACACAGCTGATGTGTGCACAGCTTTAGGGACAGCCTTGTATCCTTCAATACTGATAGGACATAAGCACATTGAGCTCAGTAGAGGAGAGAATGCAGTAATTCATCCTCAGGGAAATGCAGTCAGGGAGCACAGACCCAGTGCCTGCCGAGTGGCACCGGGACACCAGCACGGCAGCTGCCTGTTCCTCTGCTGCAAACACAGCCCAGGAGGGAACACCAGGGCAGAAACTGCCCAGAAACACCTTATTTGATGGGCACTGCCTCTCTGCCAGCTACACAAAAACTCTGCAATATTACTTTGAATTATTACCCCTTTCTAAGCTCCTGGATAAATACCACAGAACTGCATTTCAGCTGGAAGTTTGGATGACTGGATGAGGGTTTGGATTTTTAAGTGAGTCCTGTGGCTGAAGTGAGGGTTGCACAGGCAATCACATAACATCTCTCCTCTGGGATCTGTCCTTCCAGTGGAGATGGGAAAGTGATTAGGCTCCCCCCTGCCCTCCCATAAGCTGTTCAAGCACAGATGCCTCGACATTTGCACTTCATCACCATCTGAGTGAGGGACAGTCAAAGAAATGATCTAGGAAAATGAACAAGGCCAATTTATAAAAAGTGGGCAATATTAATTAGGTGCTGCCAGCTTTTTCCAGCTCTAATCCTGCTATCTGTGGCAAAAAGTCCCCTTACATCAGTTCCAGTACAGTATATGTTTCCAGGTAAACAGCGGTTAAACAAAAGCTCTTAAAAAGCCCATGTTTTGTGTTTATGTAACTGCAGAGAACAATAGAGCCCTGATTTTCGATACAGACTGCTGAATTAAGGCTCTGCATTGCAGCCTGGGGTAAAACACACAGCCTTTATTGCCTTCCTTTGAAGAGGACCAGCTGCATCCTCGCCTTGCATTTCCACTTCAGTTTTAAGGTAAAAATTTTGGGTACTCAAGGCATAAAGATGTAGATGAAGGGGATAAGAGCAGAGGTGTGTGAAAGCAAACAGCAAAAACCAGAGAGGAGGAGACAGGTGAAGTCTGCAGCCCCTGCACTCACCTGTTGAGCTGTTGCAGGTCTGGGAGTGGTTGTTGCACTGACAGGGCTCACAGGAGGTTTCGTTAAACCTGTAATATCCGTCACTGCACCGGTCACACTTCAGGGCCATGACACCAACCTTACACTGGCACTTCCCAGAGCTGCAAAGGGAAAAACAAACACTGAAACCTGGCTGTACTGGAAGTCATCCAAGGTATAAACCTGCGGGCAGGGTTTTGGACTTCCTTTCCTCTTTTTTCCTTCTTTCTGCTGGAAGCAGCACATGAAACCCACGAGCAACCGTTTCCAAAAAGTGACAGGGGAGTTCAAGAAAGGCCGAGTCTCTGCCAAGCCAGTTGCCCTGACGGCAATTTCCAGCTGGGCACCAGAAATCATGGCTCATTCTAGAAAGTCCTGGCCCAGAGCCATCCCGTTGCATCAGCCCCAGCAGATGCTCCGACAGCCCCTCTCCAGTCCCTGCTCCACCGAGCACCAGCCCCGGGTCCTGCAGGACTCTGGGACACCCGTGGTCACTGTGCCTGAACAATAGCAGAGCACCCACGTGGATAATGACCTCCCCTTCACATCAGTGCCAGGCAGCACCTCCCAGATTTTCGGGTGAACAGACAATTCCCTGCTCACCACCTGCTCCACCGGCTCCGCCGGGAGCTGGCACAGGATCTCAGGTGTCTCGCTCGGGATCCAGCCAGGGCAGGTGTCAGCCACCTGCACTCCCTCCACTTCTCTTCCATGACCCCATTTATCCCTTCCACACAACAGCTCCATGGATGGAGAGAGGGCAAAGCCTCTCTCCAGTTGACTTCTGCTACCCAGCAGAGCCAGGGAAGTACAAGAGGAGGTGTTCCCTTCCCCAGAGAAGGTTTCCACTCCAGCTGACCCCAGACAGAAGCTGTTTACTTGGGCACAGTGTGACTGCAGGAGGGTGGAGCCCTGCACAGCGAACACAGAGGGCATTGCTGGTGGCTGCCACGAGCAAACAAATACCAGGAGCTATAAAAAGCAAAGGTTACCCTCATTCCTTTGGCTTTCCAAGCCACTCTCTCCACACAGAGGCTTCAAACCCTTTGCTTTCATAAGCGACTTTCTACCCTGGCAGCATTTAGCTCAGCTCTCCCAGGAATCACAGGAATGGATGAAATGCTCTTTCCCAGCAAGCCCTGGGCATGGCAGCAGCTCATCCCACCTGCACGCAGGGAACTGCCAACGCCTGAGCCGAGGGGCAGGGAGCACTGAGTGCCTCTCCACATGTCTGAGAGCCCTGGGGGGACCTGCAGAGAACCTCAGCCCTGCCTGCTGCACAGGGAACCAGGACAGCAACCCAAATAATAAACAGGATTTGGTCTCCTCCAGGTGATGGATTTATCTGCAGATGCGGCAGGTACCACCCACAGACACCCCTGCTGGATCTCCCTCCTTTTGGCTCTCCCCTTTATAACCTCCACCCTATTCAAACACCTTTTAAACACCTTTGAAATACCTTTTAAATTCAGTATTTCAGGGCTCACTGTGCCTGCACAAAGCTCATCCATTGTTCCCCTTCTCCTCCAGCTGAATAGCGAGCAAGGCACAATTCACATCTAAAAGCCTCCAGAAGAATCTACTGATTAAAACTAATAGAGGTTTGATGCACTGTTGATGTGTTGGTTTTAATTAAAATGCAGTGGATTGCAATGTTTGGGAGAAGATGGTGCTTCTGTTAGAAATCAGCATAATTTAATATTTCTGTTGTTTGTTTGCTTGCCAAAGGAAGAGGAAACACCAAAACAGGGACCTCAGCCCAAGTGGCTACACAATTAAATAGTTTCAGAATCTGAAACCTCAGGCATATTTAATGGCCTGATTACAAGAAGGAAAAAGAAATATGATGTTTCCTTGCTCTCCAGACTATTATCTGGAAGGGCAGCAGGCAGATGCAGGATTCAAAGGGATGCTGGTAAGCAGCTCAGTATGTTTGACTTTTAAAGAGCTTTTCACAAGACCTGACATTAATCCAAACGTTGTCACAATGTTTAAAGCAAGCGCAAACAAAAAGCAGCTTGTTTTTATTTGCTTCTGACTGCTACTGCACAGATATTCCTGTAAGAGGGCAGGGCCCAGGCAGAGCCAAGCAGGGAAAAGCAACTGATATGGGAAGGAAAATAAGATATTTAGCCTGAAAATGCATCTTTTGGAGATGCACCCTGTGAGCAGGGTTTTGTAGGACCAGGCATTAGAGCGGCATCATCTTCACCCCCTCCGGCTTCCTCCTGCAGTCCAGGGAGCTCAGTTTTACTCCCTCCTGTCCCTGATGAAGCCTTTATCTTAATGATACCCTCCTCTTCCTCCTGGCTGTCCCCCTTCCACCCAGACTCCCACTTCATTTCATTAAAGGAGGTTTATTCCCCCAGTGGCCTTGCTAGAGCTCAATGCAGCATTTTGGGGCAGAGTCCCTTCGTTTTACTTGTTAGCTGAAAAATAACAGGAAAGAAAGCTTGTTTGGTTTTTTTTTTTAAGAAGTAAAAAAGACTGTTTCGGAAAGTTTGGTTTGAATGCCTCTCGAGTAGACCTTTTTTCAACATGTTACACATGGCAAAGAGCCAAGTCCTGCATGTGCAAGAATTAAATCACTCAGCAAATATAAAGCTTTGCCTGTGGTCATTGCTTCCATAGAATAAAGCCCCCTTACAACACTCCTTTTTATAGCTCCAGCCCAGCAAAGACTGTCAGACACTTTTTAAAGCAAAGGTCAATGATATAAATGCATTGAAACCACAAAAAAAAAAAAATCCTGTTAACAGACCGATTGTGCCCATAAAAATCCAGAAATCTGAAAGAAAAGACCCACAGTTTAATACTTGCACAGCAAGAACTGAACTGGATTTTGAGTATCAGCCAGGAATTTCTTTTTTGGGGAAAGTGGGGGGAAGGAAGGGGAAGGGAAGAGGGAAACATTTTGATGCAGCAACATCAATTGCTCAACTCCATTTCAGATGACGATTAACTCCACTGAAGCCAGCCAATTTTTAGCACTTGAAAAAGAATTGATAGAAGGATGTGTTGGGACAAAACCAGACTTCGAGTAACCGAAGTCTCCTGCCAGCTTTGGCTTCTATTAGATTTTTATGAATATACTTACTTTAGAGACCGTGTAGATAGTGTGGATCACCAGCACATCATCCATCAACTTTATACATGTCTCCTAATGATTAAAACCATCACCAGCACATAAGACACTGGCATAAGGAGCTGGCATCGATTGTTGGTTGGCAGGGACAGACCACGTGCAAGGCTGGGATCCAGCACGGAATGACCTGACCCTCCAGGAGTGGGGGCTACACACCAGATTTGGGACCCCCCCCAAGGCAAAGGGGAGTTGCAGCTGATCCCCCTCATCCCTCAGGCTCCATGTTATGCCTTGGGAGCAGCTGTCCCCGCAGGGAGACAGCCTGGGGCTGGACCAGGATGCAGCCACCCCGTGGATACAGTCTGTGTCCTACAGACATGGGGCAGGGGGTTGTAAATAAAAGCAAAATACTGGGCCAGGGAACAGCCTACACCCCAAAATACGTCTGCAAGAGCCACCTGGTTTCACTCCCACTCCCCAGAGCCCCTCTCCATTCCCTCAAAGGGAAACAGCCACAGGATGTGGGAAATCCCATCACTCGCCAAGTGATTTGTGCCACTAGAGGCAACCAAACATTCCCCATGGTGGGATTTTACATGGAACTGCAGCTTTACAGGTACAGAAGTTCAGGAGATACACCAGAGAGAGCCCAGCCTTCCCCTGCATTACCGTGGCTACCAGGAAAGAGGAGGACTGCAGACAGTTTGGACCTCACTTCGAGCAGAGCATGGAGAACAGGGAACACCTTCTGAAGCCACAGAGAATCCTGCAGGGAACTTTCTGCCAGGTCTGATGGCGAGGGAAGGACACACTGAAGGGACAGGCTCCACCTGGGAGCTTGGGCAGTGCCCTCACCTTGCACTGCTCAGCACAGACTGCAGGAGCTCAAGGCCTCATCGCAAGGGAAACAAAGCATTAAAATATCTGTGCTCTGAGACAGCCCACAACGTGCAGTCACATCTGCAAGGGGTTCCCACTCCTCCTCCACAGAAACATCCTGACTTTAACAGGGACACGACAGCCACAAGATGGATGGGAGGATAAAGGACCATGGCCTTAGGGGCTGTTGGGAGACAAGCTGTGCACGGTTAATGGTGTAACAGAAAACCCTTAGCAAGCTTCAATCATTTATTTTCTTCCCTTTTTTTTTTCCCCCCCCAAGGAGGAGGGAAGGGAGAAATTAATTTTGAATATTTTCCCAGACAACAGAAAATACTGGATGCCCAGATCCCACTCACAGCCCAAGGACATCCTGGCCATGTCAGAGCCAGCAGAAACAGTATAGCACCAAGCTTTGTGCCTTTATTTTTAAAACATAACAGACTGGTAAGATTTTGGGGCAGAGTCAGAGAAAGGAGGGAGCTTCCCTGGGTCCCAAAGCAGGGCATGCCCTGTGGATGAGCCCTGTAAACCCCCTCCAGCTTTGAAGAATAGTTTTGCCAAATATATTTATCATCTTCACTCTGAAGCACAGAGAACACCTACACACCCCGCACCTCAGCATCAACCAGCACCAGCCCCAGGAGAGATGGTGAGGGGCCCTTCCCCAGCCTGGTGGCATCTCCAGCTTCTTCTGCATCCCACCCCCTCCCCTTTCCCTTGGAAACCTTCAATGACAGCTCTGCCCATCATTCATCCCAGCAGGGCCCGGAGGTGTTCCTGCAACAGACACAATTAACAGCGGCGACAGCGTATGAATGAGGAAAATCGCGTTGAGCTACGAGCATCTGTAAAACAACCCCCATGAAAAGGCTTTGTCACACTTTGATGGGATAAGACAAAAGGATTCTGCACAAGATTAGGAGGATTCAAAAGGGATGTCTCTAAAAATGGTGCGTTCCTCCAGCGAGCCTGGCTCCTTTAGTGCTGATTTTCTGTGATGTCTGACAGCAGCCAGGGGATGAATCTCTCTTACATTTTCCTGGGCAACACGGAAAAGTTAACATTTGAAAGCTAAATGCTGCAAGACACTTTGGTGGAAAACCAACATTGTTAACGCTCAGTCATAGAATGATTTAGGTTGGAAAAGACCTCCGAGATCATCTACTGACCCCCACCCTTGTCAACTACATCAGAGCTCTGAGTGCCACGTCCAGGCATTCCCTGAACACCTCCAGGGATGGGGACTCCACCACCTCCCTGGGCAGCCTCTTCCAATGCCTGACAACCCTTTCTGTGAAGAAATCCTTCCTGATGTGCAACCTGAACCTCCCCTGGTGCAGCTTGAGGCTGTGTCCTCTCATCCTGAGGAAACCAAGAACCCCTAAAACGCAGGATCTTCCTTTAGGTCACTTGATTTGAATATCAGCACGTGGGGAAGGGGAGAGCAGGGTTTCTCCTCCCCACTCCCTCGGCTCAAACCAAGGCTCTGGCAGCCAAAGCAGCTCCATGGGAGGGGCAGTGGGGCCAGGGCTGAGCCCCCACTCAGAGCCCCTTTGTGGAGGGCAGAAGAAGTGGGGCTTTATGGGGGCCAACACTGGCCCATTGTGCACCGCATTCCTCACTCCGTGCCGGGGGACGGCGTCTGTTTGTGTGGCAGCCCTCGACTGAGCAGGGACACTTCACAGCTCTGAAAGGCCACTCTGTGAATGTCAAAGGGCCACCTTGTCTGGCCACCACCGCCTCCACAGCCCTGGCTTTCCCGGGAATCTCCAGCCCCAGGGCTGTGCTGCCTCCTCCGGGTGCCCTCCCGGCACCACCCACCAGGACCAAGGGAGCTGGGGAGGGAGGAAGCGATGGGAAGACCATGATGACCCTGGAGAGGGAGGTTGGATGGGATCCTTTATGGTTTCCATAAGGAGGAGCAACAAAAGCCTCACTCACTGCAAAACTTCAACCCCAGATGGTGTGTCCTGGTTTCCCAGAGTAAGCCCTGGAGATCATGGCAGTGCAGGGATGGGACAGGAAACCTCAATGCAGAGAAGGACACATCAGTGAGGACGGCAGGGAAACAGGGCTGGTCCCCACTGGACACACCAATTTTGCCCAAGGTGGTCCCTCCATCCCCCAGGCAGCAGCAGAAGACACGGGCTGAAGCAGTGCCTGAAGTCAGGCTGGGCAGCAACCCTAAACCAGAATTCAGCCACAAGAGCTTAAAGAGTTCAGTCAATATTTTTTTTTGAGGGCAGTCTGTGTCTGCCAGAGCAGCAAGTCTGCAACAGAACAACACAGGACCGGCAAAGCCTGCTGGAAAACCCACAAAATAACAGGATTTCTGAGAAACCACAATTACCATAGCGGAGATGATAACAATCCACCTTTCCCTGCCGCTGTGTCCAGTCACTCATTCATTTCCTATCCCTGTCTGCAACCGAATAAAACTGGGTGCAGGTACCAAATTTACCTGTTTGTGTGGGGAGAGGGGAGGAGAGCTAATTGGATGTAAAGGATGCAAGAGGCTGAAACAGGAGAGAGATTTAGATAATTAAAGCATACAGAAAAAAAGGCTCTAACAGGGTATTCTTCTGCTTTTCTGACGTCCACATGTAATAATTTCCGCTACAAAACAAGATCTGTTCTCTGCAGAATGATGCTGACAAGGCATTACTGGTAGATAATGAGCCACCGGTTGTGCTCAGCTGATCTATAAAAGGGAGAGTAGCCTTTTTAAAGGGAAAAAAAGAGGTGGCTTTTTGTCTGGTTTTGGGGTTTTTTTAAAGCACAAATCCTTACGGACTTGAGCTCCCAAGGTCATCTCTCCAAAAGGGAGAAGTGCCCGGTGTGGTTTTACTGGACTGCTAAAGTACAGCAGAATGGAAATACAGATCCCACGCAAAGAAGAGACATTTCAGAAGTGTGATGACACTCCAAAGACAGAAAATGAAGGGTTTTATCTATGCAGAATGAGAACTCTGTTGCTTCCCCCAAATAACCTCCTGGGGTTGGAATGGGCAGCAGCCCTGGGAACATGAGGCTTGTCTGATCTCAAACCACAGTCATGAGCACCCTTCCTGAGGAGGTTGGTGGAGCTCCACAAAAACCTTGAATTTCAATGGATGTGCATTTCCTGACTAACGAAACAACATCAAATTCTGCCCCACACGATGCTCAAGGCGCCTTCAGACTGTGACCCACCTGGCTGCCTCCCAACACCGTCAGGACCAGTGTTCCTTACTGCTTCTCCCCCCGTGATCTCTTTGCACCTTTCCACATCCCACCAGCTCCGCAACCCCAGCGTGTGGCTCGCCCTGCCCAGCTCCCACAGAATCCCCAGCCCTTATCCAAAGGCCTCAACAAAGCACTTTGTCCAGAGCTGCTGACCTTACCCTCACCAGCAAACCCCCATGAGTAGGGGGTCACAAGATCAGCCTCTCCACAGAGAACCCCACCACAAAGGCAGCACACAGGGATGGTCACTGCCCTCCCTGCTCAGCCTCACAGCACCCCTGCTCCAGGGGACAGCCATGTACAGATGCTCTCAGGGACACTCTGCCTTCTTTCTTTTTAATATGAACATGAGGTCTCCTTGAGGGGGCAAAACATCTCTGAATTAACACTTGGACATTTATATGCATGTTATTCTTTTTTCTCAATGGAAACGAGTGACAGGAGCTGTCTCTCATATGATTTATGCCAAGCCTGCAGCACAAACCGTGAAGGAAGCAGGAGCACAGAGCTGTCTCCACAGCAAAGGAGCAGAGCACTGCACCCTTGTGCAGTGGGTTTCAGCCCACAGGAACCAAAGCTCATGTCACCTCCAAGCTGTGTGCTGGAGCCTCTGCTTCCCATCACCCTTCTGCTTGTGGGGAAACTGAGGCACAGGCAGAGGGAGCAACTTAATCCACAGATCCCAGTTAAACATCATCTGTTTTCACTTGGGACAATGGCAGCAAATATGTGTGTTTAGTCTACAGCTTTTTTAAGGAAGTGGAAAAACTTTAACCCAGGTTAGATTGTTAACCCAGGTTTAGGTAAACCACAAAGCAAAGCTGTGCCAGGGGAGGTTTAGGTTGGATATCAGGAAAATATTCTTCCCCCGGAGGGTGGTTGGGCACTGACCAGGCTCCCCAGGGCAGTAGGCACAGCCCCAAGGCTGCCAGAGCTCAAGGAGGGTTTGGACAACGCTCTCAGGCACAGGGTGACATCGTTGGGGTGTCTGTGCACGGCCAGGAGTTGGACTTTGATGATCCTTGTGGGTCCCTTTCAACTCAGAATATTCTGTGATCCTTGAAACACCCCACAGCAGCCACAGCTCTCCTCTTGCTCACTGGCACAGGTAATGGTGCACCAAAAGTTGATGGGTACACATCACCTTGTCTTCCCTAGAACATGAGTAAGTTAGTTTAAAACATAAAACCTCCCAGGGAAGCAGGGAATTCTTCTTCTGCCAGGCAGAAGTGTCTTATAGCACCATCTCCACTTCACAGCTCTACTCCCCCATGCACATCCCAAATCCTGGGGTGCAAGAGCACCCACACAGGGACAGCTGCTGGTGGGCTAAACTTGCTGCCTCCACGACTGCAGGAAATGAAAAGCCACAAAGGCCTACCCTAGGAAAGCCTTGGGTGAATGACTTGCAGGAGGTAAATCTGGGTCATCCCACCTCTCCCTCCCTGCTTGGGAGCACAGGAAAGCCCCACACCAGCAGCCAGCAGATGAGCTGCCAGGGTCCCACACCACTGGGCTGCCCTTGGCCAGTGTCTGCCAGCCCCATGTGGGGACGGGCAGGGCTGGTAGCGAGGTAAAAATAAATAAATCAAAACCTGCAGAGTCATTTGACATCTCCTGCTCCCCAGGAGGATACCACACTTCATCCAGGCTGGCCTATCCTGCTCCTTTAAATCCATCAGCCAGAGGACAGGTTTACACTGGAGAGTTATTTTGGTGTGTGTTTGAAGGAGCTGTGCCCTCAAGACTCCTCACACCAGGGCACGACAGCTGTGAAACTAAAAGGTTTTCTCAAACCAAACCTCTTCCCCCTCAGCCTGCACATCCCAGGGCTGCTGAGGGAGCAGCCACTGTGCCACGACTCAGCTGGGGACACAAGTGGCATTTTGGGCAAAGCTGTGCACGGCACAGAGGACCAGAAACACTGCAATGAGCTCCAGCACTCCCACTGCCACTGGGGCTGGAGACCACCAACCCACCTTTCCTGTCTCTGGCTTTGCCCCCTGCCCAGCCTTGGGGAGCAGGAGATGAGAGTTCAGGCACAGAACTCTGCTCACATGAAGAAAAAAGGAAAAATAAGTGCCCAGGGGTGCAAGGCTGGGGAGTCCAGGCACAGTGACCTTCTCCATCAGCATCACCTTCACCTTTGCCTCCTCCACCAGGAGGGAGTTTCCTGCTTCCTCAGAGGACACAGAGACAACTCAGCTTTCAACTCGAGGTGCCCAGAGGATGGTGTGAGGTGCAGCTGGTGGGGGCAGCTCCTGGCTGGAGCTACACCACCATGGGCTGGGGCCACCACCAGCCACCCTCCCCTCCCTGTCCCCATCCCCAGGGCTTTGCAGCAGGAGCACAGCCCTTCCAGCTCAGCCTGTGCACCCACATGAGTCACCATCCTCATTCTCCACTACTCTGACCTTGACCATGGCCCTTGAAACTTCAGCTTCATTCCCCACCCTTCCTCTATGGACTATGAACACTTCCAGGCCACAGCTATCTTTAGCAAGCATCTGCACAGCATCCAACCCAGAGAAATGTGGTTTTATCTGAGGTTTCTAGGCGTTAACCGCAACAGGGACAACTCACTCCCCCTCTCTGAGATGTCTTAGCCCTCCCCGAGCAGCCCAGCACTCCATCCAGCCCCACAGCAAGCTCTAGCTCTCACACAGAGCTTTTTATCTAACAAAAAAACCCACCCTAACCGGAGCACAGAAATCCTCTGCCATCCCAGAGGGGGATATGTGTGGATCTTCCCAGATAATCAAATTTAAACCACCACCAAAACAGACCTTTGATTAGCAGCCATGGAGCCCATTCATAGCGACAGCATGTCAGGTCAATGTGCACTCCCAAAATCAACTCTGTGCCTCGGGAAAGGGATTTTTTTTTATTTTTATTTGATGGTCTGCATTTGAGGTCTGGTTAACAAACAGCAGACTTGAGTTGCCATCTGGCCGGCCCGAGAGCGTGCCGAGAAATAATACTAATAATCATCATATGGTGGTGCTTTAAAAGGCAGTTTTACAAAGGCCTGGGCAAGCTGATTGAAACCTATGAGGCATGTTTTGTGTGCCTCGAGGGCTTGGCCTTCGGGCACTTTGCCTCTACAATCAACCTCCCTCAAAAAGGGTCAGAGTCCAAAAATCACGCTGCTGTTTCACCCGGCGACTGATCTGAACAGCGGCCGCTTTTCTCTGAGGGCAGCACACAGGAATTCACTTGTGCAACCTAGAGCTGGGCTGGTGTTTTATTAATTAAATAATTAAACAATACATCTTACAGGATTTTTCATGTCAACAAAGCAGTAGCTGGCTGCTGGTGTTGGGCAATGCCTGCGTGCCTCATCCCGAGCAGGGATCGCCTGGAGGGACACGCGCCGCTCCTCCAGGGACTCGACAGTAGACACCCAGGGTTTCCAGCACCAGAGCCAAAAACCTCATTCCTGGATTCACACTGCAGTGCAGGAGAGGCTCTCCCACCCATCAGGGCAGATCCTGCCCTGGGACCCACATCCCTGACTCATCCCTGCACCCATCCCAGCAGCACACAGGCAGGAGCTGTGTCCAGCCCCTGGTGTCCCACTTTAACACAACAGAAAAGAGGGGAGCATTTGCCCCCACCGGGTTTTGCGTCCCACTCCATTTTCCCATACACATCACTATGCACAAGGCTGCCCATCTTGCAGCCATTCTGATGCCCCCAGCCCTACAACACAGACAACTGACCTAATTTTCCTCTTTTTAAAAACACCCAGAGGTCATCTCCGTCTGCAGCAAACCCCACTGAGCTGGGAAGAGAAACACAGAGCGACCTCTGTTAGCAACATCCCCCCTCCCCAAATCTTCCTCCACATTTTGCCCTGTGCTGTCTCTTCTAAATGGCTGAGAATGAGCATCTCCCACATCCCTCAAGGCTGTGAAATGGTGCTGAGGAGAAGCTGGGGAGGTCCCTGTCACTCCTGGGTGCACTCACACTGGGGTGTGGTGTGATGGCTCACTACATGCTCCAACTCCACCTCATTCTCCTTCACAACTGAGAGCATCTCACCTGAAGTTCCCAAGGGCGTTTCTTGGCTCGCCCCACACAGAGAAACGTGGGGAGACATCACACACGTCTGTGCTTCACCCACTGCCCAGTGACTCAGAGCTGGGGCAAGAATGCTCTCTCCCAGTTAACCCAGTTGCTCCAGCAGCACTTTCCCTCCTCTCCCAGCTCTCAAAGATAAGATTTGCCCCATTTGCCTTTCTGCCCAATTTGCCTCTCCAGTAGATCTGACCAAACTCTACACTTTCAATTCTGTAGCAAGCCCTGATGCTTCCAGGCACATCTTCCCAAACCCAAAACAGCCACTAAAAAAAAAAAAAAAAAANACTCCATACTTTCCACCCCCAAGAATCACCTTTTTTAGTAAGAAGGTCACTCCAGTCAACTGGAGTGTTACTTTTAAGTTCCAAATTCTCAGAGCTTATGCAAGCAGAAAAATGCAGCATCGAAACAAAAAGGAAGGACATCAACAGAGGGTTTGGGTGTTTGGGAAAAGACAATGTATAAAATAATTATAGGCAGCATGTCCCTGCAGAGCATTTCGACTCTGACTCAGCCCCAGCCTTGCCAGGGAAGTGCAGGTGTTCCACACACGCTGAGCCCAGACCAAACCCTAAACGACAAAAAGGCAGCAGGAGCCTGGGAAGGCTGGAAGTCACTGCAGGGTGGTTTGCTGGGATGTCCTCCAAGGACAGAGCTTGTAGCCTGCTGCGTGTCAGGAAGAGTTGGGGACCCAGTGGGTCAGGCTGCTGCTCAGTCCGTTCTTGCAGGGACACAGAGACACCCTCAACTCAGCCACGAATCTCTGACAGCCAACAGATCACCGGCTGGAGGAAAGATAATTGCGTGCCAGCTTTTAAAAGGCAAGATGTGAGGGTGGGTGAGGTGAAATGAAGAGGAACACATTCATTATACAAGAGCTCAAAGCATCAGCCCCGGTGACTGTAAACACCAGGCAAGGCAGGAGCCGACTCTGTGGTCAGTCTGCTGCTTCCATCCCGAGGCTCGGCAAGGGCAGAGCACAAAGCTTTGCCTGCCTCTGGCATAATGAATATCCTTTTGCAAAATAAACCTCTCCAAAGCCCCTGTGCTCCACCCCAGCCTCCCCTCCCCTCCCCAGCTCAGGCGTGAAAGCCGCCCTGTCCGACAGGGACTAACGGATGCACAAGGCATTAGAGGAGAGGTTCTGCTTCCGTGCAACTCAGAAATGCAAGTCAGCTTCCGTGGGGGCTGCCAGGGCTTTTGCCACAGCTATGGATATTTTTATAATCCAGCCCTTGAAAGGGGAAGAATAATCTTCATGAATTTTTATAAGACCAGCTTCTTTTAAATACTCGCACCAGATGACTAGATCCATTCTTGCCTGATCCCAAGTCCCAAAATACCCCCCAGATCCCAACGCCACGTGCACAGGCCCCCCCAGGGAGGGATGCCTGGCCTTACTCACTGGTCACACTGGGCACTGCTGGAGCCGGTGGGGCTGCAGGCACAGGGCTGGCACCGCTGGGTGCCCTGCTCCGGGTAGAATCCGTGGGCGCAGCTCTCGCAGCGCAGCCCCGCGTACCCGGCCAGGCACCGGCACTGCCCCGTCGTGCGGTTGCATTCGGACACGCCGGCACTGCCCACGGAGCTGCAGTTGCACAGATCTCCTGCAAGGGAAAGAGAAACACAATCATAGAATCACGGAATGGGTTGGATTGGAAGAGAACTTGAAGCTCATCTTGTTCCACCCCCTTGCCGTGGGCAGGGACACCTTCCACTATCCCAGGTTGCTCCAAGCCCCATCCAACTTGGCCTTGAACACTTCCAGGGATGGGGCAGCCATAGCTTCTCCGGGCAACTCGTGCAAGGGCCTCATCACTCCCTTTGTGCACCCCAGGTTGGAAACTTCATCACTGTAAGGACGATGTTCGCTTTAAAATGTTGAGAGGGTAAAAAAAAAAAATGTTGAGAGCAGACTTGGGTTTGAAACCCCATGGTTCCTTCTTCAAATCTCTCTCCAAAGAAGAGTTAGAAGATTACAGGTATAAAGACCTAAAATACATGTATTTTATATATATATATATATATGTAACTGTATCTAATGTCTGTATGTGTATATATACCCATATCCACCCTCATGGCTGTCTGGTTCCACGACTCCAGGACCACTAGCTGTGTAATATTAGGATAAAATCAGCAACAGGTGGCAAAATCATTAATGATAAGATTCTCCATTTCACACCACTGGAAAACCCCTGATTTACCAGCAGGCTGGTCATTTATGGTGCAGGACACACACCAACACAATGAACTGGAACGAGCATCTCCCATTCCTGAAGAAGGGATACAGAATCCCCTGAAAATCTGCCCTCAAGGGAGCACTGAGCACATGAAAACAGCTTTAAAAATTGGGGTGGAGCTGTGGGCAGACAGAGACCTCCACCACCTAAACCACAACAGGTGAGCAGGGACAGCTCTGGGGACCCACATCTCTGCTTTGGGGACACTCTGTATTTACAGGGGTTCTAGAAAGCACACACTGAGCAGCTGCTTTTTTAAGAGAGAAGCAAATCTTTTGATCAAGTGATGAATTCCCAGTCCCCCCGCACGTTATTTCTCATAATACTTTAAGGCCCCAAACGCACTGAAGAGAACAACCCTCTCCCCGGCAATTTGTTTCTGCCAAGAGCTTTATCTCCGTTCCTTCATTGCAAAATATTTAGTGCCTTAATAATTTAAAGTCTTTCTCTGCCAAGAGAGAATTATAAACAAGGATTACTTGCAGGAATAGTGCATAAAGTATCGGGGGCTTTACGCAACTGCTGGTGGTTGTTATTCCCTGAGAAGAGCCAGTGTTCAGGGCACTTCACGGAGAGGGGAGAGGCTGGGTCCCCATCCCAAGAAAACTTGACTTAAATCATGTTAAGACGATCCAGCACTAATGCACTGTATCAGCAGATGTATTTCAGATTATTTAACACTGATGTTGTGCCCCAATCTAATGGAAAGGGCCTCAGCAGGTGCCACACCAAAAACCCAGTGACCAGATGAAGATGAATTTATGAATCTGTGAGTAATCTGAAATCAGACCATATTGAGCACCGCAGTGTACCTTTGGAAACAGAAGCCATAAGGTCTCCCTCACCACAGCAGTGAGTTTTCAAGGAATGCTAGGAGACACGTGAGAAGGATCCCACTCTCCCCACAAAGGGACTGTGCAGGAGCACCTGATTGTTAAACAGCCCCCATCCATTTTCTTCCGACACAAAGAAATACGAGTTATTTAGCTCTGTTACTCTATCACAGGATCCCCACAGAAGTCATGTTGTCCCTATACACCTGTGAAATTGCACCCAAATTTCCTTCAATCCAAACTAGCAAATAGGACAAACACCTCAAGATCCGCAATTATCCACTTCAGCAGCCACTTCACATAACGAACCAAATTCCCAGCTCAATTATCCAGAACCATATCGATTTGGGCACTTGGGCTTCCCCCTGCCAACAGATGCCACGATAACTTGTTGAGCAAAAGCACTTTGGAGTTTGTCAAACATGCATCAAAACAAATTTCCCTTTCAAAGCTCATTATGTCCCATTAGACCTGCCAGACTTGATTAAGACAACAAGATTAAGAAAACAAGCATCTTCCCCCTTCTAATGGCACGGGAGGCACTGAGAGGGCAGGTCCCACACAGGGTGATGAGCTGCTCCGTGTGGAGACCACCCTTGTGCTCCAGGAGCATCGCAGCCAGAGCCCCCCGAGACCATCCCAGTGCTCCAGCCGAGAGCTGAACTCCTTCGGTTGGCAAGCAATAGGTGATACAAGTCGAATTCCCATTGGAAGCGCTGCCATCCTGCTGGAATGATGTGATGGGGAAAGAGCTCCCCCATGCCAATGGGGACCACTCGTAAGCACTGCCCCACTCCTGCCTTTCCCATCCAGCAAAGGATGCAAACTAAAAGCTCTGCAACACTTGCTCCTCGGGAGAGCAAGGAATGCTGCAACAATCCAAACTAACACTGGGAAAAGCAGCTTTTTGTTGGGAGGCTGGTGGAACTCCAGCTCCAGCTGCCTTGGCAGGGCCGGGGGAAGCTGGTTCTGCTGGTGGTGGGGGCACAGAACTGAGCCTGCCTGGCGCAGAAGCCACAAAATCACGCCCCAGTGCGTGATAAGGCACCACAGGGCACATACAGAGGATGTGTCTCAAAAGAGTTGTTTGGGGGAGGGTGTTGCCTCAAAATGCACCCAGCTCAGCTCACACATCTGCTTAGCTGATGCAACTCCAAAAATGCCCTGAGGCCCCTGAGGTCGGGCAGCAGAGGAAGGAGACCCAGACACAGCACTGAAATCCATCGCCCGGCACAGCGTCGAGGTCGAGGTTTGACATGATGATGTACCAGCCTATGAACACCCAAGGCCTAATTTAAAAGGCACTTTGTTGTCCCGACAGCAGCCGGGCTCGAGAAGGCGAGAACGGTCCTTCAGCCAGATAACGAACATCTGCCCTGGACTCCGGGAACACAGCACAGATGATGAGCACTACAGAAGAAAATCAGGGAACATTGTCCTGGCTCCTGGCCATATCCTGGCTTTTTGGAGCCTTTATTCAGTTTTCTCAAGCAAATGTTTTGCTTCTGAAGGTAACCTTCAAAAACACCTCACTGAGAGCTTCTGTGAACACAAAGGAACGAACAAGGCTGGATGAACCCCGGAACTGTCCCACTTCAAGCTGCTCAGCCACAGCTGGAGGTATTGTGTTGATGTTGGGATAACAGCATCAGCAAGGGGAGCCAAGGGCAAAGACCTCCTAGGGATGGTGCACTAGTCCAAGCTCTGACTCTCCCCAACTTGCTCTAGTGACTCACCCTTGCTCTGCCTCAGTTTCCCCATCTCAGGGTGTTCACCCACCCCCCAGGGCCTCCAAGCCCTGCTCGTCTCCGCCTGCTTCCCATTGCTAAACTATCCAGGTTGCCCTTCCCTCTCCACAAAGCACCACACAACAGCTCAAAGCACATGGTTATCACTGATAAAACCCACCACCTTTGCTCGTGATGGCACTGACAGGCTTTAATTAATTAACAGCCCCATGACATTTAGAGGAGCCAGAATTTAGGCACCATAAAACTGCGTGTCACTGCCACACATTCCCCCTTCAAACAGAAAACCCAAACACCACTCCCTTCAGGAACAACATTTAACCTTCAATTTTCACTGCTTAGAGGCAGGTGGAGTGAAAGGGAAGATTCCCCATTTGGTACAGCAAGGGGCACTCTGTGGGACACAGATTTAATGTGCAATTTCAGTCAGCCCCAACCCCAAATTGGTTAATTATTATTATGCAAAAGTCATAGGTTACCAATAAACCAGAGAATAGGTATTTCTATGTTTTATTGATTAGATCCACACCATGGCTGTAAGCAGCACTGCCCCATCCAAGAACCTCCAGCTTTGCAGGTGCCCTGTGACCCTTCGGTGTGGCCACCTCAAGCTCAGTGCCAGCCCCCCCAACACAGATTTCAGCCTCCAAATCCCACCCCGATGCAAAACCCAACTCTGCAAACCCCAGCAACAACTCAGCCTGCGCCAGGTCCATCGTAACACCATGTTCCTTCATCTCCCATCCCCTCCCAGTTCTTAAAACAGGGTTTGGTCCGGAGTAAAAATCCTTTCTCAAATTATTTTTTTTTTTTCACATCCTTTCAGATTCACAGTGTTTTAGGTCCTCACACATATTTTAAGCGTGATTCCTTCTCCCCTCCAAACCACTTAGTGAATGAATAATTTAAAAACGGGTGAAATATTTACAAAGGGCTAAAGAAGCCAACGCTGTGAAAAGCACGAAGGTCTCTGTGAAACCACATTTGCTGGGGACATCCTGAAACAGCACAAATCCCGAACAAACTCACCTACTCTCTGGGAGCCAGTATGGAAAAATCCAAGATTCACATTTTTTGTTATAAGAACGCGCAGCTGTAAGAGCAAGGGAAGTCCCAGGGATGCTATTTATTGTCCTGCTGCAAAAGCACCCCCAAGGAGACAGACACTGTTCTGTGGAAAAGATGAAGGAAAAAAAAATAATACATTTAACCTGGAGGTGCTGTTGTGGGTTTGGGTGGTAGCACAGCCTCGGCAGCACTGCAGTCAACACACAACTCACCTCCCGAACACCCCACAAGTATCCTGCTGGATTTAAACCAGCAGGAATGATGCCAGGCAAGGGGCATCTCCTGCCATTTCACAGAATCATTAAGGTTGGAGAAGACCTCCAAGGTCACTAGAGTCCCACCTTTGACCAATCACAACCTTGTCAACAAGACCAGAGTTCCACATCCAGTTGTTCCTTGAACACCTCCAGGGATGGGGACTCCACCACCATTTGTTGGTAGGGGCAAAGCCAGATGTCCCCACTGGCTCCCTCCCTCACCTGCACACTAAGGTGAGCAGCCCAACGCCCAGCCCAAGTTGGAGACAACTGCTTCTTGATTACAGAACGCTTGTAGTTACCCTGGGATTATACCAACCTCCCCTCACAGCACTCTGATCTCCCAAAATCAGCTCCAACTCAATATCTCATTCACTTCCACAGAGAGGATGAAGCAACTGTATCCACCGCACACAACAGCATCCCATCACTGGAAGGCTCTGTTTTGGTATTAATTTAGCAGTTTCCTCCCTCTTCCTCAATCCCATACTTCATTCCCAAATTCAAGCCCTACCTTCTCTCCCTTCTCTCTCATTTCCCCTTCTCAATCCCCCTCCAGGCACCATATTCCTGACAGGACAGGAATAAAGGGATCAGGCAGCAGGTTTAAAAATCTGTCCAAGGTCATTTCCTTTCCCCTTGTAATTAAATAGTGGAACTCATTGTCAGGAGATGTTCTGGCTGCCAGAAATACCTACGGCTTCAAAGGAGGACTGGAAAAGCTCACGGAGGACAGGTCTGCTGGTAGCTGTTAAACACAGGGATCTGGAAGAAGCATCCTGATGGGAAAGTCCCTGAAATGCTGGCTGCAAAAAAGTCAGGACTATGCCTTGCCCTCTTGGCATTTTCTTCTGGCCAGTCTTGGATGGGTGAAGCTTTGCCCCGAGCCAGGCTGGCAGTTCTGATTTTCTCCTCATTTCCACTGCTCGGGGATGATGGAGGCTCCAGTTCTCCCCCCAGATCCACAAATCCCCCTTAAAGAGTTAGGCATGGCTTTTTCCACTGGGAATTTTCTCTTATTACAGCCAAAGGCACAGCTGTGCTGCACCACTGCTCTTTCTTTCCCCCTTGCCTCTCAACAGGCTCTTTCTCTTCCCCCAAGAAGACACTTCATCCCCTCAGTACAATCCACTGATGGGATGAAAAAGGCAGTGGGATGAAGGTCAGGACAGTACTGTCCCAGCACAGGCTAATGAGAGTATCCATGAGCTGACTGTTAAAAGAGAAGGTCCTACTTTACACAGCCCTTGTAAAACAATTTACTGAGCCCATCCTTTCCACACCTCCAGTGCACCATCTCAGTGTGGCCCGGTCTAGCCCTGGACTGGCATTTGTGTTCAACTCCACCACTCCTCACTTGGACACAACCCCCCTGATGCTGTGAGTGCAGGAGCTGCTGTTATCCCAGTGCAAGGATGCTTTGGCCTCCAACCTTCCCCCACAGACTGCAGCAGATCTGAGAGGGCACAGCCTGGCTGAGCTCTCCCACAGGGAGCTGAGGAACATCTGCCACAGGCTAAGAGCTCCTGCAAGAACAGGATGAGAGATGAGCTGATGCACTGTGACTTCCTAAAGAGAGGTGTTCTGCCAAGTCCCAGGACTCACTCCCATCTAGACAGCACTCAGCACAAAATAATAAACTCTTGCATCACGAAGGTGTATTAAAGTGCTCAGACCTGTAATTTACTCTCACTTGAGGCTCCAGTGCAAAGCCAGAGTGGTAGGAAGAGTATCTCTGCCTACCTAAAAAAAATTTTATATACATATAGGAGTGTCTTCTGTTATTTAGCATTCATTTATTACTGAGTGCTCCAGATTCAGGGCACTTAGAGACTCCACCAAGCTTTGGGCACTGCAGAGTCAGGTGTGCTGGTGGTGAAGAGAACAACAGCGTTCACATTAATACTGTTAAGAGCTTTACACAAGTCACTTGTGCTGTTCCAATAAAAGGCTTTTATGGGTCAACAAGGGGAAAAATACAAGAATTTCTCAACGCTCATACATCACTTGTAATGTCATTAAAAGATTAAACATACTTGTTGAGGAAAATTAAACTAGATTAAATCTCCCTCTTATCACTTGGAAAGAAGTACAAAGCCAAGGTCCCAACTCTTGGGGTCACCACAAGCACTTTTCATCAGCAGGAAGCAGGCAGGGCTGGGGCTTCAGCCAAACTCCAGCTCTGCCCCAACAGTGTCACACTTCTGCCATTCCAAAGCAATGGGGCATCGCTCCCCAGCACAGCTCACAGTCCCCCTCTCCCTCAGCAAACCCACCCTCAGACCCTCCCCAAATGCATAGGCTGCTTTACTCCCTGGGATTACTCTTACTGCTTCCCTGCACCTGCAATGAACATACAGGCATTTGGTTACTCAGGAGTTCCTGAGAGCTTCTCCACACAGAGGAATTCTGTTGTTTTTTCTTCCTTTTTGATGCTAAACAATTCAGTAACCTGTGCAGGGAGCTTTGAACCTGCTCATTCCCCAGTAAAGACGCTTTAAAAGTCAGACTCGCAGGTGTAAAGCTGTCTTGGGAGACTAAAGGATAAAGCCCTGCAAACATTAGGAAAAAAAAAAGAAAATATAAAATATGGATTCTCATTAACTTTGTATTCCTCCTGCACTGGGAGATCCCCATGTCACAGCACAGCTGGGGCACAACACCTGAGGAGCTCCCGTGGATGGGACAAGGTGATGTCAGGAGGAGCAGGAGTGGTCCTGGAGTCATTAAGATCCAAGCTGTAGGGCAGAAAGCTGTGCAGGGGGGATTGCACAGCTGCAGCCGAGGAATTATTCATTCCTATATAACAATAAATTTCCATACGCAGACAAACCCTCCGGGTCTCTTACGAAGCAGACTGTGTACAAAGAAGAATGTGGCCCTAAAATGTTTATGATACAAGAAGCTACAGTAACTTCAAATAGACCAAATAAATGCTTGAGGATTAAAACCTCCACAGTTTGAAAAAAATGAATCCAAGCCTTTTAATTAATTTAAAAATAGTTTTGTTGGCGTTTTACTTTAGTTGGTTAGATTTTCCCACTAATATTTCCACAAATGTCTGCAACCATATAAATATTCCATGTTTCTGTTTGAAAATCTCCGTAATTTTTACCACCCAGAGCGTGACACAACCAACCCAACTCAGGGTTTAGAGACAAACAGGGTAAAAAGTAACTTTGGCAAAAATCTCCCTACCAGAGCACAGCAACCCTGGCAGCTCATACCCTCCTGACAGATGCACTTGTGTGGCACCTCTCAGGAAATTAAATTGTTTTGTCAGCAAAATACTTTCGGTCAAAGATCAAGACATCTCACACGGGATGGAGCTGGGAATTTATTAGCAGATTCCAATTTTAGTATCTATCCACCAAGCCCTAGCAGAGAGAGGGATTAGAAAGAGCTGCATGAATAATATGAACTATAATCATCTGTTGAAGGCTCTGTGTGCTCAGATTCCTGCAAAAAGTAATTAAACTTACAAACTTTGCTCAGCACTTTGGGGAGTTGCAGCTAATGAACGAACACATTAATTTATACGGGAGCTTTAAGGAGCTACAGAGAAAACCCTGAGCAAGAACTGTCCTTCCAACTGTTTGTGTTTGGGCTATAAAGTTGTGCTGCACGAACCACCAGCAAGAAAACAGGGGTTAGGAGATGAGGTGGAGGATGAGCTTGGATGAACAGCCCTTTATCACATCCCAGCCTTCCTAGCACAGCTCCCAGTGACACGGTGCAGAGCCCCCTGGGTGAGACCTTGGGGAGAACCAGCTCTGACCATCGCCTGGTTAAACTACACTAGTGATTTCTCCTTGCTTGAATTAACAAATAAAAACTTCCTTGCAAGGAACTCCAGCAAGATGCAGAGTGCAGTCACTGGATTCCTTAGGTACAGAGCAATTAGGGAAGGAATCACCAGAGACCAGCTCCCTCCACACTTCCATTTCTGAGATGGTGTAACGGTTTGGATGGTTTGTAACCATCACTACAGATGGTTACAAACTGCAAGTCAAGCAGGGCAAATCTTCAGCCCCAAAAGCCCAGGTGAAGAATGCAGGTGAGTCCTTTGCCCCACTAATGAAGATGGGGTTTGCTTCCCAAATCTCAATCCAAGAGGTTTTTTGCACAAACACAGTATTGGTGGCTGGTTCATCCCACCCCACACTCCCAGGGCTCCCTCCCAGGGATGCTGCACAGGCTGCAGAGCAGGGAATTTGTCCAGCTTGCAAGGCACTAATCTGCCCAGCTACAGGAGCTACACATTTGTCTGACACAATTAAGTTGCTTAAAACCAAAATATATTGCTCCAAGGTGTGCAGCCTTCCAGAGCCTTCTCCCCTCTGGACCTTGCCTGCAGATACAATAGCTCCTCTTCTCCCAAATCACTGCAATTAACTCCTCGTGCTCTCAGGGACAATTTCAGCTTCAGCAGGAATGGATGTGGCTTCCAACCTTCTCCTTCAGACCACCCTGAGAGCTCTGTGAGTGCAGATGAGGAGAGCTGGTCACCCCCAGCCATCGCTGCCCCAGGTCCTGCTGTGCTCACAACTGCCTGTGAGAAAAGGGAATGGCCAAGTTCAGGCTGCTGGAAAGCCATTTTTTGGTTAGTACGGAAATCACAGACTAGGTGATAATACCTGCTTCAGCACCACCAGTGGCTGAAACCTGCACTGAAGGGAGGGGAGCTGGTGGGGACTGTGACAGCCTCCATCCCTCCGTGCAGGTACATCGCGATACGACCTGCAGGACTTGGATCTCTTGGGAGGTTTCCTAGTGAGGTGGCAAACACACGTGGCTTGATCTCACTGCAAAATGCAGCTTTTTTTATTGTGGCAAAGACATAACAACCCAATTTCTTTACATTGCAGTGTAACCAGATCCTTCACTGATGTATGGAGGGAGCTGCAGCTTTGCCTCACCACTGACCCCAAGCAGAGCTACCAAAGCTCAGTCCAGTGTAGGAAGTCATCCCTCCCTTCCCTCTCCTTTACAGCAGTTTCTCTCACAAGGGGAGGGAAGGCAGAACAAAAGCTGAAGATGCCAACAGCGACAGAGCAGGTGTGCAATCAATCCATAATTCGATATAAAAAGGCTGGGAAGCACATTCTCCCCCAGCCACAGGCAGAGGAATGGTCTGCATCTCCTAGAAGCAGCAGATGCTCCTCAGATGGCTGCCACAGCTTCCCAGCTGGCTTTGGGGTACACACAACCTCTGGAGAAGGTCTTCACCCTTTTGGGGCAGCACAAGCCTCAGGCTCACATACCTCTGAGTGAGCAGGAGCAATTTTTAGATTGCTCTAATAATTCCCCAAGACAAGAGGTGCATTCTAAAGGGGACTCTGGGCACCCACAAGAAGTGGAGGACGGACCAAAGGAGGGTCACATTGCTGCTCTGCACACAGGGAAGGGGCCCACCATGCTTGGCATGCAGGCAGCAAGAGGCATTTTTACAACTTTTTGTGCCTTTTTTTTAAATGAGGACAAGAGGGCACACTTGCTTTGGAGCGTTTCAGGCTATTTTTTGTTTAAGCCTGTGGAGAAAATCTGGAATGAAAACTTTCATCAATAACTCCAGCAGGTGCCCAGGGCAGTTCCTTTTAAGCTTCAGCTCCTCCAGTCGAGGAGCAAAGGGACAGTTCCATTAACAAAGGCTCCTTTTATCCACGGTGTTAATAAACACTTACTGAAAGTGTTAATAAAAAGAAGCTTTCCAGAGCCTGAGCTACGACCCCAGTGCATCTCAGCTTACTACATTTTCAAGCTTGGAGGTTTCACAGAGTACTCTGAGTTGGAAGGCCCCAACATCACAGGATTCATTCCCAATACACACTCCTAATTTTTTTTCCTACTCTAAATAAACATGTTTAAATGCAGACTTTTATTCATCACAAACAGCAAAATATCTTTCTTCCTTTCTCACTCACTTTAAAGGCCAAGCAGGGGAAGGGAGAGGGACATGAAGAGAAGAAAACCCTTTGAGAGCCTGCAGCCAGCAAGTCTCGGCTCTCTCACTGCTCCCGAGCTTGGTTCCAAGTTTAATAAAGGTGTTTTGTCTCCTTGCTTAATAAGTGGAATTACCATAGCAGAAAGCCCAGCGGGGGAGAGGGATAGCACGGAGCATGAGTAACCACAACTGGTTTCGGGCAGGTTTTGCCATTTGGGTCCTGTTTCAAGGTTATGATGACATAGTGCTACAGGCTAGCTTGGAGTTACCATAACTCCTGCCAGACAAGGGGTTGTAACTTGCAACGTGCTGTAAGCAGGGAGAACTGCTGGGACAGAGCAAGGAGAATGTCATCCGAGCTGGGAAGACAGGTTTCCTGCTCCATAAGTTTTATTCCCTTATTTTGTAACTCAGCCTTGTGCTTGCCCTGCTACAGTTCACGCAGGACGGCAATGCAGCCACCTCCAGCTCACATCAGGTGATTTAAATTCCCCCTCTGAGAACTTGTTTCACACCTTCATCCAGCACCTGCCAAACTGGGTTGCAAATACCGCAGCAAGACAAAGTTTTCTGGCAAACCCATGGAGGAGAAGTTGAGCTTTCAAAGAGGGAACTGATATGAGCCAGGACACGTCATGGAAAAAGACACCTGGACAGAGAAAGCTGCCACTTATCACTGGAAACAGGGAACTGCAGCAGATCCAGTATCATCTGCTGAGGACCTGCTGAGGGGGAGCAGCCAGCACAGTGCACCTAAGCTGTACTCCAAATCTTCCTCCAGCAACTGCAGCCACGGCATGAATTTAGGGTGCATTAATTCCCCCCCTGCACATGCAGCAGGGGCAGAGCCCACCACAGGGGTTCCAGGGCAGCTGCCAGCCCCTGGTTCCCCCTCACCTCTGCCTTGAGCCCTTGAGCCCTGCAGCAGGTGAGTGACTCCAATCAGGGCTGCACACCAGCTTTTCATTGCTCTCTCCTTAGTCACCACACTGCTGCCAACACACACAGAACCTGTAGCTCCATCCAGCCCCTTCTCCTGCTTCAGCCACAAGGTGTTCCCTGTATTTATTTCTAGCAATAGCTCACCTTCCAAAGGGAAATGTTTCCACTAAACAGCACAACTTCAGCAACCACAAACAAACAGTGACTTAAAGCCTAACCCAATTCACTGAAACCTCCACAATAAATACCAGGTCATCCAGCAGAGTACAACAGGCAACAGCCCTGTCCCACAGAACACCCAAATCCTCTTTAAATAGGGAAAACTCTTAAAGGTGTGACAGAAAGGATGGAGGCAGTCAGGCACAAGGGTTTCAGGCATCCTGTGCTCCCCATCTCACTCACAGCTTAGGCACTAAGATGAGACCAAGTTTGAGCCAAGATGCTAAAACCAAACTGGTGATTTCCAGGGTCAGAGCTGAATCCTCCACCATGACCAAGGGGGAATTACCCTCAGCAAAAGCAGCACATTCAGTTTTGGGTTGGTAAAACCAAGCCAAAGAGATGTCAAAACCACAGAGCTTCCTCTGCAGCCTGTGGGTCAGGTGGAAGAGGTTTGTTGACATTTCTATCCTGACCATTTCCCCATTTTTGAGGGCTTCATAATGACTGTTTTGGCATTGCAGGAGGAGGAGTGGTGCCTCCTCTTCCACCAGCTCTGCTGCCAGTGAGAAACCCTGCGAAAAGAGGATCTTTTCCATCTGCAAAGAGGCATCCAAAATCCTACTGAACCCAGGGAGCTGCAGGTACCTGACACAATCCTGAGTCTCTGCTTTGATATGGCCAATAGTGCACCCACTGTTAAATATATCACCTGGTATCACATATATACAGCTGGGAGAGTATCAGCTCTAAGGCAAGGACCACCTACCCCACATATACATCACAGTGGGCACAAGGGATCACTGAAGAGGGATCACAAAGAGATTGGTGGAGGAGCAGAGAGAGGAAGGCATCAACTCCCCAGTCCATAAATTTGAACTCACCATCTACACACCTCCTGGAAATCTTTTAAGGGGTTTGTGACCAAGAAGTGCAGATAACCACTGCCCCAGACATTCCCTGACACCAAACTGGGGTGCTGGGAGGACAGGCAGGACTGTCATTCTGTCCATCCCAACCCGGAGCTTCTTCTGCAGGGAAGGTAGTACCACCCTTGTAACCCACTGTCCCTTCAGAGACCAGTCCATTTCTTGTTTATTTTTCATTTTAAATGGATTAGACATGTACAAAAGCCTCGCTTGAAAAGAAACAACCAAGATGCAGAAAGGATGGGAAGATCCAACTGCGAGGCGTCAGCACTAATCCACGTCAAAGGGCACGCTGTCAACAACTCACTGTGAACTTCCAGGAGGGAAAAAATGCTCAGAATAAAACAGTTAAGACCAGATAAGCGTTTGTCATTAATTATCTGGAGTCAAACTTGGATTTCTCAACAACACAGCCCAGCCAAAGCAAGCACATTAATAACAGAACATCTCTTACAGGGAGCTACACGCCGGGCATGCAGCCTGCCCTTGGAGGGAGAAAGGCTGGAGGCAGGTGGAGGCTCTGTTTGCTTTCCACCGATAACAGGTATTTAGTTTTCGACGTCACTTCGCTTTATCGTAGCCTGAAAGCCGGCCGAGCAGCCCGGCTCCACCTCCCCATCTGCTCCCTGTGCCAGCTGGCCCCATGGCTGAGGGGATGCTGGGCAAGCCGTGGCCATGCCACACAGCCCACCAGCTCCCCAGACCCACACGGGGACCCCCACCCTGCCCAAGAACTGGAGGGCACCGCTGGAAAATCCCACAGGACAGATCCTAACACGACACAGCTGTTCAAGGGAGGGGAGTGCTGGGAGCTGCGATGGCTGCGCTCGCATCCAAGTCAACTGCGGAGCTGAAAAACAAGGCAAATCCCCCCAAATCCTTCCTGGAAGCAGTAGGAATAAAAAAAAAAAAAAACACAAGCGGCCTTGGCAGGGAAGGGCAGAGCATGAGCTGGGGAGGCTCCGAAGACATTGCCTGTGTTGGCAGCAAGTGAGCAAACACCCAGCCCAGGCAGGAGCCGACAGGTCGCTGTGCTCCACTTCAGTTCCAATAACCCTTTAGCTCTGACAAACAACATGGAGCAGATCCTCCACGTTCTCAGGATACCCTGGGGATGTCAGTGCATCCCAGCCCAGCTCCCCACAGCCTTCAGCCTGCAGTATGGGTGGGAGGGGGTGCATGGGAATGCCCCCACTCCACCCCACCCAGCCGCACCATTGAGCAAGGTTCCGTGTCCTTTCGCCATCCAGCAACACTCCAAACAAAAGGCACCACAAAGGTTGGGTGCCTCTGCCCCATTACTCACACATCTGCCATCGAGGCATGTTTTGGGGAGGCAGTTTTTGTTTGATCCGAAAATCCTGCCTGTTCCCTCAGCGCCCAACACGGTGCATCCCTCCTGATTTTGCCCCCACATAACTGCTCAGGTGAGCACGCTGGAGGCAGAGAAAGAACATCCTAAGAACCAGTCTCTGAGGTTTGCTTTGTTCCAGGTGATAAAAGACATGAGTTTTAGCAAGCAGAATATATATACACATTACAATATATATGTATATCTATACATCTTTTTTTGAAATAGAGGGAAGAAGGAAAATGGAATCATTGAAGTTTTCATGGCCCAAGGAGCTTTGAAAAATCTGGAGGGAAAGAACAGAACACCAAGTTGAAACCGTTTTCAATGGAAAAGCCCTTTAAAGGAAACAGGATCTTTTGCAGAAAGATACATATTTTGCTGATTTTGACAAAAAGGTCTGTTCAGAGGAGGGGGGAAGAAAGCTTCCATTTAAATGTTTTCAACTAGCATTGCTTTGCACCTTCACAGTGCTGCTCATGAAAGCATCCTCACAAACTTTATTGTTATTGCTGGAACATGGTGTGCCCAGGGAAAAGAGGGGTCTGATGACGTGCTGGATGCAGGCAGAGGTTCAGAGACAACCCTTGCCTGTACCATGAAGATGAGCAGGTATTATAAAAGGCAGGTGGAAAAAAATATATATTTAAAAAAATAATCAACTTCCTCCCCTCCACTTTGCCCCTGGGGAAGGGGGAAATGCTGATCCTCCAGCTCACAGATGGTTCTTCTGGAACAACCTCCCAGTTTCCACCCCGTTGGCCACGTCTAGTGATGGGGAAGGATTTGGGAGGAGGGCTGAAGGACATCAGGCTCTCTCCCCTCGACGTCAGCAGCAGCAGCACTGCACATGCTGTGCATGCCATGGGATGCACCACGGGATGTGGTGGGTATTTCCTGGGATGAAACATCACCTTTGCCCTCCTATCCCTCCCCAACCACAACCACAGAGGAGGAAGCTGTGGGTCGAGCACACATCTCCCTGGCAATTAAAATCATCTCCTTAATATCTGCCAGTCCCAGCCATTCTGTGACAGGCCACAGAAAATATTAATTACACCCTTTCCCATTCAGACCAGTTTCTTTCTCATTCAGGTGTTGCCAGACCTGAGTCAGAGCCGAGCTGGCATTCAGCAATTGCACACAAGGGAAGATGGAGCATCACCTAAAAGGTTGTTGTTACACCTTGTATCTCCCTTGAAACCTCACACAACTGCACACACGGCAATGAATTTAGAGTAATGCCACCAATGAAACACCCAAATTAATAGCAATAAAGTGTAAGTGCTCCACGTGGCTGCAGCAGAGCCGTGCTGGGGAAAATGACCCGTGAAGGCTTTAAAACCAGCACACGATGAGACCACTGGGAGGGAAAAAAAAAAAGAAAGGCAACAAAACAAACAGTCCATTTCAATCTCTTTTTCATAAAGAGCCAAAATGAACCCAGGAACACATCAGAGAATAATCATTTAGCACAGATCAAACAGGAGAACTAGCATATTAAAAATACATGCAGCATTAATCAGCTACGCAGAGTTATGTGCCATCATTTCCATAAATAATACAGGATCAAAGCAGCCCAAGCAGCACTATCAGTTAATATAGTCAGCCAGTCAGTCAAAATAGAGTAAAGCTGCCTGAAAACTGTGGCTGTATAATTTGCCAGGAATAAAGCAGATTCATCTGAGAAGTGGTACGACCAGTTAAACGGGTAAAGGTTACCAGCAGCCTCCTCGTCGTCAGAGGTGATGCCACAAAGGAAATTAAAAAAAGAAGGAATTAAGGGTTAATGTAGCTTCAAAAAGTTATTTTTAAAAAGATGAGCTTGGGGAATATCAATATATCTTGTCTAGTGGTAACCCTGTGAAGAGCCGAGGTGTGGGGGAAAGGTGGGAGGACCAATCCTGCTGGGAGCATCCCCAGCAGCTGGATCAGGGGTGAGCTGTGGGGTGCAGCCTACCCAGAGCCCCTGCCCAGGGTAAGGGCAGTGCCAAGGGGCTCCCCTTTGCCCAGGAGAAATCTCCCTGCGGCAGAAACCACCTGTCCTGCTCAGGGTGAAGGCTCAGCACCCACGGCCTTTAAACATCCACCCATCCATGCATAGAAAATGCCTGTGTCATTAAGCCTTTCGCTGAAAGGCTGCAGAGCCATTTAGCTGCCTGATTTTTAAAACAGGCATGTGGAGCAGCTCGAGCTATAAATAGCAGGGATGGTTGCCTCGTCATGTGTCTGGGGGCTTATTTATAAGGACAGGGGGCAACTGAATTAAAAATGGTTAAAAAAAAAAAAAAAAAAAAAAAGGCATCTTGGACTTGTCTGCTTTAAGTCCAAGATGCCAGAAGGGAAAAAAAAAAACCTTCGAGGTTTTTGCCTTTTTTCTTTTTCCAGGCGCAAAGCGAACGCCCATCACTCATGCTCAGACTCTGAATCGGTTACATTTACAAGGCAAATTGTAATTCATACAGCAGGTGTTCAGAAATAAAAAAAAAAAAAAAAAAAAATCCTCCTTTAAGCAGCACAAGACCAAACTAAGGCTTTGCATTAGTTCACGCGGCTCCGGGGAAGTGCCTCATTCACTGAAATAGGACCCGTGTGCGTGAAGCAGGAGCAGAGACCTCAAAAATCTGTTCCAGAGTGGGGGAATAAAAGCCCTAAAGGGTTGGAGCAGAGCTGCTGCCAAAGAGGAGGGCTGGCAGCCTGCGTGGCATCACGACCCTGCTGCATTTCGGGTGACGAAGGGCGATAGGAATTTTGCATGGGAAGATCCGGGATGAGCATCAGCCAGAGGAGGAATTCAGCCTCCAACAAAAGAGCCGCTTTGGGCAGCTCAAATGGTCCCCAGGCGATTAGTGCCCCGGCAGAGTGTTTGGAGGGTCTATTCTTCGCAGGCAGCAAGGCGCAATCCCGGGAAACCACGTGGATCCAGCATCCCCCTCTCTGTTCCCTGCCTTTATTAAATCGCCGGAGAAAACAAGCGGAGACAGCCAAGCTGCTCCCAGCCCTTCAGCGCCAGGACACCAGCCAGCTGGGATGCAGGAAAAGCTGGACCACTTTTCCAGCATCCCTTGCTGTGAAGAATCAGGGAGAGGAGCCATGGGGGAACAAGTGACCCCATCAGATGAGGTGACAGCCTCCACTGCTCCTCCAGGAGCCAAGACCAGCACCATTGGGAAGTTTCCTAGTGAATAAGGGGAAAAACGTTCTGCCAGACAAATGAGGTTCAATTATTCTAAGTCCAGAATATCTTGTTAGAAATGCTCCCAGACTGACAAGCTCTAATCCAATAAAAGACCCTTCCAGACAAGCCCTGCTGGGATTTTGGGAGTGTTTTCCCCCTGGCAGGGACCCAGAAGCCCCCAACTCCACACTGGGGATGGATTTAGCCCCAAGCACAACAAGCACATCAATCTTATAGGACAGCCTCAAGGCACGGGTCCCTGGACCTTACTGAAAGCTTAAGCAGAAGCAAAGCAAGAACAACCATTTAATTTCAGTCTGACAGAACCCAAAAGTCAAATTAAAAAAAAAAGGCAAATAATTTCCTGTGAACCAGAAATCTGGGTTTTAGCCAGTTTAATGAGACTGAATTGCAACTGGTTCTGTTCTCCTGGGGTGGTGGAGACACACGACCCCCCAAGGCAGGGCAGATGGCTGGATTGCAATCTAGCCTTTAGCTCATAAAACATATTAATATCCCCGACCAATTATAAAGTGCCAGACTCTGTCCCTCTGGCCCCTACTCCCACTGAGCAATGCCTCGCTGCACAAGGCAGCCCTGTTGAGCTCAGACATGCAGCACCTGCCAGGGCAACAAAGCCTGTGGCTTTCCAGGACCTCTGAAGCAAGTCTGATCCCCTGCTCCATCCTCTGAGATCTCACAGCTTGATGAAGTCTCATGTGCAGTCAAGGTGCTGAACAACAATCCAGCTCCTTAAAAAAGAAAACAAAAAACCTCATGTTAAGTGCTTGTCAGAGGTAAAGCAGACAGAGCCTTCCCATTCAGCCAGACGGCTGGAAGAGAAATCCCTGCCTTCAGCACCCGGCCTTGGCACGAGTTTACTCCTAATGCTGGCAGATGCATCACACCACTAAGATCTTGGAAGCACCAGTGAGCACCTCGGATCCACAGCAGCGCTTCCTGACAGTCAGCTGGTGTCAGCTCCACAAATGTTAGTGGCACACAGTGCCTCAGCCCTGGGTATTTATAGGCCTCAGGCTCTCATCAAAAACCTCTGAAATCTTTCCCCTGACTTCAGCAGACTCGCATCCGGGCCCTCTGCTCCTCAGGGACAGCTTGTTCTGTGCTTCCCTGCCCACAGCCACGGGGTGTGGGATGTCCTGGATGTCCCTGTCCTCGTGCTGCTCACCCACAGGCAGCTGGTGAGGACAGACTTGGGGACAAGCTCAATGCCCACCATTACACAGCTGGGCAGATCCCATGCTGCAGCCATCTCCAAGGCTGCACTGGAGCAGCACAAGGACCACGGTCCCCTCCAGGATGAGGTCATTCAGCCCCTGACGTTACACCTTGGTGTAGCCCATGAGACGAGCTCTGCTGCCAGCCCAGCACCATCGCTCCATAACCACAGTGGTCCCATCCCCTCTGGCACAGCCAGGCAGTCAACAGGACTGAGGCCAAGGTGCCCCTCTGGTAACAGGTAGCCCCAGGAGGATGCTCCAAGGGCAAAACCAGCCGCTGACTAGGAAGCTCATCCCACACTCAGCCACACATTTCCCAGATGTTTGGACAGGCACAACCTTTGCACTCCATGCAAACCCCAGTCGGTGTTCCAAGAGTTCCCCTGGTCACACTCCAGCACTGCCCTGACTGTCCCAGCCGCCCTCACAGAGCCCAGAGGACCACTGGAATCAGCAAAGGCACTGGGATATCTCCTGCCCACCACACAGCTTCAGACAAACCACTTTATTCTGTGCTCCAGCACTTTTGCCTCCCCATAGGCTGCTGTTTGGGTATGACCAAGAGCAGCCAGATAAATCACATCACCACACAGTGCCAGTGCCATTTTACAGATGGCATTTTCCAAGTGGCAACTCAGTGACGGGATGTCTGAATTTCAGCTATCATTTAAAATAAAATTAAAAAAAAAAAAAAAAGCAAAACTCCAGCAGAGAGAAGATAACAAACAAGACCTTGGATGCTCTGTAGATCCTCCCAAAAATATCCTGATATTCATGAGCATCGCTAAGTCTCAGAATCTCAAAATCTTGAGTCAGGACAGTTGGATGCATCTGATACAAGAATGACTCAGATAGGAGCGTGGAGGCAGGGAGTGACATTTTCTGCTGTGGGCAACATCCCTTTATTTTAAGCTCAAAGCTACAAACCTCACAATTTATTACTTGATTGAAAAAAGCCGCTCTATGCCCTATCTGCTCCCATACTCGTCCCAAGGAACAAGAACCATCCTCCTTATCCTCAGCCTTCACATCCGTAACTTCATTTCCATTTCTTTAAATAAATTTAAATCCTGCTGACACCTTGAATACAAGTTATCTCAGTAAACACATTGAACGCAATCCCAAGCCCTCGCGAGGAAAGCTTAAGCTGCCTTCCCAAGCAACGAGCAGGAGGAAAGCTCCAGCTCACCCCCCCGGCTCCCTCAGATTGTCTCCCACAGGGTCAGAGGCAGACCAGGGGCATTCAGGTAGGTATCTGTATGAACCCATAGAGGGGTGGGAAGACCTCTGCCGAAGGGTGTAATGGCTCAATGAGAAGAGGGAAGGAGTCACCCAGAGCTACAAAAGGGACCAGCACTGGTAGAGTGTCCTAAAACTGCCCTTCAGCAAGCTGGCTGTTTCTGTCCTACCAGGATTTGAGAGCTCCCAACCCCTCAAGGAACACAGCCCCAGTATGGCAGGGTCTGGCTGCTGATGGCTCCATGGCTTGGACCAAAGTCTTTTCCCCACAGCAATCCTGCTGGTGCTGCAAGAACCCCCCACGAACCTGCCCCCACTATACCTCGTGCAAGAATGGGGTGCACAGCCCTGTATCTGCACAAAAGTAAAACCCTCCAGCTCTCCAGCTGGATGATGAAGAGCTGAAGCCAGCACTCACCAGTCCCCTCCTCACCCCACCACCTCCCCAGCACCCAGACAGTCACCCAGGTCACCCCCCACGCCCCCAGGGATTTGCCAGGCTCCTCCTTACAAGCTAAACCCATCAGCTAATCCCACCCAAAGCCACAGCCTCCACCCATTGAGGGGACTCTGGCTGTACCTCCTCCATTTGAGCTGCAGCACCTCAGCAAGAGGTGGCCCTGTGCCAGAGGCTGGAGACCCATCAGACATCACAGCATACCCTGACTCAGCTTTCACACATTTCCGTAGCAAATGTGACACCTTCCCGTGGTTTAACTGCTCTGAGCCACCGGGCCATCTGCATTTCCTGCCCTGTGGCTGCAGCAGAAATTGCTCATTGTCCCCTCCTATGAGGTTCAGAGGTGAGGAGTCAGACCCAGCACCACTTCTGGGAGCCAGTGACCCTACAAGGCAGGTGGAGCACAACAGAAACCCCAGGCAGGAAAGAAGGCAACAGCTTTTGGGATCTGAAACATTTAGTACAGTCCAAAGATGCCTAAACCCAAGGTTTGGGTGCAACTCCTGTGCTGACCCAGCACAGCACGGAGACAGCAAGGCTGTGAAAGGAGGTTTGGGCTCTTCAGCCCACCCATCTGCTGTGCATGGGGCTGAAAAAGAGTCAGAACAAAACATTCTTCCAGGAGACCCATATTGTTCAACACCACCCTACAGAAACGGGTGGAATAGAGCAGTTTTGTTCTTCAGGGAGGCAAAGTCCAATCAGGACCACACCGGCCACAAACAGCCGCATCTCTGCTCCAAAACAAGCACCCACCCGAGCAGCAGCCATCCCCAAAACAGCTTCCCCAGCAAAGCTCCAGCTTCTGCTTGAAACTAGACTGTTGTGGATAAAAGGAAGAGGCAGAGTCTCCCCGGCGGGTGTTGGAGGCTTTGGCGATAAGGCAGGGGATACTTCTAAGCTTGTCTCCACAAACACGGGGATTAGCAATTTACTTCTCTTAAAAACAAAATCCGGGATTTTAACATGATCACAGGCTTGGAAAGAAAAATAAACATCATGAAACTGGGAAAGGGAAGAAGAGAAGGAGAGTGGAGCAAACAGGCAGCTCAGTGAAAACTGAAGTGCTTCTTAAATTGGAACGAGAAAATGCACTGAAGTCAGACTTGAAATCTTGGTAGTGCTGAAAAACACTGACTGTGGGGACTCTCACACCCATTTCTTATCAGTGATAACACCATGAGCATTAAGGGAAGCCTTTCTAATGATGTGCATGAGAAAAGGCCCATTTGTTTCATGCAACAGAGCATATAATGCATTAATTACCTATTGAATCGGAAAAGTAATGTTGAAAACATGCTTGAATTAAAGCTAAAGGAGGGTTTCAGCTAAACCCATTATGTTCACTGGCTTTGCTGTACCTTCAGTGCTTAATGCCCTTTCAGAGCAAACCTCTGCACAGAACTCCAGTCTCACAACAGTCATGGCAGCACAGAGAAGCCCCACAAACCCCACAGAGACCAGCTCCCACACAGACCCTAACCCATAACACCCACCCATCGCACCTCCACAGGCTCCCACATCACACAGGGGGATGCTGCTGAGCCCACCATCTCCTCCCTCTGCTGCCTCATCCCCACCCAGCCCACGAGCACCCCAGCAATCCCTCATCAGCCAGGGCTAATCTCAACCTGTCACACTCAGGACTAACAAATTGGGCTGTTGGAGAAGACAATCTGCCTGTGTGTTCCTACCCTGGCCATCGCTGCAGAATAAAGGCTCTAGAGAGCAATTTTGAGATCAAGTGGCTGTAGCCACTAATAATTAGCACTTTAAAACTTCAAAGGGTGATGCTGGCCTCCACAATACAAGCTCAGCACACCCAGGGATGGCAGGGAGGAGTGCTCATCCTCAGGGCTCCCGTTTCCCAAGGGAGAACTGAAACAGAGGGCTGAGGGTGCCCATGGCAGCATGAGGAACAGACACAAAATACCCCCCAGCTTGCATCCCTGACAGCTTCTATGGCAGAAGACAAAGGATGCTATGTGAGCATCCCATGTGGGCATCTGGGAGCATCCCAAAGCCACCGCTAAACCAGTCACCTCCCGCCTTGCAATACTTGCACATGTCACTGGGCCCATATGAGAGTGATGCTCTTAACAAACCCATTGGAGCCCAAGGGTGGGAGAGATGATGCCACCTGATACTGATGGAAACAAACACAACACAAGAGGTCAGAGGGGGAAATGTGCTCCAGGAAGCTTGGGGTGGGTACGTTCATCCCCCTGGTTGGCACCCAGAGGGTCATGCTGCGCTGCACATGCCAGTGAGCTGTTCAGTTCATTCAGTTTGATTATGGCACAACAGAGAAAACTGCTTCTGCTTTAAGAGCACTCAACCCATCCTACCTTTATCAGCAACTCCTAATCTTAAGCCATTCTGTTTCTTCCAGAAAAAGCAAAGACAGAAACCTCGACGGAAAAAAAGGAATTAAAGTCTGAAAACAAGCAACTCGAGATTTTCAGCTGATTTTATTTCTAGCCAAATAAAACAAGTTGATTAAACCACTTGTTCAGACTGCTAAAGCTACCAGAAGAGCAGAATGCATCCCTTTCACATCAGAGGAAGCTCAACATACTTAAATCAAACATCTTCCAGGCAAAGAGAAAAACTAAATACAAAACAGGAAAGGATCAGCACTATAGTACTTGCATATGTCTGAACATAAAGCTTTGGAAACGTAGAGTGAAGCCAAGTTCTTCAGTAAAGTGGACAAAGCTCCATCCATGGACTCCAGCAGAGTTTTGTCTGCTTAATCTATAGGTAAACTGCAGTCTCAGCTTTGAAGAGCATCAGTGTTTCCATCTCCCTGAGAGTGACCAGTGCTGTCACTCCACCACAACCAGCGAGAGCTCGACCTAAGAGCTCAGCCCTCCCATTCACTCTTTACCTCTCCCCTCCTCACACTCTCCATTGATAATTTATTCCCATTTATTCACATTGCCACAGCATCTTCCTCAGCTCTGTATAAGCCCCTGAACACAACAGGGTCAGGATGAGACCTACTGAGATGCATCGCAGAAGAACCAATGGATCTTTTCTGCCCTCACACGCCCATCAGGTACCACGGAAATGTGGGGTCTGAGCTGCAAACACACCTTCTGGCACAGGTAAAAACAAGGGCTCCAGCAACACCAAATCATCGCTAACCCCGCTCTCCCTGCTGCCGGCACGTGGAGGTGGGACACCGGGAAGCCTTGATGCTCACAGAGCTACCTGACCTCCGAAGTCTCACCGGGGGATGCTCAAGGCCAGCGCCCACCCTGTTGGGCACTGCCCCGATACAACGGTGATGGCAAGGACGCATCTTCACCTCCTCCACGGGGAGCACGGTGCACGCCGGGGACCGCTGCCGTGAACGATGCTTTGGGCAGCCTGGACCAGCACCCGCCCCGCAGCTCCCCAAAACCACCAGTGACACCTGTAACACCCCCGGCACGGCAGGGGCATGACACCCCCGCCCTACCAGACCCCAGCTCGGGCTCGGTACCCCCGCACTCAGCCCCGAGGTGCGGAGGGTCGGTGCCGGGCACACGGGGCTGAGATGCTCCGGGGGTCCCACCCCGCGGGGGCCGCTGCAGCCGGCGGGGCGCGGGGAGCGGCCCCGTCCCCGGCCGCGCCTTTGTCCGCCCGGCGGAGGATGGGGCGCAGCCCCGTCCCGCTGACCCCCCCCGCCCCGCCACGGACACGCGTGGGCCGCTCAC